>BQKN01064098.1:161336-192365 GCA_022839385.1 Asparagus kiusianus
CCCCCCCCCCCCCCCCCCCAAATTATTTTTTCAAGCTCCGCCACTGGCAAACTTTATTTGAAAAGTTAGGAGTCTTAAGGGCTTTATTATAAATGTATGAAACTTTAGACTCCCCCTTCACCTCGGGTTTTTCTTCAGATAATATAGAATAAAGGGTTTTTCATATATACCCCTCAAGTCTTCTACATTTGTAAAATTAGCCCCAATCCTCATTGATTTTTTTACACCCATTTCACTTGCCAATCTTACGTTTTAAACAGAAAATTGTTGCAAATCCATTGGAAACTACAGGAATTTTGAAATTGATTATCTAAAAAGCGGCATTCTTAAGTTGGAGCAATCGAAAGATCCAATTGCTATTTTTGATGGGCAATTTTGCAAATACCAAGGTTTGAGAGGCATTTTTGAAAATGTTGAAGATTTGAGGGGTATATATACCAAAAAAAAAAAAAAAACCCTAGAATAAATTGTACACTGATCTAAGCGAACTTGCAAGAATCATAATTGGATAAATTCCCTATCGTTTATTTTGGGCAGAAAGCCTCAAATCCAGGCCAAATGACTAAAGAAATTGAAATTGATATTTTAAACTGATCAGAGGTATAGATGATCAAGGTAATCTAACCTCAGAATGAGTGAGTGCAATCACCAAATCAATTTACTTAAAGTGACCGTAATCATTGCATGATGTGTTTTGTGCCTACTGTGCTACACTATGATACAACAGTATGTACTACCCTTTCGTGCTTAAGCCAAAAGATTATCCACATATCAAGAAAGCTATAAAAAGTAATACCGGTACCCAATCTTTGAATAAACACTGCAGACGGTCAATAATAATCATAGATGATCGATCATTAACTATACTTTTTGTTTTTGTTAATTATCATCGAGAACACCTTTCATATTTTCCATGCATGTTCTTCTAAGATGAACTTATTCAACGCCGGCCATGCAAAAAAGATTAACAAAAGAAGCAAAAAAGTTACCACCCGCACTTCATTCAATCATCAACACCATCTTCATTGATAGCTTCATGCATCATGATGCCACTAGGGTCTCATTGCCCTTCATCATTACCCCCCTCCCTCTTCAAAGAAGAGAGATGATTGGAAAAAAGAAAAATGCAAGTTTAATTGAGAGCTCATGAATATATATATGTACAAAGCCTAAGATAGTTACAAATTTTTGCAAGAGAGCTCCATCATTGTCATGGATTCTGTATCCAATTCTTGGATTCTTAGCGACATGATTTATGGAGTTGAGATCTAAGAGAGTATATACTCACCCATCATATATGCATGAGCAATCACGGGGCCTTGGGCCAATTTGAAGATTGCGGATAGGGGTTTAATTAGCATCTATCATCTTTTAGGATTCGGTTGGGGTTGATTTTGAGTGAGTCACACTTTGCCAAGAAACTTCACCAAGTGAAGGCATTAATTGTCTCTGCACCCAAAAAATATGTATGAGACTTACTATGTGACGACAAGAATATTTTTCTATTAATTCCTTTACTTCTGAATAAAATTCCGACAAAATAGGTAAAAATTACACGCGCCGTCTCTACCTCATTATTAGTTACATGAGATTTGGATTCAGAAAGAAATAGTAACAAAATGAAGCTAGCTATAGCAAAAAATTTCAAGAGAGTTATCATAGAGTATAAGTTTTGTTTTTTCTCAGGGTGGAGATTTAATTATAAGTATTAAATATGAAACTCTTCATTAGGAAGTAGTTAGGAAGAAAAGTGAAATTTTGAACAAGGTTTGGATGGCTCCACACATTGACTAACATGTAGCTCTTCATTCTTCTAAAAAGCTGAATTTTAAGAACTTTGTCTATACCAAGTTGCTGTTCAATTCTTTTCTACTTGAATAATATATTGTTTACTCAAGAAGTTTCCTAAGAATATACAGAACGTAACATGTTGCATTCTTCAAAGAATGTTTTTTTTTAAAAAAATCTCTGTTCTTCTAAAATCAAGAAAGATTTCCAAAATCAATATAGTTCCTAATACGGTTATGTTGTCCAGCTACAAACATGCATGGTTATGTGGTCCAATTAGAAGCATTATCTTATTATAGTTTAGTATGTGGTCCAATTAAGCACATCCACATTGTTTCTGATTAAGGATATGTGGTCCAATTAAGCACACTAACCAAAATCGGTACTTATGTAACACCACAAAAGAAACATACAAGCATCATGTCAGTGTGTTCCCTAGGACTAAGATCAAAGGGTGCCCTAAATTAATGCATAGAGTGTGGTCCCAAAGAAGACTAATTAGTATAACTATTAGGGCCAATGAAATGTCTTAATTAATTAATTAGAAAAGTACTAGAGGTTAACACTTGTGTACTATGGGGAATATAGGATCATGGATTTGTATCCAACTCTTTGCGACATGGACCCTTAATCTTAGGGGTGTGGAATTAAAGAGATTGTGATGGTTGTTGACTGTGATTGGAAATTAAGCACACATGCTAGTTACACTAGAAAATTATTGTGGCTTGATTTGCTCCTTTTAAAAAGGTTTTATTTGCATGTGTAGGAGTATAGAAAAAGACCTAAGATATGTAGAGTGCATGCAATTTCCTAGGAAGAGGAAATTAATTTATGGGAGTTATCAGTGGCACATAACTCGCTTGAGAATACAAAAGGAGTAGAACTTAGCTTAGATCTGAATTAAGACCTAAGATTTAGATTGCATAGTTTCAAAGGAAGAGGAAATTTTTGTGAGATACTACTAGACATTGGTTGCTTGAGAACACTGGAGAGTAATTCATTCACATCCCATTGCATCTAGACGATATGGAGACTACTTTTTAAACAACAATATCTAATTAATGAATGGTTGTAGTTTATGTTGAATGAAAAGTGATTACTAGTATAATTCGGAGGGGATGATAATGTTCGTTTCATTATGAGTGAATTCATAGAGGCTGCGTGTAATTGAATAGTTTGTGATTGGAAAAGTGAGAATAGAAAAGTTTGCACGTGTTTTGAATTTAAATCTTGCCTGTCACAAACTAGACAGTACTGGAATAGTAATAATAATGTGTCCTTGAACACCTAAAACAAATTGTGTAATAATATTATAATGTTAATAAATTTAATTATTGCAATATAATTTGGGTATTATTTATATAATTGTTATATATCCTTAAAAGTTATTTTGTTAGGTCATGCACGGTCACTTGCTTGGAGATATGATCTAACTTAGAAATTTCTTAAATTTGTGCTTAATCTATAACTAGCAAATGATAACTTTGTTATAAGAGGTTATTATACATGACACTGATATGTGAGACGTTAAACAAGAAGGGGTATTCCCCTTCTCCCCTGTTATAAACATTGATTATTAGTTTGTAATAAGCCACTCTTATAAATACAAACAACCCATCGAATGGGAAGTTAATTTTTTCACCCAACAGATATAATGAAAAATGATGAATGAGTTGTCCTTAAGAATCTACCTAGAGCCTACATTCATGAAGCCGTGTCTGACGAAGATCACGATGAGGAGGTTATCTTAGCCGACGAAATAGTTGTTGAGTTTTCCTTGACACAAATAATAATCTGGCCGATAAAATTGCACTAGCGCGCCCTGATGTACCTGCGATTATATGTGAGCCAAGGCGTAAAGGTAAAAAATCAGTCCTCAGCGGAGTCGATAAAACTATAAGAACAGACCTTTCGTCGGCACGCACACGGTCACAGAGTAGAGCCTCAACATCATCATAATAATGTAATACTAGGTTATGAATAAAAAAGAACATTCATTGTATTATATTATTACCTTTATATTATATGTTTGACTGGTTATCATGTATCACTATGTGTCATGTATTATATTATTGCCTTTATATTATCTGTTTGACTGGTTATCATGTATCACTGTGTGTCATGTATTATAGTGTTGTCTTTATATTATCTGTTTGATTGGTCATCATGTGCATGCGATTCTGTTATCATGTACTATTTTATTAATTATTTGCATTATATGCTTTTGTTGGATATTCATTATATTATCAAAGTATAAATGACAAAAGGATTACGTAAGAAAGCGCTTGAGAGATTTTTTTGTATATATTATGGAGGCGACGCACATGCCTCTACGTCAGGTATTTTTATTTATTTGTTATATCTGTATATTTCTATAAACTATTAATGTGAGGCTAATATTATTTTTTAAAATTTCCATCATAAGACGCGGAGATGTTACACATGACTTGTCGCCATAGGACACAGGACGTGGAGATGCTCCACATGACGCGGAGACACAGACTGATCCTACACAGCATGCGGAGATATCATCGCCGCCTCTGCCGCATGCAGATGTATTAGAGGAGCTGAGATTTGAGCCGTATAGCGTAGCTGTAGAAGCTGCGACACTACCTCCAGATTCTATTACGGATCAACGAGTCCACAGTCCGGCCAAGGTGAAGGGGGGTTAGGATTCTTATCATGCTTTGCGACCTATCACGCAGCATAGGTACGAACAAGCAAGGCGTAGATGCGTCGAACTGAAAGTTATGAATAGATTTTTATAGTTTATATGTTATTATTTAATTTTAAATAGCAACTATGGATCGATTCATTATTTCACACGATTCATTGTTTCGCAGGTACCAGGCGACCTCCTAGGCGCGGCCACAGTGCTATCAGGGAATAGAGCCTCATCCCTGATATTCATCGGAGGGTCTTGATCATATAGGAAAACAGAGTGCCTGTTGGGGCCTTTGCCAATACTTTTAATAATTTTCTCGTCGCTTTAGCCAGGAGACATGATTTCTTCAATATTTTTTGATGTGGAAGTCGAAGCGGATTGATGCGTTGGTGGCCTGTTAGAGATATATATGTGTGAATCATTTTGTTCGCGCGGGAAATTGTGTTATTCTTCATTGATGATTCTGTTACAACTTTGACAACAACTTTATGCGTTTACAAAGAGATCCGGTCTTTTTATAAGATCCGGCTTACAACAAAATCAAAATAAAGAAATAAAAATTACAACTTTCCTTGAACAAATCACGAGTTTCCTGTTTTACGGTCCCTCGCTTTGTGGGGTTCTTCGCCTGTGCCGGGGTTGAGTACCGTGGACCACCGCGCAATCTCGATCTGAACAGATCTACGTGGTATAACGGGTACTATCCCACCAAGGAGATAGTAGCCGAGAGGGATCGTTTCGCCAAGGAAACGCTCGCTCTAATCTCGGGATCTAAGAGCCAAGCTTAGATCCGGAGTAGTGTCACGTAGATCTGGTTGTCCAAGTCTTCAAGCCTTCACAATCCGAGTTGAGGTCGCAATCCGGCAGAGTTTCGGCTCTTCAGAAGTTTCAGAAAAAGTCCTCTCAAATGAACGAGTGCCAGGCCTATTTATAGGCACTCAAAACTGTGCCTTTGGCACAGAACTGTGCCTAGCCACCTCAGGGTGGCTCGGCCATAGCCGAGCCACCCAGGGGTGGCTCGGCCATAGCCGAGCCACCTCAGGGTGGCTCGGTTTGGGCCGAGCCACCTTAGGGTGGTTCGGTTCGGGCCGAGTTCCCCCAGGTGCGCTGGTTTCGTCATTTTCCGGTGTTTCCGGTTCTCCGTCGTTCGGATTTGATTCGGTTTCTGGAATCGGCTCATTGACTTGATTCCAAATATGGCAGTTAATCCGCTTCTGAGTCCGAGTCCGGGATTGGTCTTGATTCGATCGTTATATCACCGAGTTCGTTCTTGTTTAGATGACTCGGTGATTCCCCGAAACGTTGGTTCGATTCTACGTGCGTACGTGTTCCATTGTTCGTGTGCCTTGTCGCCTCGACCCTTCGTTGATTCGTTCAGGTCTTGATTCGATTCCCCGAATCTTCATGTGGCAGTAGCTCCGCTTCGGTGTTTGAGTTCAAGTCCGTTTTGTTGTTGGATGACTCGTTAACTTTCCGAACCGTTGGTTTGGTCCCGCACGCGAACGTATTCCGTTGCTTGCGTGCCTCATCGCCTTGTCGCTCGAATGTCCGTTGTTTTGTCGAATCATCGTGCTGCGCTAAGCTAAGGGACCTATAGGCAATTTTATACGCCTACACATTTATTTTAACTTTCATCATTATTAGTTATTAGTTTATTATTATGTTTAATACACTGACTTGTATCTCTTTTTTCTTTATATGCTGAAGCGATTTTTCTTTCTGACAATAATATTTGTGCCTGGACTTACTACTTCACACAAATCAATCTATCATTCAAGATAT
The DNA here is from genome assembly GCA_022839385.1 of Asparagus kiusianus. Classification (NCBI taxonomy): domain Eukaryota; kingdom Viridiplantae; phylum Streptophyta; class Magnoliopsida; order Asparagales; family Asparagaceae; genus Asparagus; species Asparagus kiusianus. The sequence continues at coordinate 167,572 of BQKN01064098.1, forward strand.
GATGGTTTGAGGTAAAAAAATATTTTTTTCAAATAACAGAAGATTAAGGGCGCTTCTGGCATCTTGACGAGTGCGTAGATGGAGTAGATTTTTTTGCACTTTGCGATTACTGGGAAACGACTAAAATTCAGGTATTATTAAAGTACAAATTTTCATTTATTATTTGAATTTCTATATTATTTTGATTTGATATTGTTTTGCAGGCTCAAGTTAAAATAGCAAGGAGGAACCGCAACGCGCCCCGCAGTTACGAGCATCACGAGGGCTCCAGGTCCTTCAGCCAGCATTATCATCAATTGGAGCTTGAGGTATATAATATATTAGCTTTTAAGTTGATAATTTGAGTATAATTTATATGTTATGGGTTAATGATATATTTGAATAAAATAGGGAAGGGGAGATCACGGATATTTTGCATGTCGTGTTCTGACTTAAGTGGTTAAAAGAGATTAAAGATTGGCAGTCATAGCAAACAACATATCAGCAGATTACAGAGGAAGAACGGAGGCGTCGGGAGCAGAGAGAATTAGAGTTCACACAGTTCATGTCGACTCTACCTCAGGAGGCTCAGGAGGCATATAGGAGACGGTTTATGTCGGATCAGGTAATATATATACTTTACTTTTTTTAATTAAATGAATTAAATATATAATTCTTACTTAGTTATGATTTTCTTCGTGACTAAATGATATCATACACATCGATACACATTGATACAAACTATTACACAGAAACCCTAACTCTAACCTAACACAAAGCCCAAAATATATATGTAGGCTGTCTAAAAATCACAATGGATAGCTAATCCACACGAGATTACAAGGCAATGGTTCCTTCAAATCAAGAAGCAGAATTCATCCTTACAATCGAAACAGAAGAGATTTCTAAATCATCACATCAGCAGCATTATGATCGCTACAAACACGACTTCATGTTTGAGATGATTGATCTTGATGGTTGCGACAACAACATGACCAATATTATATTAACAACTATTAGAGATGCTGATGAGCAGTGTAATGATTTCAGAAATAAAAGGTTGGAATTTCTTGGCTCGGATCGACGACTGGAGGCTGGCTTTTTGGATCTGGGAGTCGGCAGCAGAGAAGAATCCTTAAAGCATTTCTGGAGCTTAGGAGATCTGCAACAAGAGCTTCTTCATCATCCTTGGCTTGAGAACCGATTCTCGGTTCAAATCAACTCTTTTACAGAGTTCTTCAAAACTCGTTCAGAGTTATCAACTCATCAAGAGTTTCAAACTTGCTTTGCAAGTTCTCCACAACGTCAAATCGTGAGGAGAAGATATTGTTCCAGTGAATCAAGACGTGCGGATCGTCAACAGAGAGCAAATTTGACGCAAGCCATCGAAGGAGGCACTCTATCGCTACCTTGAAGAACCCAGTTTAAACAAAGGAGAAAACCAAATTCGTTTTCTTCTCTTTTGTAATCGAATTGTAACCGAGATTAAAGGAATCAAAGTCAATTTTCTTTTATCCTCTTTATTGCAATTTTCCAACAAACAAAAGATGACGACTCCGCTGGGGACAAGCTTTTCTGATGAAGAAGTGGTGGCGCAGTCCGACGTCTACCTCATGGGAACGACTGTAGAAACTCTCATCGTAGAGTTTGATCAAGCAAAGCATGAGGAAGCCTTATCCTCTGGATCACTGAGCCCCAAGGCTAAGCCCTCTCCTTCGGCCAGGAACTCAAAATGGCTCTGTTAGTTGATGATCCCACATCCGCGTCAGCACCACGAGCTTCAGGCCATAAACGGCCTGTAGAGGAGATGAACTCCATAGATGTCAATGACGCTGCTGCCAAGGCTTTGAAACAAGCCAAGAAGAACGCTGCTCACAGATGGAGAAGATCCATACGACAAGCACACTTACGTGAAAGCCGAATGTTGACTCAACGCGAAGATCGCGTTCCTGAAATTTTACCCGAGCCTAGCGTAGAACGCTCGCTTCGCGGTAATGAGCCCAACTACGAGCCTCGGCTGATACAGCTGAAACGCGACCCTGAGTGGCGCGTTGTTTCTTCAAAACGCAGCCCTTAGAAGGAAACTGCCAAAGATAAATGCGGTCCTCAGGGACGCGTTCAAAAAGAACATGACTCTCAAGAGTCTACTTCACCAAATAAACGCGACCCTCAGGGGCGCGTTCAACCAAAACATGACCCTCGCGGGTCTGTTTCATCATTTAAACGAAGGCCTCGGCCTAACGTTTATAAACCCAAACGCGACCCTCGCGTTACCCTTCAGGAACGCGACCCTCGCGTTGCTCTTCAAGAACGCGATCATCAAGAGGTCCGCCAGGTTCAGAAACCAGCGTGGTTTCAAAATCCACGTTCGGCGAGAACCAATTTCACCCACCCAAGGGCAGGGGGTTCCATCTCCGCCTCCACACCCAGGGAAAGTTTCCTCCCAAGTTCTTGATCTGCGGGAATTATTGTCAAGAGGAAAACCAACAGTACAAGCAGCTCACTCATGCCAATGTGAGAGGCTTATCTCGGCAGTCCTTTCGGAGTGCCATTGCTGCACATCTGCACCTCGGCGGTCTGTATTCGACAGGTTGACGAACGTTGTTAGGCCTGCCAAACGACAACGCTGATACAGAAAGAAGACAACCGAGACTGAATACCCCGAAGTCACTATAAATGTGATAGGTAGAGGGAAGGCTCCCGATCCCAGTTCTGAAGAATCACAGAGGAGTCATTCCGCAACTATTCGGGAAAGATGCGAAGAGTTTGAAGGGGTGTACCAACACACCCGAACTCGTACAGGAGCTATTCGAGCGGTTAACTACCAGAGGTTAGCCAAGGGGATCGCTTCTAATGATGAACATTCGGCAATAGCCGAATCCTAATCTTCCAGCTCTGTTGTAGCTCGTAAAGTCTCTGTTTACACAACAGGGAATCATGAAGACTTAGCTAAGAGAGTTGACGAACATCACGTCATGCTCCAAGCGCAACAGGAGACACTTCTCCAAGTAAAGGATATGTTGGCCCAGCTCCTTGCTGAAAAAGGCCAAAGACCTGAATCTTCCCGAAGAACCACATCGAAGGGAAAACAAAAAGTGACTGAACATTCAGATCGCGAAACTCACAACCTGGAATCCTCCTCTGAGAACGAGAATGAGACAGAGAGAGAACCGCATCTCCAGTCTACTAAAGTGGACAAATTGGAGGCTCGTCTCAATGCAATTGTCAATAGAAGCGAGCTCCGCGAAGAGGGGGTTGTACGACCTTATCCAGCCAGTAGGATATAGCTCCCTACCCATCGAAATTTAAGGCCCCTACTTTGCAGCCGTTCGATGGCACAGGATCGCCAAATCAACACATTTACTACTTCAAATCCCAGACTGGAGATGTAGTAGCGAATGACGCTATTCTGACCCGCTTGTTCATTGGCACTCTTAAAGGAGTTGCCTTTGAATGATTTATGAAATTGCCCGCGGGGTCTATCCAGAAATGGGTAGACCTGGAAAGGCTATTCTTGGTCAGGTTCTTCGAGGACGACACAGAGGTCTCAGTCCCGACTCTTCTTGCCACTAAGCAAAAGAAAGAAGAGTCTATCAAGGCTTACGTGGAGAGATTTCACAGCATGGCATTGCGATGCCCCTCAGGTATGACCCAATCGACCTTGGTTGAAACTTGTAGGCATAACCTGCAGACTCAGCTCCTTGCCCAGATGGGGGTTGTAGGCATCAAAAATTGCCGATAGGTCCCCACTCACAGCTCGGTGTTAACGATCGACGATCGAACGTCACTATCCAGTTCACAAGAGCTCAAATGACACCGGCGAGCGACTGAAGCAAACCGACGGATGACGTGATCCGACAGAATGTCAGAATCACGAGGATACGGGTTGACCGAAAACCCCACGATCACCGCAATTGGACCAACGCCCACTGTGCCCCGATCACCCCACGGATAATCCAACCATTGGGGCCTACAGAGCTCGCCGTCACGATTCCAACGCATCCGAAATCACTCAAATCCGAGTTCGGACGAAAAGTCAACGGCGAGTCAACGGCAGGACAACGGCAGAACAACGGCACAGCCTCGGACTGCGTTGAGACACCCAAATGGGCCTCGGCAGGCCCGAGACACCCGAGGGGTGTCTTGGCAAAGCCAAGACACCCCAGGGGTGTCTCGGCCAGGCCGAGACACCCCAAGGGGGGTGTCTCACATCAGCCCCCCCTCTCCTTGTGGCTATAAATAGCCCCCTTGGCCTCCTTTGTGAAGGGCTCTTGATTTTTGGCTCTCAATTCAAGGCTGAATTATCTTAGCAAAGGATTGTTCTGCAAGAGAGCGGCGAAGCCCTGCCGGAGTGAGGAGTCAGAGTCTGCAAGATAGCGGTGAAGCCCTGCCGGAGCAAGGAGTAAGGCGTTCTTCATCAGCACCCTTCATTCACCCCCTTCTGTTCCTTGGTGTTGCCCTTCGCAGGCGACACTGAGAAGAGCTATTATCTCGCGTTAGCCGAGATATACGCTTTAAACTTCTAGATCTCACGCGGATCGACGAAGTTCTGTTTCTATATCCCTCTGCGGATAGACGAAACTCTGCCGGATTTTACCGGAAAGGATCTTGAAGAGTCGGCGGTCCACGGATATCGACGTCCCCGTCACAGGCCAACAACCCACGCAAGCGAGACCGTACCAAACCGGGATCTCGTGTTTATTTTCGTTAAAGTTGTAATACCTTTGTTTTCATTTTACCCTGTTGTAACGCTCAAAGTTGTAACAGATCTCGAAAAAGAGAACATCAATGAAAACAGCAACTTTTATCGGAAACAGGGGTAGCGGAGTGTCGCTCCTGAAGATAGCTGGTGTCGCAAGGAGAACAAGCTGAAGAGATAGTGGCGCGAGTTAAAGCTGAAGAAGAGCCACAACCCAAGCCGCAGCAACAACGCAATCAACACAACGCCCAGCGGTCTAAGGAAAAAGAAACTTTAGCAGCTGACTACACGCGAGTGCCACCACCTACTAAGCAAGGCAAGGCGCCAAATCAACAGAGAGCGCCAAAGCAGTATTCATTCAAAGAAGAGCATGTGGACACCTTGTTCCAACTACTTCGGAAGAATAACAAACTGCAGCTTCCCGAAATCAGGAAACCGGATGAGGTAGGAAAAGTTGACGATCCCAACTATTGCCGCTATCACAGGTTCCTGGGTCACCCTACCAGAAAATGTTACGTCTTCAAAGACATTCTGCAAAATCTGTTAAATGCAAACGTACTCACTCTGAAGCCCGAGCAGAAGACCGTGTCTACCAACTTGATAACGGTCCAATTCGGCGACTTCCCACCGGTGACCACTGCAAATGGCGTCGTTCTCATTCCTAAGGGAGAAATGCACTTGAAGAATGCTGACTTGCATAGTCAGAAAGACAGGGGGTTGGTACCCCCCACTACCCCAAAAGGGGAAATCATGTGGGTCCACCCCGACCTGCTTGGAGACCAACAGTGGACGAACACCTCGTCCAAGAAGAAAGGAGGCAAGGCTAAGTCTTCCAACATGATTAGCCCCTCTGTTACTAAAAATAATGATCACCTCAAACCTCTCACTGATTCAGAAGAAGAGAGGATTGTCCTGGCAGCATACCCGGGAGATAACCCTGGCACTCGGTCAGGAAAAGCTTATTTGAGGGATTACGGCCAGAACGCTCAGGAGGTGGAAGAACAGCCCCAAGACGCTGGGGGTTCGGTACCGAAAAAGCCGACTAATAAGGGAAAGCAAAAAGAGGTCCGGTTCAACAAAAATCTTCACCAGGAACTCGGAGAGTCAAGTGCTCCCTTTCAATTCAATGTCATGGCACAGTTGGCCAACATACCGGCCAGAATTACATTATATGAGCTCTTGAGGCTGTCCAAAACTACGAAGGAAGCTCTAATTGAAGCCTTAAAGAATACAGAAAGCTTCATCATCCAGGTCACTCCAATTCCCGAGGCTTCTGAAGAACAAACTTGTCGACAATGTCTGCAAGCAGCAAGAAGCTTACCTTGCATATCTTTTACTCAAGAAGATATGCAGGTTAAACACAAACACGACAGACCTCTGTACTACACGGGGTACATTGGGTCGTCGAAAATTAGCCGTGTACAAGTTGACCCGGGCTCAGCGCTCAGCATCATGCCTTACAGGGTCATGCAGGTCTTAGGAATCCCTATACATCGGCTGAACACCACCCAGACAACCATCTTCGGGTTCAACGCAAAGAGCACTCGGCCCCTAGGGAAGATCAAACTCAGGTGTCAAATCGGAGACCTTAAGTCTGAGGTGACCTGTTACATAATAGATGCGGACACATCCTACAATCTTTTGTTAGGACGGCCATGGATACATGCAAACCGCATTGTCCCATCTACTCTACATCAGGTCATGAAATATGCCAATGATGAAGGAGAGGTTCGAACCCTGATTGCGGAGAAGTATCCTTTCAGAGGAGTTGAAAACTTTCATACCGACTCCGTCTTTTACCTCGAATCCTAGGAGAAAGAAGATGGGGATAGCGGTAATGAAGCTGATATCGAACCAGATCCTGAAAAAGATTGTCCATGGGAGTTAAACTTTGATGTAATGGGTCCGGGTGAGAGTGATAATAATGTACCGAGTGGGAGTGAATGGTGCATTAATGAAGATTTTATTTTAGCGTACTTGTCTGAAGTGTCCTCTAAAAATGAACAAATAGAGAATGATCCTAATGCAGGTACCAACCCATGGCACGTACTGTGCGCAGAGGCATCACTCACATTGCCAATCAAGTCATCTTTCGTTTCAGATGAAGAAATAGAAGATGCACAGAAGGCTTTCTTCAAAGTCTCGTCCAAAAGGAAAGGGCAGAAGCCGATCTGTTTTGGTAAAGTCAAACCTGAACAACTCAGACGAGGAAGTTCGGAGGAAGATGATGGAGTTCCTCAATTCTATTATCACGAACCCAACTCCCTCCGGCTAATGAAACAAATGGGGTATGACTTTGACGAAAAACAGGGTCTAAACTTCGGGAAGGGAAGACGAACACCAATTCGAATGTCCCTAACCCCTGAAGGGAAACCCCCAGATTATTATCAAAAAACCAGAAGAGGCTTAGGATTTGTCACACCTCCCGCTGTCTTAGAGAATGAAATAAATAATTATCTGGGACAGAACCATTCATCCGGAACATCTTCATATGAGTCCGATGTCAGTGTCGGACCTTTCTTTAAAAATCTGACCGTAAATATGGTTTCGACTAGTCGTCCAAATGAAGATACATGGGGTGATGAAGGGTTAATTGAATCAACCAATGATCCCTGGATCAAACGCCTCAACATCTTATGGGATATGCGATTCGAACAACGCGAACTACCCACTGAAGATAACGTAGTCCAGGTCAACATGGGAGATGAATCTGACCCCAAACCAATTTTTATAAGCGAAAGCTTATCACCCTCCGAGAAAGAAGATCTTATATCTCTTGTCCGAGAGTATATAGATGTCTTTGCTTGGAATTATGAAGACATGCCGGGTCTCGATCCAAAAGTGGCCATGCATCATCTCAACATCGATCCAGATGCCAAACCCGTTAAACAACAGCAACGCCGGTTTCGTCCAGAGATCATGAAAGCAATTGAGTCCGAAGTAAAAAATCTTATAGACTCAGGCTTTATCAGAGAGGAACAACACCCGGACTGGGTGGCCAACATTGTTCCAGTGCCCAAGAAAAACGGTAAGGTGCGTATATGCATCGACTTTCACGACCTTAACGCAGCTTGTCCAAAAGACGAGTTTCCACTTCCCATCACCGATGTCATGATTGACAACACCTGCGGATATGAAAGGATGTCTTTCATGGACGGATTCTCCGGGTACAATCAAATCAAGATGTATCTCGAAGACGAAAAGCATACTGCATTCAGAACATCGCTGGGGGTGTATTGCTACACAGTGATTCCCTTCGGCCTGAAAAACACAGGTGCAACTTATCAACGAGCGATGAACGCCATCTTCCACGAGCATCTGCGTAAGAAGATCGAGTGCTACGTGGATGACATAGCAGTGAAAAGTCAATGTAAGGATGATCATCTTGCAGACTTGAAGACTATGTTCGAAATCATGCGAACACATCAGCTGAAGATGAACCCGACAAAATTATTTCTCGGAGTATCAAGTGGAAAATTCCTGGGATTTATTGTCACGTCCAAGGGAATTTCTCTGGATCCAGAGAAGGTGCGCGCCATCCAAGACATGCCGCCGCCGAAGAATCTCAAAGAGCTTAGAGGCCTGCAAGGCAGATTAGCATACATTCGAAGATTCATATCTAATCTCTCGGGGCGCTGCCAACCTTTTCGAAGCTTATGAAGAAAGGCGTATCCTTTGTCTGGGATGAAGAATGCCAGAAAGCTTTTGAAGAGATCAAGAAATACCTCACCCAGCCGCCTGTTCTCGTGGCCCTTATATCAGGAAAGCCATTCTTGTTATATATGAGGGCTATGGATCATTCTCTAGGAGCGTTACTGGCTCAAAACGATGATCAAGGGCAAGAGCAAGCCATCTATTATTTAAGCAGAACGATGATGGGAGCCGAACACCGGTACAATCCAGTCGAAAAAGAATGTCTCGCTTTGGTATTCGCAGTTCAAAAGATGCGACATTACCTAGTTGGACAAACAATTCACGTCATCTCTAAGGTGAATCCCTTGAGAGTTTTGATGACAAAACCGTCATCCCTGAACTACCGACTTGCAAAATGGGCCATCCTCTTGTCGCAATACGACATGCAATTCATGCCTCAAAAGGCAGTCAAGGGTCAAGCATTGGCGGACTTCTTAGCCGATCATCCAGTGCCAGGGATATCAAAACTGTATGAAGAATTGCCCGACGAAGTCGCCAAAGCTTGTGTTGCTCAAGAATCTACACAAGTGTGGAAATTATTCTTCGACGGTGCATCTAGAGCAAACCCTCACGGAGCGATTACTACGGGAGTAGGAGTGGTGTTCGTTTCTCCTAACGGTCACATAATCCCAAGAGGATTTTCCCTAATTGAACCTTGCACCAACAATATAGCTGAGTATAATGCTCTGCTACTAGGGATGCAACTTGCTGAAGAACTTAATATTCGGTATCTTGAGGCTTATGGTGACTCTCAGCTCATTGTAAATCAAGTCCGAGGGGAATATGAAGTACGTCATGAGGACCTAATCCCGTACTACTTTGCAGCGCTGAAGCAAGCTAAGAAGTTCGAGGGATTCTTTATTGAATACATCCCACGGGCCCAGAACGCTTACGCTGATGCTTTGGCTTCATTGGCAACTTCATTGGCATTACCGCCAGGTACCGAAACGACGATCCCCGTCGCAGGACGTGAACTATACTGCTCTAAGATTCCTACGGAGAGAAATTCAGACAAGACAATGTCGAAAGGGGTCTGTACAACCTCCATAGAGTTCGAATCTAGAGATTGGCAATTTCCATATATTGACTACGTCCTGTACGGAATTTTGCCCGACGATCCTAAGGAAGCGGCCGCCATCAAACGAAAGGCCCTCCGATTTTATTATGATGCAGCCTCTCAAATCCTGTATCGTAAATCACATGACGGGGTTTTGCTTCGATGTCTTTCTCGAAAGGAAACAAGGGAAGCTCTTAAAGAAGCTCACGACGGAATGTGCGGAGCCCATCAACCCGGAGCTAAATTAGGAGATCGCCTCCGTCGAATTGGCTATTACTGGCCAAAAATGTTCTCAGACGCGGTTAACTACGCTAAACGTTGTCACGCGTGTCAAATTCATGGGGATTTCATCCACCAAGCACCTGGGAACTTACATCCCACATCTGCATCCTGGCCATTCGAAGAGTGGGGCATGGATATCGTGGGACCAATTTCTCCTCCGACCTCCAAAGGGCACCGGTTCATTCTGGTCGTGACCGATTATTTCTCCAAGTGGGCGGAAGCAATCCCGTTAAAAGAAGTCAAGACTTCAAACGTAATCAAGTTCATTAAACATCATGTTATCTACCGTTTTGGAGTCCCGAGGCGAATAGTTCACGACAACGGGACACAATTCGTCAGTTTTGGGTTCCAGAGGTTTTGTGACAAATTCAGAATTCAGAGTGTCGCATCTACGGCATATTATCCGCCAGCAAATGGTCTTGCAGAAGCCTTCAACAAAACCATAGCGAAACTTCTCAAGAAGTTTGTTTCCAAGAGCCGACGTGATTGGGATGAAAGGCTCGGCGAATGTTTATGGGCTTATCGCACAACGGTGAGGACCCCTACGAGAGCTACACCATTCTCGCTGGTATATGGCTGTGAAGCTGTATTGCCACTGGAGATCCAAATTCCTTCTTTGAGAGTCGTGATCACGACGGGACTAACAGAGGAAGAAAAACATCAACGGCGTCTACAAGAACTTGAAGCCCTAGAAGACAAACGACTTCAAGCTCAACAGCAGATCAAATTGTATCAAGCCCGTATTTCTAAAGCCTACAACAAAAAGGTCAGAGAACAGATTTTCAAGAAGGGCGATTTGGTCTTGGCCAACAGACGACCCATGGTGATGACACACAAAACCAAATGGAAGTTCAATCCTAAATGGGAGGGGCCCTTCGTAATAGAATCAGTTTACTCAAATGGAGCATATCGTCTCATCAATCAAAAAGGAGACAGGCTCATGATGCCAATTAATGGGAAATTCCTAAAGAGATATTTCCTGTAAATCATGTAGCCCCCTAAACCCCAGCTAAATCAGGCTGGGGGTTGCCTATTTATAGTGTAATTCTATTTTGTATTTCGTCATGTTAACACTACACCTCTGACGATTAAAATTTTCTAGAATTATTCTAAATGATAATAAAGAGAATTTCGTTTTCATATTGAGTTAACACTACATTTACAGCATTTGCATTACTTTTCATTGTCTTGAATCATGCTTCAATAAAAGAGATGATGAAAACTAAAATGATATCATTTCCATTCAATATTGTTAATTTGAATACAAAGGTGAAAACAATCGAAAGAAAAATGATACAAATTTATTCCTCCACCAAAAGTAGCGCAAATCCTAAGCATCGGGACTCATCAGTTTAAAAGACTTGAGTTTAGTTTTCAGCGCTGATATATTCTCCTCGCGAGCCTTTCTGATTTCTGCAGTTATCCTGCTCTTGAGCTCCTCTTCATTAGGCGTTGCTTCTACAAGCTCTCGTAGAAGCTTGTCGGTAGCAATAATTTCATCGCAACAACATTTGAAGAGTCCATCACAGTAAACAGCTAATCCTTTTAGGATGTCCAAACCACCAGCTAGCTGAGCATTTATATGGGGTAGCTCAACACCAGCGCGAGCAAGTTCTGCTGCGGTATCCCGGAGACCCACAGCAAGATTGCCCATGTCCTCCTGTACCTGGAGATGTTCCCCACGCAGACGAACAAGACGAGAATCCGTCTCAGATAAACTCTTCTGAAGAGCTTCTTGCTGTTGTGCCTTCAGAGCCTTGGCCTCAGAAAGAGCCCGATCCACTTCTGGTCCTATGTCGTCGTGTTGCAGCATGGAAAAAAACTCCAGCTCATACTCCAAGATAATGATGCTCTCGTGACAGTTCTCGGTCCATATTTTATCGCCCTGATGCTTGATCTTCGTCAGGCATTCCAGCAGATGGGGTTCAAAAACCTTAAAGCTCACATCTCCGAGACTAACAACGGCGATAGTCATTTGCATCCAACGCTCCAATTGTTTGATGAGTTCCCTCAAAGTTTCTGAGCTTGGAGGTAGAGCAGTTGGATAAACAAAACAATTCGCATAATCAGTGTGAGTAGGGGTGTGCGTGGCTTCAGATAATAATTTTTTGACCATATCTGACGCTGAGCCTGATATAGTCGCTTCCTGCCCACCGCTTGTCGTTCCTAGACTAGGAGGAGCGGATGGAAGTGTAATATCCTCTCTGTTCTCAAGAGATGCAGCACGCGCTGATTTTATCGCATCCCCCATCAACTTAGCCTTTTTCGAAGTTTTGGCTACGGTGGGCAATCGTTTACAAACCCTCCTGTCATACTCGCCTTGCTCAGCAGCAGATAAAGCCTTCTTACCTGGTCTTAAAGAGCGAGGTTTAGGAACTGGCGCTTCTGTAGGAATCTCCTCAGTTGTCTGCTCTCCGGGAGAATCAGCAATCAGTTTTCCCTCCTCAATCCTCGTCGGAACATCTTCTTCAGAAGCTACTACAGTGGACAACTCTTTAGGAACTTCAACAGCTCCAGTTGCTTCCTGTTCACAAGATAGATACTCTTCTATCCCCGGTAAACGAGTACTCGAAGACCTACTCCTCGAACGATACAACTCCTGAATCTCACTTATGCAAGAGGTGTAAATATCATAGTCAGGGAGTTGGGAAACTTCTTCAAACCAGTTGCGAAAATCTGCAACGGTAGAACAACCGGGTGGCGAGTTAGGCAAAGTGAAGTGCGCGTGAGTTCCTCCCGCTGAGAAGAAATACCATGCGCGAGCTCCTTCATACAAATTCCCAATTTACCCCAATGCCGGGTTGGGATTGCCAACGTAAAGCTGGTCATATCCGAATTGCCTAGCAAATCTAGAAGGCATGTAAGGCTCGATGATGCATTTCTCCCGTAAACGATAGACCAGGTAGCCCAACCTGATCATAAGGAGCCAGCTAAAAATGCCCTCTTCCAAAGAAGGCGAGCCCTCAAAAAGCAAGTCTATGAAGAGGGCATTTTCTACATCAGCTCCGTCAAAGTCAGGAGCGCAACAGAAAATCCGATAATTATCTTCCCGGGATAGGAGTTGTCGAGCCCTGACTATGTAAGAATAAGTCCACGTGACCGACTCCAATCTCTGTACAAAGGGAATATAAGCGTCATCGCCCTCGTATGCTCCCGTCATCAGTGAGGGGCAGTGCAGCACGAACCAGGCCACCAAGTATGTATACGGCATTGGTACACGTGATGGAGGAGCTCTCCCGGCTTTCTTCTTGGTAGCTGTAATTTCTGAAGCGCTGAGAAGTTCTGAGGTCAACACCCTCAGGCCATTTTGCATACAGCCGACCATAGCGGTGAGGAGACTCACAGGTCTTCCATGCGCTAATAAAGTAGCTGGGTACACAACCTCAGCTAATATAGCCTCAGTTGGTTTTGACGGTACCACGCACCGCTTTAACCAAACCATGAAGAAGCCTGCAAGAAGAGCCGTGTCAGAAATAGGGACTGTGGCCTGGTGGTGGAAACTTTCAAAGTCGACACCAGCCTCGAAATCATCCTCTATATGCTCTGTTTTGTAGGTGGCATTAGAAGCCTTAATCCGAGCTTTGGCTTCCTTGGGAGAGATGGCTGTCACGCGAGATACGGCTGCATCTTTCCGGTTCAAGTTCTGAAAAAGGTATTCCACCCACGTGGTATGCATAACGCCCCCTCCACGCATCCCAAAGACTTGGGCACATATGTGGAAGTGGCACATCAACTCCCAAAAAGTAGCGTAAATTTCCGGGTGAGCTACTTTCAGTAGGGAAAGCTCCTTGGTGGTGGGGATGAACTCTTCGTAGTGCGTTTTTCCAAGCGGTAATCCCGACACTGCTTGCATCTCGTGAAGAGCAAAACCTAACTCTCCTGTAGGTGCGAAGAACATGCAGCTGTCAGGGTTATATTTCTCTAACATAGCGAAGAAGTTATGATAACTCTGCACGACACCCCGTCGAGTAGCTAACACGAGAACCGTGAGACTCGATCGAGCGAGCGACTCCTTAAGTTCCTCAAGAACGAAGTCAATCATGTGGGTCCACAAACCTCCTTCTCCAGAATAAACCCATCCAGGGGATCTAAACATCTGGGTAGAAAATTAACCCTGAGTTGTAAGGAATTGGCGAATGAAAATATTCGCTGGACGTGGAATTTTCAGAACCTGGTCCTTCTTCTCAAATAAACCAGGTCTCAATCCCTTGAGTTGCCCTCCTATTTGTGTACGAGCTCGTCGACCAGATCCAAACGACACATTTTCCTTCTCTTTGACTATGTCGAAAGTCAGACCCCGACGACGGCTTGCATTCAAAAAGTAAGAGAGTGGGTACATCCTCTTCATGTTTGGAAGGAAGAAGAAGCGATTATCAACTTTCCGTAACAACTTCGAATCTCCTGCATGTATGAGGTGATCATCGATGGATATTCGATCTCCGAATATGAACACTAGTTTGGGAAACTGAGCACGACCAGCAGGGGTCTCCATGTCTAAGTCAGTAATCAAAATTCTAAGAATAGAACATCGAGGAGATCTAATTATGTCCGTTCTCTCCGAGTCAGCGAAAGTACAAAGCGGAATTATGTTTTGAAGACTGAAAATTTCATTCGCATCAGGTCCGCCAATATACCCAAAATGATGCTCTTACGAAAGCGACATGTTTGGAAGGAGCACTGCCTCAAAAGCAGAAGTTAGTAACTGAAAACAAGTTACTGACATAAAAACAGAATCATAAATCTCGAAACGAGAGAGTCAAGCTTCATGTCAAAAATTTCAGACGCGGAGGTCAAGCCCCGCGTCAGAAACCCAAAACGCGAAGGTCGAACCTCGTGTTGAAAAAAAACTTGAACGCGAGAGTCAAGACCCACAGGGAGTCTTAACTCCGCATTTTCATTTAACAGAAACGAGTCATCTTCCTCGTTATCAAGAACCCATTTAGGGTTTTTAGAGAACTTGCTAAGGCAAGTTGTTTCAGTCAACACTCACCACGACAAGGAGGCCCCTGCGACGGTGGTGGCGACGATGACGTTCCAGCACGAACAAGAACACCGCCGGCGTCCTCAACCGATGGCGTTTCGGAAGTCGCTCCGACGACTTTCTTGGAGTTCGAGCCTGCTCTTCGAGGCGCCATCGATATGGTTGATCACAGGAAACGCTTTCGAACGTGGGAGATGGAGTTCGTCGGAGATCTCGCCGAAATCAAACGAGAATTCTCGTTCTTGGAAATAGTCAAAAATTTTGAGAGTCAAGTGACTCTTGACGTGACCACTCAGGTCTATTTATAACAGCCGTCAAGCTGTTAAGATGGCACGGGATTCTAGGAAAGAATCCCAACCATTTTCCAAACGCGAATCTCACTACCGCGTTCAAACTCCAAAGGGCAAGGCTCAGGCCAGTGTCACTAAGGCCTGAACCTCGCGTTCTGAATCCCAAACGCGAAGGTTATCTTAGCGTTGCCATTCTTCTAACTCCTCAAAGGCATGAGCCCCCTTAACAGAGTGTTAATCAAAACCTCTGTATCCCTTTAGCAGAATCAAAATTCTCATTGGGTTAGTGTTGAACCCCAAACTATCATCGTCATCACGGAGTTTAAGTTTATCTGGTCTCTCCAACGGAGCAATAAATAACCAGTTTATCAACCCCTTTCAGTGGGGTAATAAAACTCTCCGAAATCTTGCTCAAATCACAAGTGTCATAATTCATCACTCTGATGACAAAAATTCTTAGTGATCCTCCCCAGCAAGACACAAAAGGATTTTATCCCCACAGACGTCACGTTAAAATTACACCTCTGACAAAAAACCAACTTATCGACTCTCTCCAATAGAGCGATAAGTCCTCAAAATTGCTACGATCGCAATCTCTCCACGTCACGTTAAAATTACACCTCTGACGAAAACCAACTTATTGACTCTCTCCAATAGAGCGATAAGTCCTCAAAATTTATACGATCGCAATCTCTCCACGTCACGTTAAAATTACACCTCTGACGAAAACCAACTTATCGACTCTCTCCAATAGAGCGATAAGTTCTCAAAATTGCTCCGATCGTAATACCCTTTCCTGATGTTAACCTTACACCTCTAACAGTCTAAACCCTCTTATTTGAACCCTCTTTACCCCGCTATATAAAAGATGTTCTCATAAGATTTCCAATGGACTAAGTACTTTCTAGGGCTATCCTTAGTGATAATAAGGAAAAGTTCGGAATCTCCCCATAGGAGAAAGTCCACGCTAAGTTAAAATTATACCTCTGGCACTCATAGATTTCTTTCAGTGTTTAAGGCCAAAATGACACAGGAAGAATTCTACTTTTCAGCTCTGTTTCGGGGGAATGATTCAACATTTATCCCCAACATTTTGAAATTTTCTAGAGTTATCTTAAATGATAATAAAAGAAACTTTCTAACTCCGGGCTATCCTGGAAATCTACGCTAAGTCGTGAATACACCTCGGGCATTTCTCGTGATTTGTTATTTAAAATCAAAACATGACAAATGCAAGAAATAATGAGGGACTAATATCACTTTTTATTCAAGAGTTAGAAGAAAGTGATACAAAACAAACTTGTTCTTGTCATAAGAACATTACAAAAAACAAATTCACTCACGCATCAAATCGAAAGATATGAGTTGAGTCCTAAGTTCAGCTAACTCTTTCTCGTGTTTGGCTCGCACCATAGCTTCCGCCTTAGCCCGGAGTTCATCCTCACTTGGTATGATGATGGCTGCCACTTCATTCCTGGCCTGTTCTAGGGCTATGGATTGTGTATGATATTCCAAAGTACCACTTGCATTCTGAGTACTAAGGATGTTGACAATGCCCTCTTCGCGGGAAAGTTCAGCCTTCAATCGTAAGACCTCGGCTTCAGCTTCGACAAGTCTGTCCCGAAGCAAATTCATAGAAGCAGTTGAGCGTTCTAGTTCTTCTCGCTTCCGAATGTTACGCTCACGAAGCTCTGCGATCTGACGCTCTTTTTCGGCTAAGTCCCGTTCTAGTGCTTCTCGGTGAACCACTTCTGCGACCTGAAGACTAGCCAGAGTTAACATAATTTGCGGCTGAAGTTCACTATAGCCCATTGTCTCGAAGCGTTGTAATTTCTCCTCCAAATGAAGAATAATCTCTGAACAGCGCTCGAACCATTGAGTGTCGTATACGCTCCTGACTCCATTTAAACCAGCCTCCAGAAGAGGTCGAAAGGAGTTCAAAGTTCCTTGACCATTCACCATGTACTCAACCACCGTCTTCGTGAGGCTGTTTAGATATACCAAGGAGATTTGAAAGAATTTAGGTGCATTAGCGAGACTGAAAACCGCACCCGAAGATACCTCTTCAGCAGCTGAGATTGGTACGTTAAGATGATGACTAACAGACGATCCAGGTGTCGAAGCTGCAGAAGCAATTAAAATGTTCAATTGCAAAGGACTTGAGGTCAAAGCCATCAATACCTTCGCCTGAGGTGAGCTTGGCCCAGCCTCTGTTAGGGTGAGTGAGATCTTCATCACCGCTTTCGGTGAAGTAGCTACCACAGAAGAGTCATGTAAGGTTTGCTCCTGCAAAGGAGCCGACACCTGCACGACCGGCTGTTCCAGAGGAGAAGTCACAGCAGTAGTTTCAGGCAACGCTACAGGTGAAACAATCGCCGTAGGGGAGTCAGATAAATATTGCTCTTGTGGAGGAGCCGATACTTGCGCAGGTTCTTGCTCTAAAGGAGCAGCTGAAGTAGTCCCGGGAGTAGGTGAACCTGCACGAAAAAACGATCGGAACGCGGAAAAAGCGTGTGAAATAAGTCGAAACAAACTAAGCTTACCGGTGAGATAAAAAGGAGTATAACCAGATGCTTTATCAGATGGAGCCTTGGGAGCGTCATCAAAAATGGTTATGTCATCCATGGAAGTATGCTCTTCATCTTCTGCATCATCACCCGGCAAATTGCTAACTTTAGCATCCTCACCACCTCTATCTTCGTCAGCTCCATCACCAATCGAGGAACCTTCATAATCAACTCGCTCCTCATCATCCCGGGTAGAGGAAGGTTCAGGAAGATCTGTGTCGACAGCTGGTTTAGTCATAAGTCCCGTTGTAGGACTGGGCATTAAACCACCAGGTTGCGACATTAGTACTAAAGGAGGAGGTGATAAATTTCCTTCGAGACCCCCTGATTCTAAGGCAGGAGACTTAGGAAGGTCCATCGCTGGAGCAGATTCTGCATCTGCGGCCATTAACTCATCCTCTTCATCTTGAGGGGGATGGTAAGAAGAAGCATCGCTCGACAGGGCTGGGCCATGAGAACGAAGCCCAGTTTTATGTGGCAGGCCCGTAACAGAAGATTCCTGTTGTTCTTCATCTTCAGCAGCTCTGATGGCATCAGCCATCAATTTAGATTTTTGTTGGCCTTTGGGGGGAGGCGAATCAACTAGCAACTTCCGACGAATCTGTTTATCATATTTGCCGGTCTCATCCGCTGAGAGTTTTCTCTTCCCAGCTGCTCTGGTCATGGGGGGATCAACCGCTTGTTGCTCTTCCGCCGGAACAGGCTCAGCTCTTTGTTCCTCTTCCTGTCCAGCCGGTTGATTCTCGATGGATAGGAACTCGTCAATCTCTCTCAAGCGGGATGTCTTGGACCCCTTTCTTAAAGCATACATATGCCTAATGTCTTTTAGGCAAGATGTATTCAGGTTGAAATTGAGAGTCTGAGAAGCGGCAAAATACCAATTACAGAAGCTTATAGAAGTGTAGGAGTTGGGTGTTTTATGAGGAAGCCTGAAGATGGCTTTAGTACAACCTGCCACAGAATAATACCAAGCCCTGGCTCCTTCATATAAATTGCCCACAATTGAGAGTTGAGGACGAGGGTTCCTGACGTACACTTGATCGTACCCAAATTGGCGAGCAAACCTATAGGGCTGGTAAGGCTCGATGAAACAGTGAGCGCCTTGTTGGAAGATCAAATAACCAGGCCTGATAGAAAGTAGCTAATGAAAAACACCCCCGCTCAGCTGAGTGAATCCATTAGGACCTGTTACGTCCTGATATTCTGCTCCATAAACGCCGCCTTCAAAATTAGGAAAACAGCGGAAGATATGGAAATGAGTGTCTCACGCCAAAATTTGACGGATCCTAACCATATACCCCCCCTTCCCATTTCGCAGACTCTAATCGTTGCACGAACGGGATGAATGAATCTCTTGGGGAAGAGGCTGCACTCATTAACGGAGGACAGTGGAGCACGTACCAAGCCATCAGATAGGTGTATGGCAATAGCACCCTGGGATTGGGAGTTTTGAAAGTCTTGTGACCCTCAAACTCCACCTCTGAAACACCAACGAAGTCCGAGGCCAACTCCCGTAGTCCATGCTACAAACAACTCACCATGGCATGAAGGAGACTCACAGGTTTCCCATGAGCCAAAAGGATAGCCGGGTAGATCACCTCAATAGCGAGAGCGTCGACCGGCCTAGTAGGAACGACGCAACGCTTGAGCCATAGCATCAAGAAACCAGCCAACAGCGCTGTGTCGGAAATTGGAGTCAGAGCTTGATAATGGAAG
The DNA here is from genome assembly GCA_022839385.1 of Asparagus kiusianus. Taxonomy (NCBI): domain Eukaryota; kingdom Viridiplantae; phylum Streptophyta; class Magnoliopsida; order Asparagales; family Asparagaceae; genus Asparagus; species Asparagus kiusianus. The sequence goes on from BQKN01064098.1 coordinate 186,836, forward strand.
CTTTCAAACTCCGTATGAGCCGGGAAAACATCTTCCTTAGCTTCATTAGTGTAGTGGGAGGTAGCATTGTCAATGCGAGCCTGAACCTCCTCCAAAGTACTTGCAGGCAATCGGGTCACTGAGGCTCCTTTAGTGGTCAAGTTCTAGAACAAATATTCCGCCCAAGACACTTGTTTAATTCCGCTCCCTCGGGCCCCCGTTTGCTGCATACAAATGTGGAAGTGACACATGACTTCCCAGAGAGTGGCATAAATTTCAGGGTTGGTCTTCTTTAAAATCTTAAGTTTCGCTGATCCCGGAACAAATTCTTCATACGGTAAATCCCCAAGAAGAAGACCCGAGACTTCATGCATCTCATAAAGAGCGAAGCCAAACTCCCCTACAGGGGTGAAAAAAGTACAAGAATCAGGACTATATTTCTCCAATATGGAGAAGAAATGAAAGTGGCTCTGGATAATCCCGAACTTGGTAGCCCGTACAGGAACCTGCAATCCAGCTCGAGCAAGAGGAACTTTCAATACATCCAATACAAACTTGGTCATCCGGGTCCACCACCCTATCACTGGAGAATGAACCCAGCCAGGAGTTCTAAATCCTTGCGCGGGAAACTCTCCCTTCTTCTCCAAAAACCTCTTGACAAAGGTATTCACTGGACTGGCCACTTCGCCGAGGGGATACTCCTTAGCAAATAAACCCGGTCGTAAAGCTGCCACCTGCCGGTTATAACCAACTGTGCGAACCCCGTGAAAAGTCAGAGTTCCGAGAGCGACCCCATCTTGATCTTTAACCAGGGGCCAATCCATACGCCTTGGGACGGAAGCACACTGGAAATAAGATATGGGGAACATCCTCTCCATATTGGGCAAGAAAAGGTTGTGGTCCCCAACTTTCCGTAGCCACTTGTAGTCCCCGTCATAAGCGATACTTGCTTCGAAGTCAACAAAGTCCCCGAAGAGGAATCAAGGTTTGATTATTGGCTTACGGCTCGGGTTTTCCAGTCGAGCGTCCGTAACCAATATCCTAAGGGTCTCAGCAGAAGCTTGGGTGATCAATTCCGCGCGATTCTTATCCTTGATTCGGAAAATTGGGAGTTCTTGACAAAGGTTGAACGTCATATTCGAGTCCACGCCACCTTCATGTCCAAAATGATGGCGAAAGGGAAGAGGCTCAGCAGTATGACGCACTGCAAAATAAAGAAGAAGTTAGATAACATAAAGGTAAAGTTCAGACGCGATGGTCGAACTTAGCATCAACAAGAATTTCAGACGCGAGGGTCGAGCCGCGCGTCAAAAACATCAGACGCGAAGGTCGAACCTCGCATCATCAATGTCAGACGCGAAGGTCGAACCTCACGTCATCAATGTTAGACGCGAAGGTCGAACCTCGCGTCATCAATGTCAGACGCGGGGGTCGAACCCCTCGTCAAAAACACCAAACGACGGAGTCCAGCCCCGCGTTATCGAAACGAGTTTCCTCGTTGGTCCAAATATCAGAACTTGCCGAAGCAAGTTTAATGACCACGGAGGTCATACTCACCACCGATCAAAGGAAGATGAGGCGGCACGCTCGCCTGAGCAGCAGCGCCACCGGCCGACGGTGCCGACCCCTGAGCCGTAGCAGCGTCGGACTTGGAAGGTCGAGTGACAGTCTTCTTGGGCGCCATGGGTTCTCGTCGGAGGAGAAGAGGAACAGTTCTTTTCGCTGGAGATGAGAACGAAAACTTTAAGTTAGAATTTCAAGAAGAGTCGAATGACTCTTGATTTGACCTCCAGCGGTCTATTTATAGACAGCTGTGAGCTGTCAAATCTTAACGGACGGGATTCGAGGTCAGAATCCCGCCCAAACTCGACCCTCGCGTTCGAGTTGGTTGAAATTCCAAACGCGAGGTTCACCTACGCGTTACAATCAACAAGACCTCAAATAAATAAAGGAAAACTGAGGTCAGCCACAAAAATCAAAAAGCAACAAGCGACTCCACTGGGGAGTCTATCAAATGGGTATAAGCAGATTTTGGGATCCAAAGTATTCTGAAAATTCGTCCCAGTCAACCGCGAACTTTCGAAAACTTTGGAGGGGGTTCTGTAGGCTGTCTAAAAATCACAATGGATAGCTGATCCATACGAGATTACAAGACAATGGTTCCTTCAAATCAAGAAGCAGAATTCATCCTTACAATCGAAACAGAAGAGATTTTTAAATCATCACATCCGCAGCATTATGATCGCTACAAACACGACTTCATGTTTGAGATGATTGATCTTGATGGTTGCGACAACAATATGACCAATATTATATTAACAACTATTAGAGATGCTGATGAGCAGTGTAATGATTTCAGAAATAAAAGGTTGGAATTTCTTGGCTCGGATCGACGACTGGAGGCTAGCTTTTTGGATCTGGGAGTCGGCAGCAGAGAAGAATCCTTAAAGCATTTCTGGAGCTTGGGAGATCTGCAACAAGAGCTTCTTCATCATCCTTGGCTTGAGAACCGATTCTCGGTTCAAATCAACTCTTTTACAGAGTTCTTCAAAACTCATTCAGAGTTATCAACTCATCAAGAGTTTCAAACTTGCTTTGCAAGTTCTCCACAACGTCAAATCGTGAGGAGAAGATATTGTTCCAGTGAATCAAGACGTGTGGATCGTCAACGGAGAGCAAATTCGACGCAAGCAATCGCAGGAGGCACTCTATCGCTACCTTGAAGAACCCAGTTTTAAACAAAGGAGAAAACCAAATTCGTTTTCTTCTCTTTTGTAATCGAATTGTAACCGAGATTAAAGGAATCAAAGTCAATTTTCTTTTATCCTCTTTATTGCAATTTTCCAACAAACAATATACTTATAATATTTTTATGTGATGGTGGTGTTGAGGGGGAGGGGTGGGGGAGGGGGAGTGTGGTTGGTTGGTGGGTGGGGTTGGAGGATTTGTGGTGGTGGTGTTGTTGTTGTTATTGTTGTTGTGTTGTGGTGTTATGTTGTGTTGTGTTATTGTGTTGTGGTGTTTTGGTGTTGTGTTGTGTTTGTGTTGTGTTGTGTGTTGTGGTGTTGGGGGAATTATATTTATATTTTTACACTCTTGTTAACGGTTACACACCCTTGTTAACGTTTGATTTACATTTGCAGGCCGGGACTTCTACGCAATGTGTAGCCAGGGGTAGTCATAGTGCAGCTGGTGATGAGGATAATGATGATGATCAGAATGATTGATTGTAATTAATTTAACTTTGAAAATAATTTCCTGTGTTGTATAAACAATATTTATTATGTACATGTCGGGATACTTTTATTTGTTTTTATTGAAATATTTGTGTGATATATGTGTGGATTGAATATTATACTACTGATTGAACAGGGATTTTAAATTTATTATCGATATTGTATAGGGTTTTTTAATTTTCAAAATATTTTTTTAAAAAATAGTGGTCATTTTTAGCGACGGATTTTCCGTCGCTAAATACATATTTAGCAACAAAAAACAGACACAAAAAAATAAAAATAAAAATATATCTTTAGCGATAGATTTTTCGTCGCTAAAAATTAAAATAATAAAAACATATTTTAGCGACAGATATTTCGTCCCTAATATCTCTTTTGGCGACGAAATTTTTCATCGCTAATACTTTTTTATTTTTTTAAAAAATACGGCGACAAAAAATTCGTCCCTAATATCCCATCGCTAGCAATTAGCGACGGAATTTTCGTCGCTAAAGATGCAATTAGGGACCCTCAATATAGAGACGGTTTTTTAGAGACGGAATTTGCTTTTTTCCGTCGCTAAAAGTTTTAGGGACGGAATTTAGACCTTTAGCGATGGAATTGTCTGTCGCTAAAAGTTGAAAATCTAGTAGTGATTTAGAAAAATGATGGATATCTAGATAGGACCCATTATGCTTATTATGATGAGTTAATTTATTATACATTCTCATAAATTATTAAATTTCTGTCGGCATGTGGTTTTAAAAATATTTTAAAAAGATTGCGTTATTATAAAAATAAAATATTTTGATGTTTCAAAATGATTTTTATTTATGTTCATGAGAATTGAAATTTAGGCATGAGCAAATAGGTTAGTTGTCCTACTTAAAAGAGTTGCCTAAAATAATTGATATTGGAGTGGATTGAATCTAATATATTATTTATTAATAATTAATCTCATATTGTAGAAGAGCTTTTATGAACAGTTGGTCGGGTAGGGATTTGATTGTTAAATTAAAATTATTAATTTGATTAATAATTGGTTCTCGATATGGGACCCAATTGGTCTCACTAATGTAATTAGAAGAGGTATACATGCAAAGCAATTTTATTTCCATCCTTAATTGTTATGGATAAAGTTTTTGAACAAATTTATTCTATCTTTAATTATTATGGATAGAGCTTTGAACAATTATGAATTGTTTAAAATTAAAATCTCTAAGACTAGTCTAATCTTATATATAGAGTTCATATGTAGCCTTATGAAGATACAGAAAATCTTATGAAGACAATATGAAGAATAGAATAGAAATAGAAATTTGAGAACTTATCTCTCAGTATTGCTCCTCTTCGGTGACAGGTACGTGGATTTCAATTGGAGGTTTTTTCTCTTGAGGAAGCTATTTCGGATAGATCTCGGGACATATTATTGTAGAAATTCGGATAGCTTTTCAGGTATTCTTCTAGTTTTTAATTAATTTTGATTAATAGTCATGATGCGCTATTTCCACTACGTTGTATGTTATGTTTCCAACAAACAGTTATTTCTGATTGGTAGGCAGTAGAATGTTTCAAATCATCAGAAAGTAATAGTCTGTTTTATTGAATTATAGGAACTCTAGATTAAAAAATAAGGATGTATTCACTAATATTTCTACACTATTTTATGAACACTTGTACCTTTTGAACTCGAGATGACATTATCTTTTAGCTTCAGTCTAACTAGAAAAAATTCCCTCTAAATTCAGGACAAAGATACACTTACAGATTATATTGCAATTAAGGGGGTTAAGTGCTAATAAAAAAGTTTATAGATAAAAGTGATTATCATACTAGCTACATCCTCAATAATTCTAAAGTAATAACTTGGTTGGAGGAATCAAATGGGACAAAAAAACACAAAGCATGCGCATGCTTTTTTCCTGTGCACAATCAATACTAGACATGGCAGAGATCACCACCACCACCACCATCCACCCACCAAAAAAAACGTAGCTAGTTCAATGTTCTTGTTATAATTGCAGCACGCAAATAATTATATCACCTTTTGACTCTTTGAGAGATTTACTATTTCTTTTGTGAATGGTCATCTTCTACTATTCAACCACATCATAAGTCTGTACTCGATCTATCCATAACCTTTGATGATGGCTTCTCCATTGCTAGCTATTTCACTCTTTTTGTCAATTACTGATGTTCACATTGCAAAATTATTTGTATTATTTTGTTTATAATGAATTGTATTGATGATTTTTCTCATTATTAATTATGACCTTATTCTCTCTCTCTCTCTCTCTCTCTCTCTCTCTCTCTCTCTCTCTCTCTCTCTCTCTCTC
>BQKN01064098.1:216416-259231 GCA_022839385.1 Asparagus kiusianus
ACTAACGAGCTTGATAAATGAATTTACTACATTTACACTCAATAAGCCATTAGTACCGATAATGGTGGTTGTAAAACATCATCAAAACATAAGGGTTAACAGTAAAGACCTTGCATCAAAGAATTTTTTTCATATTTAGAGCCGATGGTGAAATATATCATAATCTCCCTGCTCTAATTTCGCAAGAAAATAATTATTCGTACTTCCAGTTTTACTTGTATGATACGGAGAATGATCTATAAAATTGAATGAATATAAATAACGTTAATATGAGTAAAATCATAACTAAAAGTTAATGTAAATATGAGTCAAACCACAAGTAAAAGTTTAATGGGCATATTTTAAGTAAATTCATATGCAAAATTCCTTCGCGAATTGAATGATCACCCAGCTTTTAAAAGACTTCAAGATATTATTTAATAGATATATTGTAATAGATTAATGTGTTTATAACTCACAAATAGTAGATCACGTGGTCATAGTCTAGGTTGAATGAAATAATAACAATATTTTATTTGAAAGAGAGATTATTGAGTTGATGATCAATCCCACAAAAAACTTTTTTTTTATTTTTATTCTATTTTTATTAATTTAAATAATCATGATCGTTAACAACGTGCATTGCACGTGCATCTGAACTAGTAAGAAACAAAAGTTTGAGTCATTATTTGCTATGATTAATTATGAGTGTTGAAAAGTTAATCTTTTTGTTTCTTATACTACAAAAATAGTATAATTTTTAGATATTATCAAAATTAAAACCAACACTAAACAGGGTCAACTTGAAGTGTGACCTCATTCAGTAGCAAGTGGACCCAAGTTTCAGTCTCTCCCAATATAGTTTCTCTGGTTTTGTGTGTGTGTGTGTTTGTGGGGGGGGGGGTTGGGGGGGGTTTAAATTTTACGGTGTGAGTCAATTAGAACTAGGAGTATGATATAATTTTATAGTGTTAGTCAATTAGAACTAGAACAATATTAGAAGTGGGTTAATGATAAAAAATTACCCCACTTTCTTCATTTCTCTATACAACAATGAGAATTCTAGAGTTTTAAATTATCCCAAGTTTTGGGTTAGAACAACTTGGTAAAAAAACTAGAACTCTCATGTTTATTTCTTATTTTTAGTTTTCATATTACTTATCTTTTCCCCATCCTCTCTTCCTCCAATAGTCATCACTATCATCTAACCACGCTATCATACTAAACCGTCTTTCCTCTTAATCCTCTCTTTATATGTTATTTTCCTTTTTTTTAGATTTGATTTATATAATTATTTTAAAATAAAAACTCATAGAACCAAAATTTATTTAAAAATTCTTGAAATTGAGATAGGAGGGAAAGAGATTTGTGGGTGTAAAAAAAAAAGAAGGAAGATGTTTGTTTTTAGACCCATACTACAATACTTCACAAAAAAAACTGAAGTATTATTATAGTAATTATTAACAATATATTGTATTCCAGCCAAAAGTTATTCAACAGTAACTAATATTATATTAAACAATAATTAATAAATAATAGTAAGCTTAAATATATAAAATAGTAGTTATATAATCAAAATACAAAAATATATAGTTCTTTATTATCATAAATTATCCCGCATCATTTTATCAAAATATCCCACTTCAAACAATTATTCCCAATTATCCCACTAAAATGTCCCACTTTCATTAAATTATCCCACTTCAACAATTATCCCACTTCGTGTGAAAATGGAACAGTAAAAAGTAATGTTAATTGTACCCTAATTTTATCACGCTACTACTCTGATACTATAAGACGATACTAATTTGATGCTTGAAGACAATTCCACTTTGGTACCACCAGATAAGATACAACCTGATTGAAATGTACAAAAAAAAGCCTCAGTAGCTTGTAATACTAAAGTAGTACAGAATGTACAATAACATTAGCATCACCAAATACCTAATAACTAAAAACAGTTCCAGGTACAGATTCAAAAGGAAATCATCTTCAGGAAAAAGAAAAAAAAACCAGCGAAGCACAATATAAATTTCAAAGACCCATCACCCTAATACGAACACCACTTGCCCTGCTACAACACCATGCTAAAAGGCAAAAGTTGAAATGATTATCAACACTAGCGTTTGCATAGACAACACCTCAATCTCCTGCTGATTCCCTTTATGGTTTTCCTCTCATTTCTTAAACCCCTTTGCCTTGCTGGTGGGTTTTGGGATTTTTGGAAGGATGTGAACCTTGATTCTGTTCTTCTCCTTTTGCGCATAAAATTTAGATCGCTTTCTCCTACCTTTTTGCTCTTTGTTCTCTTTCCCATTGTTTTTTCTCCATTATCTACAGGAGGTTACTACCCTTCTCTTTTTCTTTCTTTTTTTTTTCTCTCCCTTTTTTCCCCAGTCCCAACAGCATGCAGTGCGGAGACTGCAGCAGAGGAGAGAGGCAAATGTATGGGGAAAAGCCCAAAATTGCACCATACCTAACCACAGATTTTGCTCCCCTTCGCTCCTAGCAACCACAAAACCTTGTTACCTCACAAAAACAGGTTGTCGCCGTTGTCCTCACTCTTTATACAAGTCAAAGACCCATATATCCTAATTAAACTAAGAAGGAAATAAAGAAGAATAACCTCTTCTAAAATCTTAGATCATAGTAAGCAAGTAGAAGGAAGGGGTTTGAGACATACCTTGGTGATAGTTAGCGAGGATTGCAACATCCCTTTCAAGAAAACCCAAAGGGTTTTTTTCTTTTCCCCACAAACCACCTCAAAAATACGTACCAAACCCACTTTTTATTTTTAATTTATACATAAACCATCTTCAAAGGGGGGGTTTTGTCGCAATCAACCACCCCATAGTCAAAATTTTCACTAAATTACCCTTTAAAACTCACATTCAAGACAAATGACTCAATTTTTTGGTGTTTAGATTTCGTTACGATTCAACTCGTTTACTTTGAACTTGAAGTTTGTGAGGTATTTTTGGCTTTTTTTTAGTGAAAATTTGAATAGGAGGTGGTTGATTGCCAAAAAAACCCCACTTTTAAGGAGGTTTATGTACCAATTGAAAATGAAAAGTGGTTTCCATATAATTACCAAACTTTTAAGGTGCTTTGTAGGAAAAAGCCCAAAACAAAAATGTTCAAGATTTTGAAGACTAAAAGTTAATAGCATATCTTTCTTTAGTAATCAGGGCACGATGCCCAAAAAAGAAATAGGTTTGGAATTACAAACATAGGATGGAGAGAAGAGATAGAAATGCACTAGTAGTAGTTAAGAACAAGGATTGCAAGATAAAACAGAATAATTGAGATTTCCAGATAGAAACACAAGATTGCAAATAAAGTCAATAGCATATCGGCAACCATAAAACCTTGTTATGTAATAAACAAGTTTTCTTCTTGTTTTCCCTCTCAAATATGCAAGCACAAAAACGCATATTTATGCTAGTTAAACTGAAAGCAAATAGAGGAGAATTGCTTCCTTTAAAGCCCAAAAGATCATAATATACAGTGATAGTAGAGGTTTGAAACATACCTTAATGAGACGAAAATGTCTCAGATTTGAAGATTAAAAGTTACTGGCATATCAGCAGCCTGCAGGACCAAAAAGGTTTCGTACTATTTTCGATGTTCGCCATTTCCATTAAATCTCAGTGTTGGCTCCATCAATGCCCATATTCATGTCTCTTTTTGAAGGACCACAGATGGACCACGGCTAGAAGTTGAGGATCTGCTAAAATGCACAATGACTTTAAAATCTCAAAGAGATATAGAAGAATCAGAAACAACAAAAAGGAGGAAAGTATGAAGATATTGTAATCATCTTCTGACTGCTCTACTTGCATTATCTGCAAAGATCATATGCCAATTGCAGAAATGGTTACAGGCTCACAATAATAAGTAGAGACCAGTGCATAAACCTCTTTTGCTAAAAATAAATAAAAACTGTTGAAAGATCATATTATCATTCAAGAATAAGCATGTATAACAAATTGCAGAGCTAAACATTCGCAGCTTCTTAGACTCAACTTTATTCCCACCAAAAAATTCATGATAACAGGACCATGACTAGCTAATTAGACAATACAAAATTTGCTGCTATGCCAAAAACATAATACAACAAATCAATTTGCCTCATTTCTCTTCCAACAAAAGTAAGGCACATGACAAAAGAGATGACACTTCTTCCTCTGTTGCCAAACCAAAACCTTGCCATCTAATTCTCCCAAACCTGTCCAGCAGGAAAATATATCTGCAAGTCGAAAGAATATCAAATATATAACTGCTAGTAACTCATGTACAAAATGATGAGTTTAGTCATGAACTTATATCAATATTACCCAGTGAGAAGATTTAAGATTTGCAGTTTCTTTCTTAAGTAGTAGTGGTCACCAAAAGAATAAACAATCTGTCGTTGGGGAGAAGCAGATTTCTTCATCATTTTGATGAACATCTTCCTCACTGGACCTAGTGATAGTAACCAGGAGTCCACAAAAGAGACCTGTATAGATGATAGATTCTATAAATTAGTTAAATCAGTTACATAGAAATACAGGAGAAAATCCCTAGTAGGAAGTATACAATGACTAATCAGCAGTTCTTTAGGACTGAATCCTTAACAGTTATCAGGTTATGGAGCTGTGTCCAAGAAGTCCTGCTACAACGAAGCGAAGTTATGCAGGACAGAGAAGCACCGGAACCCTCGGGTGAACAGCATAAGTGAACAGTATCTTTTCTTTTCTTTATTTTATTTTTTATAAAATAAAAAAACGAACGAAGTAAAATAAAATGAGGTTAGATCAGATTTACTCACAGACATCTAACTGTTAGTTAAGTCTAATTCACACGCTGACACTTAACCCTTTCGACTTCACACCGAGAAACAATGGCTTCCGCCTTAGAAAAATCACACAAGATTTTCTTCAACTCAACTTTCATTAATTCTTCATAACCTCTCTACTAAATTACAGAAATGTCCTCCCTCTTTTATAGAGTTTGGAATTCTTATCTAAAACAAATTCAAAAACTTATCCTATCTCTAAAACCAATTCAATCTTAACTAGAAAATAATCCAACAAACTCAATCCTAACACAATTCAAATCAAAACAACTAAATAAAATAATTATCTCTCACCTATCTAAAACCAATACCAAATCTAAAATCATAACAAATCTATCTTCAATCTGGATCAAATCTGAATAGTGATTGTGCCCTGCATCACGAAGTCTCAGCACTCGACAGCTATTGATTCATATTTGTAAGGTCAAAGGACTCCATCAACAAGTACAATCAACAGATATATGCGAAGATGACTGCTTATGGTGGACAAACTGTATTACCAACACGATGTGATTTCAGATGGATAAAGAAACTTCACATTTAATTTAATGATGCTTGAAGAAGGGTTTAAAACTTACTAAGTTAATTTGAAAAATATATGGAAAGCGTTATTTTTCTATTTGGATAAATGGGAACTCGAGTAATTAGTCAGTCAGCAAAACCTTTGATAAGCTAAGTTCTCTCAGATAATAAAATATAAAAAGTAATATGGTGCTCAAAACATACTGCTAAGAAAACAACATAAACTATTGCAAGAAACAGAAGAACAAATTCATATACAGAAAAAAGCAATTAATCTCTGTCCTTACCTCATATACTTGGACTTCTGCAGAGTCATTAAAAGCATGCACAAAAGGAACACTCCACGATTCAACCATTGTCTGCTCGGAAAATAATAAGAGACCATTCGGTTACAAACAACTTGGACAAATTTCCATTTATCAAGTTAAATACATTTTTAAATACATGTACTAAAGCTAATTTTATACGCGGAATAATGATCATCAATGTTATTGCAATTTTGCAGGCAAATAAATGAGGAACATCCATATGGGCCTACTTCTATTATCCTCGACAGGCATAAAATCTGTATTCCTACCATCCTTAATCGGAATGATTGGTGGACAAATGTTTAGTGCCAATGAAAATAGTAAGGGTAAGTCTCACGGACATGTCCATGGAATTGTTCATTTCATGCCCTCCTACCACTACTCTCAAAGAATGTATGCACGTCAATCATTCAGCATCCCTTTGTATCCACACGTGAACACTCAGGCCTCCAAAAAGACTCAAAAACTTCCAACAACTCTTCATTTAGTCCGTTTAATATCTTACACAGCACTACATAACTTCATCCCAGTATGTTTCCATCTTTTTGGTATTATGGATAATCATCTTTGACATACCTTAGTGGTCCTACGTAATATTTTGATTGTGACAATCCCAGTCAAAATTCAAACTAATTAATGCAAAATTCATGTCCAGTAGAAATTTCAGAGGGAACTTTTACAAGAACAGAAAAAGAAGTATAAGGAACATGAGCTAAAATGAAAAACGTCCAGAAAGCCCTCAGAGGACCAATTACAAACTTGCAACTTACAGATTTTATCTTGTAGAAACAGTATTATTTTTAAAAAAAAATAACAGATCAGACCACAATTTAAAACACCTTGCAATTTAAAACTAGCAGGACAAACAAATAGCAGTTTGGGAAATCATTTATTGTGATCAAATAAGCCTCTCATGGGCGTTCAAGAGTGAGAAGAAGAATACATCAACGGTTATAATACTTTTAATTAAGTAAATAGGTGTACTCTAGTTATATTTGAAAATATTAATTAACTTAACTGAAATATACAGAATATTTTCATTTGCTTCTCTTACAGTTACAGTAATTATAGGGTAGACTAATGCATCTCTACATGATTTAATGGGCACAAATAGCGACACTTGCAAGTTTGTTTTCAAAATACCAAAGATTTTGGGGTTAGAAAGAATAGATACGTCGAAAACCCTATTAGAATACAATTTCTACGATTAAATCTCTTGAACCATGTAATATAGAGGCATTGAACGATAAAAAGTTTAAATGTCCTGTGGAGTAAGGTTCATGACCCTCTACCGTCGCAAAAAATACATATACAAAATATCAGAGAAAGAATGTAAAGAAGCTACAACACTAAATGCCATGCTTGACTTAGTTGATCCACTTACATGGCAGATGGAAATATGTCAACTTAAGGAAATATACTACTAAAAATAATAGAAAGTAGCGTGTCACCTTCATTGATTTGTTGAAGTTCCTGAAATGAAATCGGAGTTTCACCAGAGAACTTGAGAGTAGAATGCAACATTATATTATTGGAAAAAAAGTTTAAATAGTCCTTCCATCAATTTGAGATGAGATAATCAAACCTAACACATACATCTCCCATAAAGGGTAAATTGGAGCAATGTGCTTACCCTTTATCTATATACTCCACATACTATAAACCAATATTACAAATAAAAAAGCACTCCTGAAGTGTCATACAACAATGCATAACAATAAAGAGCTTCAATAAGCCTTTGAAGACAAAAGTTCAGTTGATTAAGAACATGACACAACAAAAAATGGTTATAGAAATTTATCATTATTAGGTGAGTTTACAAGCACAAACCCACACCAATAGGGACCACAAATCCTTCACAAGTAGTTGTGAATAAGCACCTCTAAGAGTAAGACTGCTTATGGGAAAGCCTTTAAAGTATGTTTTTGAAGAGACTGCTGCATATCCCACAAATCCCACCATCTGACTTATTTCTTTGTTAAGCCTTTAGATATATCCTCAAAGAGCTCTGCTGCATGTTCCAACATCCGACGTGTTTCTTTACTAAGCCTTTTAGGTATATCCTCAAGGAAACTGCTGCATATGCCAACATCTGACAAAACCCAGAACTCCAAAAGACAATACTGGTCAACTTCAACATATACAGGCAAGACCTAGATAGATGGAGCCTTCTAAAATCACGTTAAGGACAGTTGTTCCCTTAAACAAGTATCCCACATGTAAGTATACCAAAATATAGAAGACGCTCACAAATTTTAACCGAATTCCTCGTGAACTGTTTTTAGAGAGTGGTTATCTAGTTAACACGATATTTCATCTAGGTTGATGTTATCTCTTCCAACATGTACCAAAGAATTCCAAATGTTAACAAAAAAAACACTTACTAATTTAGATGAATGATGAAGTAAACATAAGAAAACATAAGAGTGTTCCCATACCTGAGAACTTGCTCGGAAAGAAAGACATAATAGTGATGCTAGAGGAGCATCGATGTGTGCAGTACTTTCTCCAGATGTAACTGGTAACTTTAAACTGCTGCCGTTGGACAAGTTTACTTCAAGATCGGGAAACTTTATTGCTTCCAACGGTGGAATGAGAGTTTTATTAGCCATAGCAATCTGCATGAGTTGATATCTTCCTGATCAGAAAACTACTATATATTACTGTAAAACTATTAATGAGATGGACATTCACAATCAGGCACGAGCAAAAAAAAATCAGATTCTCTGGACCTCAAAATAGAGAGCACTGAGACAACTTAAATTACCATAATGCACCTAACAAAAGTGTGGGCAGCTACTTTACTGATATTATTAAGTTTAATTTGTAATTTGGTTCATAACGAACAACAGCATACATCATGACATACATAATGGAGAAACGAAAGGTCATAACTTTTCTGAATCATAGTATGAAGGACCGATCATAGGGTGTTCATACAAGTAACTAAGCTACTATACATGTACACAATACATGATAGAAAGATACTTCTTCGAGAACAACCAATCCTTTAACCCAAATTTTAGGATCAACTCCATCAATCCTATTCCTTTATTCAGTTTTATTTTGGATCATCTCCTCCATTAAGTTAACTATTATCAAATCCTTCTTAATTGCTTCCAAACCACGTTCTTTTAGGTTTTCCACTAGAAGTCATTACCCTATTAACTATAATATTATCATTTTTCCCTAATTGGTACACTAAAAGGTCTCCATTGTACATGACCAGACCATCTCGTATGATTCTCTCATTTTATCCTCAAGAGGCGCAACCTCTACTCTCATACGTATGCACTCATTTCTTATTTTTTAGTGTGTACCCACAAGACCATCAAAATGTCCATATTTCTGCTACACATTTTTTGCACACATTTTTAAATTGCCCAATATTTTGGTCCATAAAGCATTGTTGGTCTAATAACTGTCCTATAGAGTGTTCCCTTTAATCTCATAGGTATTATATGATTGGACAAGACTCTGGAGGCACCCTCCATGTTAACCATCCCAATTTGATTCGACGGACAACATCATCCTCAATCTCACTGTCATAACTAATGATTGATCCTAAATAACGAAAGTGATTGATTTTTGGTATTTCTTTAACCATCAATATGCACTATGGACTTTATTCTAATGTCATCTTACTATCATTACTATCTAATGATAGCAAGAAGATAATAGAATACCCACTTACTTAAGTAACACAAACTGCTATAGTGAAGAGGAAGAATTAGTGCAATATGAAGACACTGTGAGGTGTTTGTTATGTGATTGGACCAGCCGATTTCTCTTCAGTTCAGGAGTGCTATTACTGCCATGCAAGTGCAGTTACTTTGTGCTTTACACAGGTATTGTTGAGTTGATTCTTGAGGCTTTAATTGCAAAGAAATAGTGCAGTAAATGTGCTGCATAGGGATAGGGCGCCCCTATTCTTGCGAAGAATGGAATAGGAAGAGAGATATTAATGCTTCATATTAACCAATGGCTCCCTCCCTCTGTCAATAGGATAAATGCAGAGCGCAATCGTACATGCTCAAACCTAAGCTAAGCCCAAAAATTTAAGTGGATGGGTTTAGATTGAATTCCATACTTATGTCCTCTGCTTTCCGCTTTTTCTGTTGCTGCCAATTCCACCAACATGTGAATCTTTAGATAAGTTTTCATTGTACCACCTAATGTACAAGAACCAAGTGGTTCAACACCCATCAAAAAAGGAATCAGGCTTGGGACACCCATCTATATAATAATATTTCAATCTTTTACAAAATAAGCATCAAATACCTATTCCATTGAGCCACAGTCTGAACTTCCATACCTCTTGTAGGGTTCCACAAAGGCCAAATCAAGAGACGGTATATACCGAGATGAATTGGTTAATAAAATTGGGATCTAATCTACCTCAAGTTGGAATGCAGTAATAATGTCCTAGCCCAAACTTATTAACCATATATCACTCATATTTTAAATACTTGGGGGGACTAAATCCACATTTTAAGCTGATAGGTCTAGTTGTGCTTTCATGTAAATGTTTGTAACTCCCTACGGGTTTGATATGTGACTATTTTACTAACACATTACTCCTCAATATTACTCGCGCACCTCACCCTTAGGATACATACATATGGTACCACTACCGTTGATCTAATTAAGTCCATTTTTCAGTTACAATATGGACATTGAACGCCTAGAACTCCAGAGTTTCATACTTTTTAATAAAAATGATATCATACGTGGTATAATTGTGAAAACCCATGTTTTCAACAGCAATACGTTAATTTTCTCATATGAATGAAAATTACACACTATGATGGCGACCAACAAACAGATATCTATTAAGCAACAACTAAACTTTTCTGAAGGATAGCATACTTTTAAAGCAGTGACAAATCAATACGATCTTTAAGAATGAACTTGTGTATGCAAGTCTTATCTCTGTAAGCTTTATTATCGAAAAATGCATATTCATTTCCACTATGGTACAAGTTCTAAGTATCATCTACAGAGTTGAGTTGAACAATATATGTACTAACATTTTCCATCATGAAACATTTAAAGAGAAGGTAGACTTGAACTCCTAAGAATACAACTGACATGCATATACACCATACAGAGTTAAAAAAAAGGCCTAGAGAGAGAAGATTGGAAGGAGGACAAGGAGTTAAATGAAGAGAGAAGAATGAAAAGAGAAGCTATAATTAAACTCACCAATGGAGATTTATTTATTATAGCTTAAGCCATTTGACGATTTAATAGAAATTATGATCTTTTGGAGACTTAATCAAATTTCAGCTAATTTGGCGATTGATATTAGTAAGTCCAAATAATAAAAGGTGATACAACTTAAAAACATTTACATAAAAACAAACCTATTAGGAGCTGAATAATGGTCAACATATAAAAGCGCACCTTCCCACCATTCTTACGAATCTCTGAAATGTCAGCAAAATATCCTCGACTCAACTCATCTGAACTGCACTAAATCATATGAAAATCATATTGAATAAACAAAGAATAAACAAATTTCAAAGCTGATAAACTTCCATATAAACTACATGCTGGAACTGCAATTGATGCAATATACTCAGCACAAAATATGAATCTAATCTGTTAAGCATGTAGAAAACTCATTTGCTAATAAATAAGCCTAAATTTTGCTTAAAGTTCTGATGCTTAAAAACCAAATAAAGTTAGTTCATTGCTTCCTGACCTTCATTTATAAAAATTTTGATACAACAAAGGACAAACTATATAAGATAAAAACCAAAGTAACCAACTAACCTCATGGTTGTTCTGAATTGGATGAGGAGACTAATGAGGATGAAGTGGTGAAAGTGGGGGTTTTTTATGAGGGTGAAGGTGGTGAAGTGGAGGAGAAGGAGATTAATGCTGTTGGATTTGTGAACGTCCCAATCCCTAACAATTTCTACAAGGACTCGCTTCAATGTGATGGGGTTGATGTTTCAAGGGCAAAGGATCATGGTGTGTTTCTCTTTCTTCCGAATATTTATCTTTGTGTGCGAGTGTGTCATATGTGCATCGTTTGTTAGACGTTAATTTGTAATTCTAAAATAACTAGAATTATCAACAAGTGTCACGTAACTTAGAAATATCTAGAAAGTACTAGCTAATAGTTTGGCTTTGGTTTCAATCTATAGTTTAGCTTTGATGTTGGGCCAAGACAAAGTCGGTAAGGGGCCTCGCAAGAGCAGAGCCAAGTACTAACTACCAAGTGTGAAGTTGACCTTGAGTCGAGCTATGGAGTTGACGGAATTTATCTACTCATATGCATGGGTTTTGCAACTGATGAAAGGTAAATCTAATAGCAGAGAGCTTCTTAGACCAGCAGTGACACGATTTGTCGCTTCATTAATGACTTTATCTAAACAAATAACCTTAGGAAAATGTTCAGTTTGAAAAATGGAGGCAAAATAAGTGTGCAAGAGATCCAACGGGCAAATCGGCTGAAAGGATAGTTCTTAGACTGTCTTTCTGGAACAACATTGTTCGTATTCTCAAGCTCATGGCTCCTCTGGTTGGTGTTCTGAAGCTTGTTGATGACGACAAGAAGCCTGCTATAGGATATATTTATGAGATGATGGATACATCAAAGGAGGCCATTGCAAGAGCTTTAATAATGATACAACAAAATATTCTGAGGCTTGTGACATTATTGATAAAAGGCAGGAGGATAAGCTTCATCACTCTTTGCATGTTGCAGGATATTATCTTAATTCTGTATTTTTCTATGACCGCCCTAATATTCAAGGGGATAGTGAGGTTATGAAATGTCTTTATGAAGTCATTGAGAAGATGGTGCTCGCACAAGACCAAGACAAGGTTGACATGTAGTTGGATATATATCTAGGCATGCTGGGGATCTTTTTAATATGGAGATAGCCAAGAGAAACAGAAAGAAGAAATTTTAGAGTAAATATCCATAATCCTATCCCTCAATTGATTAGCTTTTGTGTAGAAAATACAATGCTAATCACTCTCTATTTAAATTGACAGCTAATTAGGGGGAGTCTTATGATGCATTAGCTTAGAGTTGCAGAAGTTTACTATTATAATCCTCAGCCTTGTAACTCCTCTGGCTATGAAAGAAATTAGAGTACTTTTGAGCATGTATATTTAGTTTTATTTAATTCAATAAAATAGATTTAATTCCCTTAGGGATATAGTATATTGATTTTATTGATTTGTATAAATTACAGATACACTAGAAAAAGAGGAATAGGTTGGATCATAAGAGGTTGCATGATCTAGTTTACTGCAAATATAACCAAGGTTTGAAGGAGAGACTTAACTGTAAAGATTCTATTAATCTGATCAAGTAGGTTGATATGGATGAAAGTAATGAGTGGTTGTTAGGGTAGGTTAGTGAAGGTAAAAATGCAAATATTGACTTGGAGGACGAGGACGACCATACTTATGGCATCGTAGGAGATGCAATGGGAGCTGAAGAAGATAATGCTAGATATCTAAGGTCAACTAGTAGGGTTCGAGGTTTTTCAAGTGGTATTGGTTCATCATTGAGAAGCATCGAGCCGGTCTAGTTGTTGGAAGAGTTGGAAGATGAAGAAAAGTTTAACAATGATGAGGAAATTGAAGAAGAAGATATTCCCCTTGAAGGGGATGATGATAATAGATGAGGATGATTCGACTATTATTTTGCTAATTATTTGCTTTTTGTAAGTAGACTGCTTGTTTTGCTTCAATGTTAGTGAACTTCTTGGGTGTGCTAGCTGCTTATTTTGCTTTGTTTTAGTACACTACTTGATTTGCTTCAATGGCTAATACTTGTGATTTGGTAGTATATATTATTTATCTTGAGTCCTTAATATTTTTTTCATGTGAAATTTCACAAATACATATTTGTTCATGCATGTTTGTATATCTTGAAAAATTATGTGTCCGGAGTGTGCCTCGCTTCACTCAGATGCGCGGATCCCATTGCGCCTTGCGCATGTGCACGTAAATTGACTTCGCGCCCCGCATTACGCCTCGCACATTGAAAACACTGGTTGAGGTATGCTATTATTAATAGTATATAAATGTGGATACTATCAATCCAAGCCTATTTTGGATTCAAAATTGAAAATCCACAACGTTAAATGTAATCTATTGCACATAAACTATCTCAGAATAAACTTTCGAATGAGTTCAACATATTTTACATGCGTGTCGTATCTGTTGTCAAGATCAACATATTGGAATTTTCACACAGGTACCTAATTTTTTGCTCGTGGTCATGTTTTGCTCATGATCAGAAAGACGTTTAAATCACTAGAGGTTCTTAGGTAGTTCGTGAGTAGTAATGTATTATTTCACTGTCCAAGAGCATGCATTTTTAATCGGGATATCGAAATTTTAGAGTTGAGTTTATAGAAACTGATATACACATGTTGGATAGTTTTATTAGTATCCTAGCTCAACTTAGAAATGACACAAATTTTACCATTCAATTATTAAAATCCAACAAAATAATACTTAATTCTCATATATCAACAAGTTGTAGCAGTCACTCTTACTTGATTTAACCTATATCAAAGTAAAAAAGAAACAGAACAAGGAAGAAAAGCTTACAGCCTCGCCTTCTCCTTCTCAATTGCCTCCTTGTTGCCCATCTGCAATCAAAACCCCCCAAAAATTCTTAGAAAATTTCGACACCTGCATTAATCAAAACGTTGGAATCTTAGCCTGACCTTATGGAGATCGATGAATTGTCGAGAAGAGACCTTGAACTGAGGATTGATCGGAGACGAGGTGGCTCCGGTGGCGGGAACGATGAGACTCTTTGAAGCTCGGATCGATCGAGAAGCGATGCGAGAGGAACGAAGCACCATCGCCATCTTCAAAGCGCGGTCTAATTCTCGGCTGTGATGATTTATCGAAATGGAGATGATTTGTAAAACCCTAATTTTTCCCTCCTTCGTGGGTATTTAGCACACAGGACCCTGACGAAAATCATTTCCTCGTGCTACCCCTCCGACGCGTATTGGTGGTAGGTCTTCAAAACGGTAATTTGTTGTGGTTGGCAGAGCAAAAGTCAAATAAAGAGGATTTATAGATTAACCCTAAACATTGCTTTTAAATTTAGGGTCTGTTCGTTTGCCTTAAAAAAATTGGGAAATCAAAGAAATAGAAAACTATTTCTAAGAAGAATTATTTTGGGAGTGTTTGGTTTGCTAAGGGTCTGTTCGGTTATTTCCTAAAAACCAAGAAATGGAAATGGAAAAGGTGAAAATCTCAAAAAGTACTATTTCCTCCATTGCCATCCCTAAAACTCACCCACAACATCAAATAAAATATTATTTTCATCCAACAACTCATCAACATCATCTAATAAAATATTATTTTCATCCAACAACTCATCCACATCATCTAATAAAATATTATTTTCATCTAACAACTCTTCCATCACATCTAATAAAATATTATTTTCATCCAAACATCACTCAACTCATCTCTTCTCATCATTTCAAATCACCCATATCATCCAATAAAATATTATAACAATTCACCTCGTCTCATTAACATTTCATTTCTTTGTTTTCATCCCTAAAAGTTGTGAAAACACTTTTCTTAAGTGTGGGTGACACCACCCAATAATACAATGACAACTCATCTCATCTCATTTCATTTCTTATTTTTAAGAATGAACCAAACAAAAGAAATCAACAAACTACAGGAAATAGGTTTCTTATAATTCATTTCCTTATTTTTTTCGCCAACCAAACAACATCAAAACTAGTTTTCTTAAAAAATCACTCACATCATCCAATAATAATGTGACAACTAACATCATTTCATCTCCATTTCTTTGATTTCCTTCTTTTTTTTAGCAAACCAAACACTCCCAAAACAATTCTTCTTAGAAATAGTTTTCTATTTATTTGATTTCCCATTTTTTTAAGGCAAACGAACAGACCCTAAAAAAATAAGGAAATCAAAGAAATGAAGATAAGATGAGATGAGTTGTCATCTTATTATAGGATGATGTGAGTGTTTTTTTAAGAAAACTTGTTTTGAGATTTCTTTGTTGGCGAAAAAAATAAAGAAATGAATTATAAGAAACCTATTTCTTGTAATAGGTTGTTTTTTTTTTTGTTTGGTTATTTCTTAAAAATAAGAAAATAGATGAGATGAGATGAGTTGTCATTATATTATTGGATGATGTGACCCACACTTAAGGAAATTGTTTTCTAGCTTTTTGGGAGGAAAACAAAGAAATAAAATGTTAATGAGATGAGATGAGTTGTCACAATCTTATTGGATGATGTGAGTGATTTTTAAATATGAGATGAGATGAGTTGGGTGATGTTGTGGATGAAAATAATATTTTATTAGATGTGATGGATGAGTTGTTGGATGAAATAATATTTTATTAAATGTGGTGGATGAGTTGTTGGATAAAAATAATATTTTATTAGATGTTGTGGGTGAGTTTTAGGGATGAAAATGTGTGAAATTGTACTTTTTGAGATTTCTTAGTTTTTATTTCTTTTTTTTGATTTTTTAGGAAATAACCGAACAGACCCTTATAGGCTAAGGGCATGTTTGGTTATTTCCTAAAAAACCAAAAAATAGAAATGAAAACCAAGAAAATTCAAAAAGTACAATTTCATCCATTTTCATCCCTTAAACCCACTCACAACATCTAATAAAATATTATTTTTATCCAACACCACATCCATCACATCTAATAAAATATTATTTTCATCCAACAACTCATCCACCACATCTAATAAAATATTATTTTCATCCACAACAACACTAAACTCATCTCATATCATTATTTCAAATCACTCACATCATCCAATAAGATGGTGACAACTCATCTCATCTCATTAACATTTCATTTTCACTCATTTCCTCCCAAAAAGCTAGGAAAATAATTTTCTTAAGTGTGCGTCACATCATCCAATAATATAATGACAACTCATCTCATCTCATCTATTTTCTTATTTTTAAGAATGAACCAAACAAAAGAAAACAACCTATTACAAGAAATAAGTTTCTTATAATTCATTTCCTTATTTCTTTCGTCAACCAAACAACATCAAAACAAGTTTCTTAAAAAATCACTCACATCATACTATAATAAGGTGACAACTTATCTCATCTCATCTACATTTCTTTGATTTCCTTCTTTTTATAGCAAACCAAACACTCCCAAAACAATTCTTCTTAGAAATAGTTTTCAATTTCTTTGATTTCCCACTTTTTATAGGCAAACGAACAGACCCTAATTCAAAACAGTACTTTTAAATTGTGATTTTAAGCGGTTACTGTGGAATTAAAATATTTGAAATGTGTTTTATTGGACAAATGTTCGCGTGGGTGTAGATGTGCCATAGAGAAAGTTTAGACAGGGGTCCTAGAAGAAAAAGGGAAATACAAAATCTAAAACTAATGGTACATTTAGAACAATTATAATAGAGAAATAAATAAAAATTTTGATATTGATCAGATGCATATTCGTGTACTTACATAGTTTGAGAGAAAGAAAAAAAAAAGAAAAGAAATAAATGGTTCTCAAAACTATAAAATTTCTATTTGTATGTTCTAAGTTTTTCCCCCTTTTTTTGTTTATCACCCAAAACGTATATTAAATAAAATAGAAGAAGATCCATTTTTAGGGTCTAGGAGAGGCGAAAATCCACAGGTGGAATAATTTTAGCCATAATGAGAATTTATTTCAATTGTATGAAAGGAATATGACCACATTAAACAGCAAAGCGAATAGCATCTAAGTTCCACACTAATAAGTTCTTGTATGATAAAAAAATAGAATTTTGTAAGAGTAATATAACAATAGAGACAGAGGTAAGATAATTGTATATTATTAGATCACATTAACAATGTCGCATATAATTTTAGCACGCACTCATTATCACGTTTTCTGTTTAATATTGAAAAACTCAAATAACTCACATATAGAAGAGAAATTTGTTATTCTTTCTCCTCATAATTATGAGAAAATTATAATCATGCAATTGAAAAAACTTGAGTGGTTTTCTTCTCCTGTAAAGAGACAACTCATATGAAATCACATAAAAATATGGGCTAAGTATCATAAAACTCTCTATACTTAGGATGATTGTCACAAGACACTCCTTAACATTCAAAATATTATGGAACCCCCCTTAAGTTTTAGGCTTTAACTTTGAGATTTTATCAGAAAATTCCCTTTCCGGTAAAATCTTAAAGTTAAAATGAGTTTTTCTACTAAACTATCAAAGTTAAAGTGGGTTTTGTGAAAATTCTTTTTCTTAAAGGTATGGTGTCCAATTGGGCTTTGTCTCAGACCCAGATGGGCCCGAAAGCTCGGAAAATCCGGATCGACCGGGCTCTGGGCCCGGGTCCGGGTTGTGTTGGTGAAGTCCAACCCATGCCTGTTTTTAAATTTATATATTTTTTATATATAATTATATAATGGTATGGTCATTAATATATATTTATATATTTTTCTAGGTGTATGTGAGTTTTTTTTTAGGAAAATGATCATAACTTTGTAGTCCTAAGTGTATATAGTTGTATACATTTAAGTACTCAAATACATATATATATACACTTGTAAGTATACAAGTATATTATACAAGTATATTATATTATATTATATTATATACTTATATATACACTCTTACCATGATATAAATACTAAGATATAAGTATATCTAATGTAGTTATAAGTATTACTTATATGCGTATATTATAGGCTTATAGTCATATAAGTACATAAGTATAATTATATATAAGTATATTGTATCTAGTATATATAAAAATACACAAGTAAAGTATATAACTATACTTAAATAAGCATAATATAAGTATGTAACGAATACATATATAACTATAAAATATACTTAAATAAGCATAATATAAGTATGTAACAAATACATATATAACTATATAATACGTATTTATAAATAAATAATATATACTTATGTGATTCTCTCTCTCTCAAGTTATAACTTATAAGTATATACAATATATATACATATAATATATGTATATAATATATATTACTATATATTAATATGTAAGTAAATACTAATACATACCTATATAAATATAATAAGATTAATCTAAAATTGTAGCAATTTTTTTCCGAAAAATCAAACAAAACGAAAACAAAAAACATTCGAGCTCGCCCAGAGCCCGACTCGGTTTGGCTCGGACCCGAACCTAAAAATTTGAGCCGAGCCAGGTCGTACCGACCCGTTTGGAGGAGGGCTTTTGGGCTATTTCGAAAGTAATGGGGGTTTCCTCATAACCCTCCAATGTTAAGGGGGGTTTCTGATATTTGCCCTTAAAATATTTTAAATTTATACAAAAAAGGTATCTCAATCTATTTTTAATCTAACTAGTATAATGCGTGTGCTTTGCACATGGATACTTGTCTTATCTTTTACTAATATATACATTAAAACAAGATCAAAAAACTTAAAAACTCACCAGAGGATGCCACATCACCTCTCTCCTCCTCAAAATTTTTTGACATGTACCATCCCACCTAAATCATCCATTTTAATTGCTATAATATGTCAACCTTTAATTTAAACAACCATATATATATGTATGTGCGTGTGTATATGTAGTAAAAACAAATTTATTATCAATCACTGTATCTTTTGTAATATCTTTTATAACTAATTCTCATTCTCACAAATAGTATCAATTCCCAATCGAGAACCACATTGATTTTTTTTTCTCAAAACAAAATTTTTTAGTTTGTATATTTTCTTGAAAAAATATTATTGAAAAAATGCTTCATTTTTTAGTTTTAATTTTTCTCATAAAAATATCATCCAAAAAAATTCTTCCATTTTTTATCTACAACCCAAAGCATTTTTGCATGGAGAATGATTATTCAGCTATTTATTCGACAACCTTAAAATAGTTTTTTTATTTTAAAATATTTAATTAATTTTTTTAAAGGTAATAGTTGTGGTTTTAATTTTTCTAGGAAAAATACTCCAGGGAAAAAAATCTCTAATTATTTACCATATACCCAAGACGCTTTTGTTTCTTAGAGAAAAACAATTTAGGTACTTATTCTACAACTATCCAGTGTTTGTTTTACTTTGATATGTTTAATATTTTTTTACGGCTTTAATTCTTATCGAAAAAATTTACTCTAGGGGAAAAACTCTAATTTTTTATCTTTAACCCGCGACTCTTTTGTTGCTTGGAGGACAAAATATTCAGGTATTTATTCTACAACTGCCAAAATATTTATTTTTATTTTAATATACTTAATATCTTTTTATATCTAATAGTTGCGCTTTCAATTTTTATCGGGATAAAATTACTCTAGGAAAAAATCATTGATTTTTCCATCTTTAACCTAAGGCACATTTATTTCTTGAGAGAAAATATTCATGTATTTATTCTTCAACTACCGAATATTTATTTTTATTTTAATATGTTAAATATTTTTTATATCAAATAGTTATTTTCATTCATAATCGACGAATATTTTGATTCAATTTTCTAGACTTGATTTATTGAATATATTAGAATAGAAGATATTGATTGTTCAAAAATTAGCAATTATATAATATATATATTTTATATTAATTTGAATTTTAGGATGTTTTTAATTTTAGATATTTGTAAAAATTTATTAAATTAAAAATTATTTCATGTAAATCACCAGTTCATGATTTCAAATATATGAGAATTTTTGTCTTTTTAAATATTTCTAGAATTAGAATTTTTATGAAAATAATTTACCTTAAGAATTTCCAAATTTAATTTGAATTTTTATTTTTCACTTTTACATAGTTGTGATTGTGAAATTTTATTTTTATACCAAATTGGGTTAAAAGTAAAATAATTTCATTAAAATTAACTTAAATAATAGTAAAATTTTAGGTAAATTTCAAATTACCAAATTTATGTTAACAAATTCAAGTACCAAATTTAGATCATGTTCCCATTTTTTTCAGAATTAATAGCATTTTTAAAGTAAATTAAATTTCAAAACTATTCAAAAATAGTAATTATGATACTAATGAATACCTAAATTAATTTGAATTTTCTATTTTCTTAATTTTAAATAGTTCTAAATTTTTATTTTTAATCATATTTTTTAAAATTTTCAAAATTTGTGATATTAATTTTTATTTATTAAATATTTAGAACATAGTATTTCAGATTATAATTATTAGAATAATTTTCATTTGTCATTCACTCCACTATTCCGCCAACCTCCATTGGATATGATCTTGAATGCTCGATTCCATCCATCCTCCAACATATTGTTTATCTACATAAATAGAAAACATAAATATTAGACAAATAATATTAGTTGTAAATTATTTGTTATGACATCATCAAAACAAAAAGGCCAACATGTGTGTATGTATTTCACATCTCAAAATATGGAGTGCAACAAACTGATCACAAATAACCATTGAGTTTTGATTCTCCCGTTTTAGTGTTTCCTCCAGGGCACATGCTAAATCTTCACACAAAATGATAGCTATAATGTTGAACATAATAAAAGAATAAAATATATATTTAATATTTATGTTATAAGAAATATTTTTGTATTTTTCATATAAACAATAATAAAATTATAACTTAACCATTTATCATGCATTGTAAAGTTTCTAAACAGTTTTTTTTTCCATTTCTATCCATGCTATCAATTGCATAAATTTCATCAACTATTTCACTCATATCTATATAAGAAAATAATTGAAATTTAGTATACTTTGATATACATGATAACCTATGAGGAATATAAATTTAATAAATACCTATAAGAAATTCATTTGAATCGATTCTTGATTCAATCTACCAGTAAGGGAAAAACTCGAATTTGTATTTTTCTATATCATTGTCATCCCCCTCTACAACCTTGATATTTGTACGATAATACAAATGAATAGATACTACAGTGCTTACTGTTTTGTATATCTCATTTGTAGTAATGATATTTATGTTTGAGAAAATGTGAATTTTTCTTCTTGTATTAATTTCCTCAGTCACAATACATCATTCTCACGGTAAAAAACACGTACATGGGTGTTTTGTTAAAAACTAAATAAAACACATCACAGTTAAAGTAAATTTTTATTATTTATTCTTAGGTCTGAATACTAATTCAGGTCATCATAGGAGATAGATGCTCGGGCTTCCTGCCGAGCGAGAGCTTGTCATCGTCACCACTAGGCTCTTCTGGAAAGAGGGAGACTCATGTTGACGGCGAAGGCATGGTCTGCGCCGACACATACTACAGTCTCCTCTTGCATGGGGGACCATGCGGGTTGCTTGGGAACCCATCAAGCAGTCCTTTGGCTTGCTTGGTTGGCTGTCGACTCAGTCTTGGTCGGCTTGGGGAGATAGAACACCCTGCTATAGTTCGGGTCGACCTCTTGGGCATGGCTGTCTCGATCATTTAGGTCGTCGACTCGGCCTTAGCTAGCTTGGGGGAGATAGAATCCCCTGCTTAGGTTAAGCTCTTGGGCACGATTGCCTCGGCTGCTTGGGGTCGAGCCACATGCACGACTCTACGGTATCGGCAAGAAGCCTTATCGCTAGAGGAGGAGGAAGATAAGTACTCTTCGTACTTAGCTTGATCGAACTCAATCATGAGGGACTCGACAGTTATCCCTTCCGCAACGTTGTTGTACTATGCTACCACTATATCGGTTAAAGAAATGGTTTCTCCCACTGTGGTCGTCGTCTTTTGTTGGTTATAAAATTTGGATCTCGATGCGAGATTTGTATTATCTGTGTATTTTTTATAAATCAATGAAATCAGGGATTTACAACAAAAGCGGAGAGAAGACTCTTCTTGTTTAACGTGGATTCTTTGGTAGAGATAGGACGCCTCCCTTAGTACTTGAACCGAGCTTGCTTCCCTTGGACGATACGATCAACGTCACAGTTGGAACTTCAATACACAGTAGAAGCTCTGAGGTGATTGGGTTCGAGTCTACCAGAGGCCAACCAAGTGCTTGTGCTTGTAGGCCGAATGCTTGACTGTCGGAAGTTAACTACCCGAGCTTGATAAATATTAAGGCCGGAAGCTTAGAGAGGGCTACAATACAATAGTTTGTGGAGCCAATGAGCCTCAGATCTAAGAGTTCAGATCGAGTCTACTTCAACAATCTAAGCCTACAGCCAAGAATATTCTACCAAGCACGCTAATGAAGGTCCCTATCAGAAGAGCTAATTCCAGCAAATTCGGTCCAATTTTAGCAGCCTCGGTCCGATTTAGTCGTCGCTTGAATGTTAATCCAAGGTGGCTTTAAATAGGAAAGGGATGACATGAGCCATCCCTTGATTTGTGGGATTTGACCACTAGTAGGGGTGAGGAGCACCAGTCATCCTATCTGTAGGATGTGACCACCTAGGGGTAAGGAGTAGCATACTTCCCTATGGCTATGGGATGTGACCTCTATAGGGGGTCCTGTCAGCTACCCTATATTGTAGTCATCAATGGCTATTTGTAGAGTAGGAGAGTTCTAGCCAATCCCTTGATTTGTGGGACATGGCCATGCCTAGGTGAGGAGCGCCATGCTCTCCCCCTTTGAAACGTAGGATATAACCGTTAATGTGACTATTCCCATACTCTAAGTGGGCAGTTGACAAGCGTGCTGGCTAGGAGGTCAGGCAAGTCTAGCTCATGCAGGTGAGTTTAACCCATACAGGTGAGCTTCAAGCTATCAAGCGAGCTTAGCCTTTAGGCAAGCTCGAGCCTAGAGGTGAGCTTCAAGCCTTCAGGCAGGTCTGACTCATGCTGACGAGTCATCTTCGAGTGGGAGAGTAACATCGCCCTTCGAGTCGATAAGAAGGGGTGCTGTTTGAGATCTTCTTGGAGAGTCGACTGCGGGAGGGAGTCTGACACCGCACTTCGAGTCAACACGAAGGGGTGTCGTTCCGTGGTCTTGGTGAGTCAACTTCAAACGGGAGATTGGCACCACGCTTCAAGTCGACGAGGGGTTTCGACCATTCGGATTTGGTGAGTCGACTAAGGGGTCTCGACCACTCGGTCTTCAAAGTGCAGACTGGTATCGCCCTTCGAGTCAGCGAGGAGGTCTCCACTACTTGGAGTCGACGAGGGGGTCTCGGCCCTTCGGTCTTGCGAGTCGACTAGGGGGTCTCGACAACTCGGTTTACGAGGGGTCTCGACCATTCGAGTTGACTAGGGGGTCTCCATTACTTGGTCTTTGAAGTGCGGATTGACACCGCCCTTCAAGTCGAGTCGACGAGGGGGTCTCGGCCATTTGAGTCATCTGGGGGTTGGGCCACTTGGTTTTGGAGAGTCGACTAGTGGGTCTCCGTCACTCGGTCTTCGAAGTGCGGAGATACTTAGCGAGTCGACGTCAGACTATCACTGCTCTTCAAGTATTATGAGATGTTGATTCATGGTGCTTGACTCTAAGTCGGCTAGCGAGAGCTCCATCATGTAGAACCCATCTAGACTCTTGGGCAGTTTTCACTCCCTACAATGGCCACCTAAGAATCAATGCCTCATAATTCCAGGCGAAGACATCAATATACTCACGTACAAGAGCAATGAGATTTTTTTCTTTAGGTGACAAGCTATCACTTATGAATATGTGCTTCGGATTACATTCATCTCCCATGTTCACTTGAATTACCTTGTCGTCAGTAGGAGGCTCGCATTGTTCAAAGTAGGTTTCTCAATGCATACTGAGTTGTTGACTCAAGGGATCCTCGAATAGGGGTAATTGATCATCCTCTCGAGCTTCACTTAGCTGAGTTGAGGTCATGTTAGACATAAGTCTCTTGAACATGGCCCCTGTACTAGTGTCTGAATCCTAGCAGATCGATTCCGAAGAAGAGCTAATGGAGTAGTCGTCTGACTCTTCACTAGCTTCGAAGCACTGCATTAGTGACAGAGATGAATATCCCAACCCCTGCGAGTCCTATTGTAATAATTATCAGGTTTCCCTTTTGGTGCAAAGGGACAAGTGGGACACGTTGGCCTTTTCAAAATTTAAACCTCCTACATGGGAAAAGTCATATCTCATTTTCTCTATTATGCAGCGCGTTGTTAGCCTAAAATATGAGAATTGAGGAATTTCTTCTTCTTCTTCGGATTCATCCCAAAGAGTTTGCAGTGGACCCTCAGCTTGCTCGAAGATGATGTCTTCTTGATTGCTTTTTCTGGCGAGCACCATGAAGGCGGCCTGTGAAGATTTGATGCATCACCGGTTTGTTGTGGAGGATGAGTGGATCGGTATGTGCAATGCTGACTTAGCATATAACACTGATAGAGGGTCTATCGGTATATTGGTGCTTGTACCTATATCAGTGTCATATTCAACGCACAACAAGTAAGCTAAACCTTCATTATTATTGAAGATAACTTCACAAGCATCGTCAATAATGTCATTTACACCGAGGTTTTCAAGGCCGATCACGATGGGTTCAATGTCATTAAAGACAAGCCTATGTTCATATTCAGGCTCAATATCAGCCTTGTTATCACTGTCGAGTTCCTCAACTGGTGATGCGTCGATCGGCTCACCATCTAGGTAGTGGATAGAATCAGTAAAATAATTCTCCATCCCCTTGAATGGTTGCTTTTCTGTGACCACTATAACCTCACTGCTTTTATCCATGTACTTCATATACTGATGCAGAGTAGATGAAACGATCAAGTTATTATGGATCCATGGTCGACCCAACAATAAGTTGTAGGATGTCTCTGTATCAATGACGTAGCAGGTGGCATCCGTCTTCAAGTCCCTCATCTGGCATCTGAGTTTAATTTTACCAAGAGGACGAGTGTTAGAGGCGTTGAAGTCATAGATGGTAGTCCCCATGTTGACAGACGGTGAAGAGGGACTCCGAGATGATTGATGAGCCTCAAAGGTATGATGCTCAGGGTGGAACCGGGGTTAACCTGGATCCGGTCCACCCGAACTGAGCTGATGTATCCTGTGAAATATAAAAGTCCGTCGTGCTTCAGGTTCTTCATGAACATGTCTTCTGGGGAGAATGTGATATGGGGGCATCTGTCATCTAAAGACTTGGTGGCATTGAGGGCATGCTTCTTGTGTTTCCTCTGTGGGAATCGGTGGAATATGAGCCCGAAATGCTTCATTATCTACTTGTCACGCCCCGCTTCCCAAAATACTCGGGAATCAGAATATGAACAAGTCCGCGACGTATTAGATTGAGAAGAAATATACACTATTATTTTTTTCTTTTTTTTCTTCTCAATCCAATACGCTAAGCGTCAAATACATAAATCTCAATCACATGTCCCCGATCACAATAGCAAGAATATAAAGACAATCCAGAATAAGAAATAAACATATCATCCATGGTAAATCATCCCAGACATAAAAATACAGACATAAAAATATGGGTCAAACATACCCTAAAACAGTCCAACTAGGAATAAAAAATACATAGTTCATAATAAAAGAAAGTACTACTAAATAATACGAAAATCCATCATCAAACTAAAGAAAAATATGATTCTGAGCTGAGGTCGTCCGTCTCCTAAATCTGAAAATATGATTCTGAGCTGAGGTCGTCCGTCTCCTAAATCTGACATACACCAGAGAAAACAGGTATACGTCAGCGTGCATGGCACACTGCAAGATCCCACAGAGAGAATAGGAACGGTCGAATGACCAATACAATAACAATAATAATAAATAGAAACATACAGCTGGAATACTAACAAGCTAGATGTAATCCATCATTAGGGAATAACGATCAGAAGAATCCATAATCACCTGAGTAACAAGGACATACAACTGGATGTAATTAATACTTAAAAATCTACAACTCGAGACGTAGTACGTCAAGCAAAATAATCCAAACAAGGAAACCCTCATGTATATACCATATATCTCAAATTGTAGATAATTAAATATTAATCCTGATCTAGGTATGAAAAGAAATATAACTAACCTATATCTCAGAAGAGTTCATAAACATCTAAGTAACAAGGTCATGTAACTAGCCATCCTATAACGGGTCACTGATCCATATCTCACCCAGAGTCAACATCCATATTCTCGGGTAACTGGTTGTTCAAAAATCATCTACCCGTAATGTTTCACTGCCCCCCTCAGACCTACCCCAGTGCTACATAGGAATTTTACTGGTACGAGCCTGGAAATACATCAACAATCATAATATCATTGCTCCTCAGACCCACCCCAACGCTACACAGGAATATCGCTGGTGCGAGCCTGGAAATAATCAGCAATCACATCTGATCACTTAAACCAAAATTCCCCATCCCAACTCTCCTCATTTTCTAAATCAACAATACAAAGGTATCTAGGTCTTGTACACGACACGCTAGGCAACTAAGGACATGAACCACTAACGGTTCTCAACAAAACAAGAAATAATAAATAAATACAACTAATTTTATGCAAATCATATGATGAACATGACTATATAAACTAGTGATGAATCAGGTGTGCATATATGACATGAGTGAGTATAAATAAGAGTGTCAACATGTCGGTGCCAATGTACATGAAATGTCGTGTTCTACAACTATCAATCACACGGTCATAATACAAAAATAATCTTTTTCCAAAATAACTTCTTTAAAAACATTTATCATTCTAAAATAATTTCCTTCCACAACATAAATTCTAAAAATATTATAATTAATCTAAAATAATTCTGTTACCCAAAATAAATTCTTTAATTTATTATATTTGTCCTAAAAATACTATTTATCACATAATTACTATCCATTCAATATTATTCATCAAACTCACGTAGAAAATTATTAACAGATCTAAAAATTATACGTAATAAAATAACGGAGCGAGGATCTTACTCAAAATTAATTTAAGATAATATAATAATCGATGTGAAATTAAATCGAGAGTCGAAATCTTAAATATACTTAATTAACAGTACAACAAAAATTATAAAAACCAGTCAAAGAGAAGTAAGATCTTGCCTGCGACGCAGAATCGGATCCGACGTGAGAAGCGGGGTTCGGCGGCTCGGGGCTAACGGTGACGGCTCGGCAGCGGCTCCATGCGGCAGAGGAGGGTGGTTGGACGTGGTCGACGGCTATGGTTGGCCGAGGGAAGAAGAGGCCGAGCGGGGCTGGCGGTTCGTCGGCATCGACAGCTAAGGCGACGGGCTGGGGTTGCGTCGGGGTTAGGGACGGCGAGATGAGTTTCAGGTTAGGTCTGAGATAGCTGCGGACGAAGCTGGGCTGCGATGGCTCGGAGGGGCTGCAAGGGGTGGTGAAGGGGAGGAAGAGAGGGTGGCGTGGGAGGTGGCTTGGTCGGAGCGGGGAGGGGTTGCTAACAGGCAGTGGCTTATAGGGAGCGGCGTGGCTGCTGGAGACTTGGGCTGCTGTGATGGTTGCGGGAGGGGGTGGCCGAGGAGGCAGAGCTGGCGGTTAGCGGCGGATAGGAGGGGAGATGGAGGTCGGATGGTGGCAGGAGGTGGGCTTGGTCGGAGTGGTGAAGCTGTAGGGGGAGGAGCAGAGCAAGGGCTGAGAGCTGTCGGATCGGGGTGAGCAGCAAAGCTCGTGGCTGTCGGAATGGGTCGGAGGCTTTGGCTGGGCACGGGTTCGTGAGCTACCATCGTAGAAGATGGCACGACGCGGATTCATTATCTACTAGTGCTTCACGCAGGGCTTCGCTGGTTGATATGGATAAATGCAAGAGCTCAAACAATGTGATTCTTGTCAGGATGTTAGCTAGCTGGGCTAACACATCTAACTAAAAAGGACTTTTTGAGCTTTCACAAGTCTCCTTCCTAAGCGATTTATTATATCAGAGCTCCTTTGCTTTTAGATCATTGGTGTGTAATTGTGCCTTCTTCGCTGCTTCTTCCGTTAGCTTTGGCGAGCTGTCTCCCGCCTCAGGGTATTTCTTTAAATACTCCTTTTCGCTACAAGTTCCTGATGTCTGAACAGGTTATGTGGTGAATACTGGCTGTTCATCACCGAAACTGCTGAGAGAAGTAGTTTTAACCTCCTCATCTGGGATGATAGAAACAACATTACAGGACTTTTGCTTTGCCTTGGACATTTTTGAACTTGTTGACACTCATTGCTCATCTGCAAGTAGGTCAGGATGGACCCATATGACTTCGCCTTCTGGAGTAGTGTAAGGAACCATACCCTTCTCCTTTTTGATGGTGAGGATCAAGATTTAGGACCCTAGTCTCTGCTTGTGGGATCAGTTTCACACCATTTTAGACAAGAAGCTCCAGAAATCCTATGAACTGCAACGAGACTATATTTGCAGATACCTTCTTTTGTTCAGATTGAAGGGTCATGACTCCCGCATCCAATAAAGCTTAGATTTTATCCTTCAAGATGTAGCACACATTCGTCAGGTGATAAACCATCATGTGGTACATATAGTAATTAGGATCATCCGTCCTTGAAGCCTCCTCGGGTCGCTTTGATTCCAGAAGCTTGATCTTCTTCATCTTGATTAAATTCTTGAGAATTGTGATGACCTGCTCATCTTTGAAGTCGTACTGTTTCTAGAAGCGGCCATTCGAAGGATTACCTTTCTATTTTGAAGAGGGTTTGGACGAGGAAGTGGTTTCTACCGCTAGAGTATCCTTCCCCTTTGAATGGGTCTAAGGGGTGAAGTTGTCTTGGTTAGCACTTCCCTCCTAGAACAAGATTCACGTGGCTCTTCAGCATCTAACATCTTGAGCATGCTTTCAACTTGTTCTCCTTGCCAGATCAAGTCTTTCCATGAACGAGCTTCTACAGTGCCTATTTTGGATAGTATGTTGATGGAGAGATTGTTTCAACACATCTCAATGAGAGTGGCATTCGAGACCTAATCACGAGAATGCGGTGATCGGTTCCTAAATCTTTTGACAAAGTCACTGACGGACTCTGTCTTCTTGTGCTTCTCAGCTAACTGAGTGGCCATATATACTTCCATGTTATCATCGAAGAATCTGTCCATGAAGAGCCTCTCCATGTCCTTCTAACAATTGATGGACCCAAGCTCCAATCCGCAGAACCACTCAAAAGTGACCCCCCTCGATGGTACCAATGAACAATCGAGTTATAACGGGATCATTTCCCAGTATATGCCTAGTTTGTGTCTGGAAGTAATATATATGCTGGGTAGGAGAGCCCATGCTATCAAATTGAAGGAGGCTGAGTGGCTTGAACTTTGGAGGATAAGGAATAACGTCCCATTCAGCAGGGTACAGTCTAGTCACCCCCAGTTCTTTGAAATTTCTCTGAAGCTTCAAAGCATCAAGTTGCTTTTGAAAGTCATCCAACTTATGGTCTCGTTCTTTCTTGCGAGGATTAGATTCGGCTTTCGATGATTCGGAATAAGCTTTTGGAGTTTCCTCT
This sequence comes from Asparagus kiusianus, assembly GCA_022839385.1. NCBI lineage: Eukaryota > Viridiplantae > Streptophyta > Magnoliopsida > Asparagales > Asparagaceae > Asparagus > Asparagus kiusianus. Next base: position 246,394 of record BQKN01064098.1, read on the forward strand.
TCATCATCCTGTATCAGTGTCCTCTTGGTTTGGACGACTAGATCCCCCGACTTCAGGTGAAGGTCGCCGATATCCTGATCCCAAAGCTTCACCGAAACCTTTCTTCTTTTTCTTCTTCTTCTTTTTCTTAAGGAGCTTGTCTATCGTCTCTCTCATGAGCTTAATAGTTTCCTGTTGTTAGAGAAGAGTATCTTGCTGCTCCTCTAATCTTTTTGCCAGGTCCTCCGTATTTCTAGCCATATGAGCATTCGCGCGTCCACTTTGATCAGTGCTGGATGCTTGAGAAGTGACAATGGCTGAGTTGTTAAGCTCATTATTGGTATCGTCAGAAATATTTGCTAAATGTCGGCAATCTAATGGAGTTACCGAGCCAGTACGGGTGCGGGTGTGTCGAAAGATACCCTCTTGCTCAATAAACCCCCTCAGCCCCAGAGAGAATTCGGGATTGGAGGAGTCCGAAGGGTCGCCTGGTCCCTTGCCTTTACCTCTGCTAGTTATATTGATTGTAACCTTAGCAGGTTCTGAAAGGGCCTAGAGGGGGGAGGGGTGAATAGGGTTAATGGATAATGAATATGCAATTAAAAAAAATTCCACGAACCACAAACAATTATGAAGTGCAATAATAATAAAAGAGAGAGTTAGAAATAGTTAGCCAATTGATGACGTGCAGTATGTTCACGAGGTTTGGTCCTCTGATCTACGTCCGTGCTCCCCACTCTCGAGGAGAAATCCACTAACACACCCGGTTTGGAAATCGGAACTTCTCTACACAACGATCTCCACCGAGATCTCACAACTACACAGTAGATCTCCATGAGATCAAACTCACAACAGTTACAAATAGAAGAAAAAATCTCTCTTACAGTAGCCTAATGGCAAGAGGAAGAGATTGCAAGTGAAGCTTGGGATGTGGGATTTAAAAGTGTGAAAATAAATGAAAGTTGAAGCTCTTTTGAACAAGAAACACAAACTCAAGAGATTTTTCAATGCTTTCCTTAGTTACAGAAGTTAATGGGGTTGGTGAATATTTATAAGAAGTGAAGATGACAGCCAAGCCCCAAAGAAACAAACAAAATCCCCCCAAAATCGAGAAACAGGATTCTGTACAGAACTAGTCGTTAGAGGCTTATCAGTTGACTGACGGGTTTTATCAGTCGACTGATGAGCTGACCGTTACAGCTAATTTTTAGCTTGTCAGTCAACTGACGGTATAATCAGTTGACTGATGAGGTCATCAGTCGACCAAATAAGAAGCAAAAACTTTTAGTAATTCTAGTATGTTTCATCAGTCGACTGATGAGATCATCAGTCGACCGACCGATCAGTCAACAAAATAAGAAACATAAACTTTTTAAGATTCTGGCGGGTTCCATCGGTCGACTGATCTCAAGCATCAGTCGACCGATAGCAGTAAATAAATTCTAAAAAATGAGTTTCAAATGTATTTTAAAAATAGTAAATAAATTCTAAAAAATGTGAAACTTTGGAAATAGTTTATAAACATAATAACAAACTTGTTTAAAAATAAATTTTGCAAAAAGGTCTTCGTATTTATGAAAATCATTGCTTTAGAAAAATATCAAAATACGAGTATTGAAACCGTGTAAGTGTGTTATCCCAAGAGCTTCAAATGTAATCAACATGCTACTTGCCTACATTAAGTACTAGAGAGAAAATAAAATAGCAAATACCCCTCATATATAAGTACTGTTAGGTCTCATATTATGAGCCTACATCTTCTAATCTTATTTTGATGATTACAAACAATTCCTAATATTGTTTGTCTAGTGTTTATGGTTCTTATTAGGTATTCTAGACAAACAATGTATTGGAGGATGGATGGATTGCGCCATAACGATCATATCAAATGGAGGTTGGCGGAATTGTGGAGTGAAGCATTGCTATTCAAGTTAAAGATCCAAGATCTCGCTTCATCCGCATATGTACCAAGTCAAGCTTATTGAAGATCAAGATTGCTTGGGTAATTTAGTTTTAGGTTTTATATTATGTGTGTTAGTACTTTAAGCTCAATTATATACACACATACACTTTTCGTTTTGGTTTTTGTATATATATATAGTTATATATATACATATATGTTTTGGTTTGATTTTGTAGATATGAAACAAATATATATTCATATATATGTTCATATGTTTCATATTCAATCATAATTGAAAATATTTTGTTTTTGGTTTTTGTATATATATATAGTTATATATATACATATATGTTTTGGTTTGATTTTGTAGATATGAAACAAATATATATTCATATATATGTCCATATGTTTCATATTCTATCATATTTGAAAATATTTTGTTTTTGGTTTATGGACTTGATAATATGTTTTTATATCTTTTCCTAAGTCTATAAAGCCATACAAAAGTTTCCAAAAGTTTGTTTAAATCAAATGTCAAAAACATGTATGTTTCCTTTTCATGTTTTTGAACATATTTGTAAAATGATGAGTTTTTACTTTTGGTAAGTGCAATTCCAAAAATTCTTTTTGTAACATGTTCATTTACATGTTTACAATGATTTCTCAAAGTTTCATAATTTTTGGAATTTATTTGTTATTTTTAAAGGCACTTTAAAAATCAGTTTTTCAATATGAACAGTGCATGTGCACGTTTATAAGTCGACTTATAAACCCTGACAAGTCGACTTATGAAATGCTCTGGAATATGCAAAAACTCTCTGCCAAGTCGACTTACTCGAACTGTTAAGTCAACTTAGACCAAGTCGACTTATGTCATTTTCCAAGTCGACTTATGTGCTGAATTTTATGTGTTATTTCATCTGGCAAGTCGACTTATGTGATCTTTCAAGTCGACTTATACCAAGTCGAATGCAAGTCGACTTATACCAAGTTGAATGCAAGTCGACTTATAAATATGACCGTTGAACAGTAACGGCTATTTTCCAGATCTGTTTTTGTGTGGGTTTTTGGTCATTTCCTTGGGGTTTTGGCTGATGTCTTGGGTTGTTATAAATACCCCATTGCATTTACCTCTCCTACTAACCAAGAGAATTGTTTAAAATAAGTTTAAGGGTGTTTTGTGTTTGTTTAAAAGAGTGTTTAAGAATTTTGTTTGTGAAGCAAATTTCACAAGAGCAAGTGGAGATCATCCTTGGTGTTTGAGCATTCATTCTTCTCCAACTCTCTTGTCATCTTTAGAGAAGTGTTTCTAAACTCATCTAGCAATTTATTATTTTGATTATAATTTTTATAAGCTAGATTTATATTGAGTTTAGTTTAATTATTTTATTGATACTCTTTGTTCACACACAACCATTAAGCTTATTGTATTTGCATACATTGTATAATTAGGTTGTGGGATTGTGTGACTTAGAGAGTGAGCCTACATTGTGTTCTCATCCATTGTAGAGAACAATCTTTTGTTGTGAGATTTCATTGTGAGATCACTTGTATTACACTAGTACACCAAGAGGAGTTTGTGGTGAGAGGCGGGGTTGTCCCAAGAGTAGTGGCGTCGGTAGCCTAGAGAGAGGTGGTAATTCCGAGCACTTGAGGGAGACACGGGCTAGAGACCAACACTTGAGGTTGTAGTTAGTGTAGTTACATTATGAGTGATTGTAGAGTTTTCGGTTAGTTAGAAAACCGAGTGTGTAGAGAAGTTCCGGCTTCCAAACCGGGTTTGATAGTGGAGATCTCCTCGAGGTGAGGAGCGGGGACGTAGGTCAGGCGGACCGAACCTCGTGAACATATGATTTGTTTGTGATTGCATTGGCGCACTTTTATATTCGTGCTTATTATTCATATTGCCTTTGTTAATTGCTCATTGTTTATTCTACCCACTATCTAGTTTTGTTTTTTTCACCCTTGTGTTAACTTGTATATCCTTGCTCACATATTGTTCATAAGTCATTTGCTAGGATATATTTATTAATTAGTTTTAAATTGGCATAAATCGGATTAGATTAGCATAAATCCTATTCACCCCCCTCTAGGGTTCTTTCCTAGTGGCATAAGGGTACTTTCAAGTACATGGCTTGAGCCTTGATATTTACTCTTGAGTTGATGAAGCTTATTATGCATATAGTGCTCTTGGAAAGCTTTGCTTCATCACTATGCCTCCATCTCCTTAGATGTTATCGTTGTAGCTCATATTCCATCCAATCCTCCAATAAAGGTACTAATGAATTGTAATCTACATATAGCTTTATAAACAATTAGCACCAATAATAGTGTTTGTGAATTATCATCAAAAGAAAAAGGCTAACAATCTCCCCCTTTTTGATGATGACAAACAACCATTATTCAAGAGCAAATAAAGTTAATTATTTGACTTATAGATAGTTTCTCCCCCTATCTATAAGGCTCCCCCTAACTATGTGCACAAATGAGGAGATTTCTCTCTCTCTTTGTCACAAAAAAAGGTAAAATAATACAATATGCATGTAAAAACTCATACAATGCGCCTCAAGTGTTGGCCTACACGTGTCATATTCCTCAAGCGTTTCGAAATTACTACCTCTCACTAGGTTTTACTATCAACCCCACTCCTCTTGGAATTGACCCTGGTCTCTCACCTCTACACTCCTCTTGGTTCCTGTGTGTGCTTAAGCATGGTATGTCATTGAGTGCGTAAAGGAAAATAGTAGGATATAAAAATGACAATCAAAATGAATAAACAAAGTCAAAGAATGCAAATGTCCAAATCATTTCTTATGCGACAAAATTCTTCTTCTCTAAGAGGCTTGGTAAAGATGTCACTAATTGAGGTTAGTATCAATATAAATAAGGGATACATCTTTCCATTCTACATGGTCACGTAAGAAATGATGGCGTACATCTAGAATGCAAAATAGAATTTTTTGAAATATTGATAGCACTAGTATTATCAAAAAAAATTGTATCTTGAAAATACAAATCGTAATCAACCAAATTTTATTTCATCCATAAAAGTTGTGCACAACATAAGCCGGTGGAAATGTATTCCACTTCTGTAGTGGACAAGGCAACACGATTTTGTTTCTTGGATACCCAAGATACAAGAGAGTTACCAAAAAATTAACATGTATCACTCGTACTCTTGCGATATACCTTACAACCGGTAAAGTCGGCATCACAAAAACCATAAAGATCAAAAGAAGTATTTTTAGGGTAAAATAAACCAAGTTCTAAGGTGTCATTAATATATTTGACAATTCCTTTAATTGTAACCAAATGAGACTTTTTAGGAGAAGCTTGAAAACGTGCACATGCACAAATATTAAACATGATATCCGGTCTACTAGCTGTAAGGTAAAGGAGACTACCTATCATACTTTGGTAAATCTTTTGGTCTACCTCCTCATCACTAGTATCCGCATCAAGCTTGATACTTGTATTCATGAAAGTTGGAGCATGTTTGGAGCTCTCTAATCCGAATTTATTCACCAATTCTCTAGCATATTTGCTTTGAGAAACGAAAATCCCATCCTTAGATTGCTTGACTTGGAGACCAAGAAAGAATGTAAGCTCTCCCATCATGCTCATCTCAAATTGATCTTGTATAACTTTTAAAAAATCCTTGCACAAAGATTCATTAGTGGCACCAAAAATGATATCATCAACATAAATTTGAACTAAAAGAAAATAATTTTTTCGTTTTCTAACAAAAAGAGTATTATCAATTTTTCCTTTAGAAAAACTATTTTCAAGTAGAAAACTAGAGAGGTGAGCATACCAAGCTCTAGGAGCTTGTTTTAACCCATATAAAGCCTTTTGGACCCGATAAACAGGATTAGGAAAAGAATGATCCATAAAACCGGGGGGTTGCTCAACATATACTTCCTCCTCTATAAAAATATTTAAAAAAGTACTTTTAACATCCATTTAAAATAGTTTGAAATCTTTAAAATTAGCAAATGCTAAAAATATCCTAATAGATTCTAATCTTGCAACCGGTGCAAAAGTTTCATTATAGTCTATGATCTCCTCTTGATTGTATTATTAGGCAACTAAACGAGTTTTATTTCTAGTCATTATGCCATGTTCATCAAGTTTGTTTCTAAAAACCCATTTAGTTCCAATAATATGAACATTATTAGGTCTAGGAACTAATTTCCAAACATTATTTCTTTAAAAATTGTTTAGTTCATCATGCATTGCTAAAACCCAAAACTCATCTTTTAAAGCATCATTAATCTTTTTAGGTTCTATTTGGGATAAGAAAGCTACATTACCACATTCACTCATTGCTTTTGAGCGAGTCAAAATGTCTTTGGATGGACTTCCTATAATTTGGTCCTTGGGATGATTTGGTGCAAATTTCCAAGCCTTAGGAAGTTCTTCTTGATTTTGTTCATTTTTGCTTTCCCCATCATTTGGTGCTTCCGTTGAGGGTTTATCATTTAGTTGCAAGAGCTTCATTTCTCCCTCAGTCTCATCATCATCATCCCTAAGCAAAACCATCTTGCAAACCAATATTAGATTCATCAAAAGTAACATTTACAGACTCTTCAACAACGAGTGTTCGCTTGTTGAAAACCCTATAAGCCTTACTTCTAGGTGCATATCCCAAAAATATACCAATATTAATTTTTGAATCAAACTTATCATGGTGGTCTTTAGTATTTAAGATAAAACATTTATAATAAAAAATACGAAAATATCCAATATGTGGTGTTTTGCTAAAAAAGAGTTTAAGGAGTTTTCTTGAAAGTAGGTCCAATCAAAACACAATTTAAAATATGGCAAGCCGTATTGACGGCTTCGGCCCAAAAATATTTTGGTAATACAAAAGAGTTTATCATTATGCGTGTCATCTCTTGTATGGTTCTATTTTTTTGTTCAACAACATCATTTTTGTTGGGGTGTTCTAGGAGCGAAAAACACATGTGTTATTCCACGATGAGCGCAAAAATTATTAAAGAATTTATTTTAAAATTCACCACCACGATCACTCCTAATTTTAACAACTTTCAAATCTTTCTCATTTTTAATTCTTTTTATAAAATAAGAAAATTCTTCAAAACATTCATCTTTATTTGCAAGAAAAATTAGTCATGTAAAATGTGAGAAATCATCAACAATAACAAAAACATAGTGTTTACCTCCTAGAGAGGCAACACACATGGGTCCAAAGAGATCAAGATGCAATAATTGTAAGGGTTTAGAAATGGATACATCATTTATAGATTTGAAAGAATTCTTAGTTTGTTTACCTTTAGCACATTCCCCACAAGTAGAATCCTTAATATATGTTAGATTTGGTAGCCCTCTTACTAAGTTCTTCTTGGATAGCTTAGATATTAGCTCTATGTTAGCACGTCCAAGTCTTTTGTGCCAAATCCAAGGATCCCCATCCACCGTGGCAAGACACTTTACACCTTGATCTGTTAGCTCATGCATATCAAAAATATAAACATTAGATCTTCTAAAAGCAACAAAAATGATTTTATTATTTATACTAACAATACATTTATCCAGTTTAAAAGAAATGTCAAAGCCTTTGTCACTTAATTGACTAATGCTAAGAAGATTGTGATTTAGTCCTTTAACAAAATAAACATCCTCAATTATGAGAGAATGTATCTTACCAATATTACCAATACCTATAATTTTACATTTCTCACCACCACCAAAGGAGACATTGTCTCCTTCAATCCTTGATAGGGTTACAAATAGATCCTTGTTGTCCGTCATGTGATGTGAGCAACCACTATCAGGGTACCACAACTCCTTACGTCTTGTGCGAGACGTTCCCTACATATGAAGAAGTTGTAGAACCTTTAGGTACCCAAACTTTGGGTCCTTGAATGTTAGTATTTTTGGTACTCTTAGGTACCCACATTAACTTATAATGATCAATATTATTTTTTATCCTACAATGAGTAGAGATATGACCATATTTCATGCAATATGTGCACAAAAACCTTTTTTTTGTAAGTAGGAGCATGAGATTGATGATACCATTTTCTATCAACATGATGATAACTAGAGTAAGCATGATTAGATTTAATTCTATTATTTTTAATTTCTAATCTCTCAATTTTAGACCTTAATTGTTTGTTTTCAAAATCTAGATCGCCTATCGTTTCTTCTTTTAGAGCAAGAGAGGATTTTAGTTGCTCAAACTTAGAGTCACAAGAAATATATAATTTTTTAAATGAGGAATATTCATTTGCTAATCTTTTAAATTCAAATTTTAATTCTTCTAAAGTCCCTTCTAGTTCATATTGCATATAAAGAGATTCACTTTCGGTTTCGGATTGTACCCCATATTCATGAGCCATGAAACAAATGTTTGGGTCATGAAGAGTAATCTTTGCGCCCTCATCATCGCTATCTGAATCGCTTGGTTCGGATTCATCCCAACTGGCATACATAGCCTTCATCTTCTTGTACTTTAAATACTTCTCCTTAAGCTTGGGACAATTCTTGGCTAAGTGTCCCGATTGGTTGCATTCAACATTTACCTATACGAGAAGGAAATTTGTTGTTAGATTGATTCTTAAAATTTTTATTCATTTTGATTAATTCTGATATCCTTCTAGAGAGGTGTGCCACTTCTCTAGAGACATCAACTTCACTATCCAAGGAGGTTGAATCATCAATTGCTCCATTGAGTGTAATAGACTTTGATTTTTGGGGTGGCTCCTCGGTTGCTTTTGGGGTTGCTTCTTCCTTCACCTTGATCTTTTTTTCATGGCCTTTGAGCTTGCCAATGAGACCATCAAGAGTGAGAGTTGAGAGGTCATGAGCTTCTTTGATGGCCATGGCTTTAGGTTCCCAAGCCGGCGTTAAAGAGCGAAGAATCTTGTAATTCATTTTTTGATTTTCCAAGACCTTATCAAGACCATGTAATTCATTTATAATGTTAGTGAATCGAGAAAACATAGAATCGATAGATTCATTTGGAAGCATTTTAAAAAGTTCATAATCATGCATGAGTTCACTAATCTTGGATTCCTTTACTTGGGGGTTCCTTCATGAGCGATGCATAACTTCTCCTAATTTTCGTGTGCGGTTGCATACGTAGAAACTCTCTTATATTCATTAGGGGTAAGACTACAAATTAGTGCATTCATGACCTTAATATTAAGGTTAGCTAGGTTCCTCTCATCCTCGGTCATTTCACTACTAGGCTTCTTGACGTGTTTTTCCCCACAATATCTAGGATATCAAGGTCAATGTATTGTAAATAAATCATCATCCTAGCTTTCCAATAGGCAAAGTTGTTACCAGTGAAAAGGGGTGGCCTAGTGGTGGATTATCCTTCTAACATATGCATATTCATAGAAGCCTCCATTTAGATCTTTTCTCTAAGGGGTTTAAGCCTAACAAATAGTAGAGACCTCACTCTAATACTAATTGAAAGGCCATGGGGGGTGAATAGGGTTAATGGATAATGAATATACAATTAAAAGATTTTTCAACAAACCATGAATAATTATGAAGTGCAATAATAATAAAAAAGAGTAGGAGTTAGAAATAGTTATCCAATTGATGACGCGCGATATGTTCACGAGGTTCGGTCCTCTGACCTACGTCCGCGCTCCCTACTCTCGAAGAGAAATCTACTAACACACCCGGTTTGGAAGCCGGAACTTCTCTACACAATGATCTCAACCGAGATCTCACAACCACACAGTAGATCTCCACGAGATCAAACTCACAACAGTTACAAATGGAAGAAAAACTCTTTTACAGCAGTCCAATGGCAAGAGGAAGAGATTGCAAGTGAAGCTAGGGATGTGAGATTTGAAAGTGTGTAAATAAATAAAAGTTGAAGCTATTTTGAACAAGAAACACAAACTTAAGAGATTTTTCAATGCTTTCCTTAGTTCCAGAAGTTAATGGGGTTAGTGGGTATTTATAAGAAGTGAAGATGACAGACAAGCCCCAAAGAAACAAACAAAATCTCCCAAAAATCGAGAAACGGGATTCTGCACAGAACTAGCCATTGGAGGCTTATCAGTCGACTGACGGGTTTCATCAGTCGACTGATGAGCTAACCATTATAGGTAATTTTCAGCTCGTTAGTCGATTGACAGTATAATCAGTCGACTGATAAGGTCATTAGTCGACTGGTCAGTCGACCAAATAAGAAGCAGAAACTTTTGATAATTCTGACATGTTTCATCAGTTGACTGATCTCATGTGTTAGTCGACTGATGAGATCATCAGTCGACTGGTCAGTTGACCAAATAAGAAACAGAAACTTTTAAGATTCTGGCGGGTTTCATCAGTCGACTGATCTCAAGTATCAGTCGGCCGATAGTAGTTTTTCAGCCAATATAGGTTTTAAAAATAAGTTTTAAATGTCTTTTAAAAATAGTAAATAAATTCTAAAAAATATGAAACTTTGGAAGGTTATAAATATAATAACAAACTTGTTTGAAAATGAATTTTGCAAAAGCTTCTCGTATTTGTGAAAATTATTGCTTTAGCAAAAATGTCAAAATACGAGTATTGAAACTGTGTAAGTGTGTTATCCCAAGAGCTTCAAATGTAATCAACAAGCTACTTGCCTACATTAAGTACTAGAGAGAAAATAAAATAGCAAATATCCCTCACATATAAGTACATGGCTTGAGCCTTGATATTTACTCTTGAGTTGATGAAGCTTATTATGCATATAATGCTCTTGGAAAGCTTTGCTTCATCACTATGCCTCCACCTCCTTAGATATTATCGTTGTAGTTCATATTCCATCTAATCCTCCAATAAAGGTACTAATGAATTATAATCTATAATATAGCTCAATAAACAATTAGCACCAATAATGGTGTTTATGAATCATCATCAAAACAAAAAGGCTAACAGGTTCATTCTTGGGAATTTGCTTTCTGGGATGAAAGCGTCTTCTTCTAGATGATGAGACTCTCGACACTCTGACAGTCCAAACAGTCGCTCAAAGACATAGGACTTGGGTGATGGTCCCCTACATTGGCATTTGGCAAGTACTGTGTAGACGAGCCTTTCACAGTTGTAATAAGATTTTATTTGGCTTAGATTGCGTTTATGAAGTAGGTAATCATGGAGATTAACAACAGGACCACCCCCTGTTAACTCAGGTAATTTGGTTATGCATGCACAAGAATCTTTAAGTGTTAGAGATTGGCGAGCCTGAATGGCTAGACGATCCTCGCCCACTCTTATGTTTGATACGAGGTTCGTCAGTTGGGCGAGCCTCGTCATTCATGCGAGCATCAACATTTGGGCGAACCTAGTTCGGGGGACAAATTTGTTGTCTTAATTAAACCTCGATTTGGCAACATAAAGGTGGCCCAGTGGTGGAGCGGGCTTTATGCTGGAGGCGAGGTTCGTCATTTTGGCGCACCTCAATTCTACCAATCTCGGCAGTGGGGCGAACCTGGCTTGGGAGATGACCTTGGTGTCTTGGACGAGCCTCGTGTTAAAGACGAGGTTTGTCATCTGAGTGCAGTTGGACGCACGAGCAGTGATGATGAGGTTCATGCACGGGTGAGGTTGTCATTTTGACGCATCTTAGTTGGGCAAGCCTCGACTAACTTGCGAGCTCTGGCAATGTCATCTCTGGGCCTATGGTGGAAGCCATCCAGAGAAGCTAAGGCATGGGCTTCACGACGGGCCTGATTCTAGCATCGACGACATCTTGCCCTCTTCAACAACAGATTGGCCACTAGCTCTGTATCAATTGGAGTTTGTTCGAGTTGTTTAACGACCCATTTCTTAGCCTGACAGCTAGTTCTCGGAGCCTCGACAGTCAGAGGCAAGGATTTCTCCTCAAGGCAAACTCGGGTTGAGTTGTCAGAAACCGAATTGGCTAGAGTCTCGTGCGAGACTTTGTGGCAATTACGTTCTTTGGAGGGACTTAGAGTACGAGAGGAGAGGAACTCCTCGTACTTGGATTGATCGAACTCGATGATGAGAGCTTCAACGTTAGTTCCCACGACAATCTTGTTCAACTACGCCATGATCATTTCTTCAGAGAAAATAATGTCTCCTACTGTGGTCACAATCTTTTGTAGAGTCTCGAAAAAAGATGATACGGCTGATTCTTCAACTGATTAGTCGAAGAAGAGATTCTATTGCTTGGTAAGAATCTTTTAACAGTCATTTATTTTTTTTAAGTACAGAAGAGGAGAAGGTTGATTCGACTTCTCCTTTGTTTAACATGGATTCAATGTGGCGATGAGATGCCTCTCTCGATGCTTGTGTCGAGCTTATTTCTCGTTGACAATCAGAGCAAAATCACCTCAACTCGAGGAGCAAATAGCCTCTTTCGAGTGCTTGAGCTGCTTGCGACTACTGTTGGCCCTTAACGCTCGTGCGTCTAACTCTTGGGTCTCAATATCTGATTCCCGGATCTCCAAAAGTAGTTCTCTTTCGTAGCTGTTCATAGCTATTTATAGGTGCTTAGTTCGTAACTAACGCTAAGATCATAGGATCAGGAGCATAACTGACTCATTAGATTTAGCCCACGTGGGTTGACTGGGTCCTCGTAGCCGTTAGCCTCATGGCGTTGAGCCTCATTGGATGATACGAGTCTTGCTACGTGATGAGATTCATTTGATGAGATGAGCCTCGCTGTGTGGCGAGGTTCATCTGATGAGTCGAGTCTTGCTGCGTGGCGAGGTTCATCTAATAAGACGGGTTTCGCTGCGTGGCGAGCTTTGTCTTTGATGGTCGATCTTGACTATGTGGTGAGCCACGTTTTCTGGGGTGAGTCTTGTTGTTTGGTGAGGTTCGTCTCTAGATAAACTTCGCCTCCTGAATGTGCTTCATTTTCTAGAGGAGCTTCGTCTCCAATGACGAGCTTCAACACTCTTTTGTTTCTTGGCACTTTTTAGTGCCTACACATGTATTAATATTTGTCCACATGATATCAGCATAAAATAT
>BQKN01064098.1:301357-328805 GCA_022839385.1 Asparagus kiusianus
CCAAGTTGAGCACAGTTTTGATAGGAATGAGTAGTTGTCTTAAACTGGAAAATTTACGATGATGGATTAGATCCAAGTTCTTGGTTAATATATGTTGTGACTATCTAGTTTGCTTCTAATAATTTTGAATGATGGTAATCATACTTCTCCAATTTGTATCCAGTTATTTGATATACCACTTGATGAACCATACTGTGTCCAAGTGGACTATTAAATCATTCAAAGTTCAAGCTATCAGAGATTTCATTCTTATATATTTAACTTATTTTTGTTGTTGCTACATAAACATACGAAGAACCTCTGCAAAGTAGGACTAGGAACAGTGCAAAATCTTTTGACACAGTGCTAAGTGGTCTATATACAAAAACTAGAAACTACAAAATAAAGTATCTCCTCACTCAGCTTGAACTTCTGCAAACGGTTAGCGGTTATTTAAAAATAATCGAACTTCATCATCGCTGACATAAGTTTTGGCGTAGATCACATTGCTTGCCAGGGGGTAGAAGGCTGTATTAAGGACAATCAGCAAGGAAAAAGAGGCTAAAATAAGTCATTTCTTCTTACTGTCGAAGCACAGAATTTGGACTGAGAAAGTGATTTTATTGCACACAAGCACCAATCTTTTTAGAAGATAAAACATAAAAGTGGTTATTTAGCTCGCTACAGCGGTAGTTACATTTCAGGTCAATTGGAGCTGCCCGTTTCACCGCGACTAACAACTGCATTGACAACTATAATTCACGTAGATTACGGCATAGAATAACAGCCACAGCATTTGATCAACAAAAGAGGTATAAATTCTAATTCCAGTTGGAACCAAACCTAAAAGAAATCCAAGAAGCCTTGCATTTGTAAATATCAAAAATCCCAAAGGAAATACTAAAATAATTACAGCCGCAGCAAACTAAACAGTTTCTCAATACCCTTGGGTGCAGTTATAACACAGTGATATAACCTCTTCGCATCGTGAAAAAGATACGTAACCCTCAAGAGTATACAAATAAATCGAGCTCTTTCTCCTTCACCGACTTCCTTCGTCTCTAAGTTTCAACTTTTTCACATACTAGTATCATATAGATTGCAGTTCTAAATAAATAATCCTTGTTCTGTCAAATACTATGGCTTTCTTTACAAAAGATCACATTTCGGTTAACATTTTAAAACTTCCTTTCAAATAAAACAAAACAAAACAAAACAACATATAATCTGATTTGTAAGTCATTCAACATAATCAAATATAAGTGCATTGTCCATTTAACCATTTCTTTATTATTTGATGATGCAATGTGAAACCATAACAACAAAAAGCTCAATCGAGAGGTCAGTTGAATGAACAATCCGGGTGAGATATTTCTCCCACAGAAACATTATGTCATGCGCAAAAACAATGAAGTAAATACTTCGACAAAAGCTGCCTGAAGTTACAAAGTATAATTAATACTCGAAACAGCTTTCTCAATAATATTATCGCCCTTAGTGATGATCGTCATCATGTCCGTCTGGGTCCCCACCGTTGCCAACTACCTCCAGCTAAAGAGAGAGAGAGAGAAGGAAATTTCTGTGAAAGATTAGAGAGAGTATGTTTAATTTAGAATAACAGGTATAGAAATAATTACCACAAAGTATTGGGAGCACACAGGGCATTCATGAGGCTTGTCTTTCTCAAGCCAAAACCATACAACATCATGCTCATCCTCTGAAAATTAATCAAGAGCCAATATGGTAATGTTACTGGTTTCTATTACTGAAGTAAAGGCAATGCTAAAATTTGAATCACATTCATTAAAAATAATAATAATATCATTAGTGTACAGGGGAAGAAATTCTTATAGACATATTCTGTAGAAACTACTATTCCCTCAAAGAAATTTATTATTATTATTATTTGAGTATTAAGCGGTAGACTTTTACATTCAAAACAGTAATAAAAGAATTATAATGTGAAAATCTTACCTCCTTCACCACCAGGGCAACCAACTATTCTCTTGTTATACCAAGATTGGACTACAGCAGGCGCCTCCTGCAGATAACACCATTCAAACAAAATTTTATGTAAAAAGAATCAACCAAAAGAGAGCCTGCTACAAGAATCAGCAAAAAAAACAGCAGTCATATCTAAATCTAACCAACCACAAGTAGAAAAAAAGGTCATATTTTAGAAAAGAATCAGGATTTTGTTCTCAAGGAGAGGGAGAAGTGTCTCTTTCATACTTCAGTATCATATTTGCTCTCATCTATCATGAAATATATGTACACAAAGCATACAATTAAGTACGCGTTACAAATGAAGATATATGGCCTATATGAATGTGGCATGCTTGTTATCAAGAGTTAAAATGATAAGGTAGCTTTCTATTCATTTTAACCTACTCATGTAAGGGTAAATTTCATAAAACTACAATCATCATGTACTGTAAAAGGATAATGTAGCTTTCTATTCGTTTTAACCTACTCATGCAAGGATAAATTTCATAAACCTACAATCATCACGAACTGTGGGATATTTTGCACAATTCCGCCATAATTTTTGTTAAAGAAAACTGCCATGAACTTTATCAGTAAACTACAATACCTTCTGGCACTCAAGACAAGTTATCACATATTTTCTCCGTGACATGTTTTGGACAATTTTGCCCTTGTGTACTTCATACATTTTCTATATTACACGCATGAACCTTGTGGGTTTATAGACATAAATAAGGATAGTTTAGTGTGGACCTTGTGAGTTTATAGATATAAACAAAAATAGTTTAGATGTTTATTCAAGAACTTAAAACAGTAACAATTTCCAATAGTTCATGACAGTTCTCTGCAGTTTTGAAAATTCATTGCAGTTTTCTTTAATAAAATAATCTTATGGTAGTTTCAAGCAAAGCCCCAAAGTTAATAGCAATTTTACGAAATTCACCCTCAAATTTATGATATGCAAGAACCTTGTTTCCCTATAAAAAAATAGCATATCTATCTTATCAGACATGAAATGCATCTATATCAGCATCTGTCACTTGCAAATGCATGAAACAACTCTACTCTTTATATATAAGAACTGCATAAGTATATCTCATTGTAAAAAATTATTTTACAAAAAACTAACTTTGTGGTGAAGGATCACTGAAACAAAAAATAATAATGAATACAATTATTATATGTTAAGCATGAATAAATTGATGAAAACACGTATTACAACTGTGTTCCTATTTCTGATTTTTTGAGAAATGGCACATCTAGGCCCCCATGACTGCTCAAAATAAGAAATTCATGTCGATGTAAACAAACATCTGCTCCCTGTAACAGTTACAATATTAATCCAACTGCATGTCCCACGGTTATAGTCTATTATTTCATTTGCTAAATTACATTTTTATAAAGAAACATGAGGTTGATTTTAATTTCAGAAGTAAACTTATAAGGAAAACTTCTACTTGCATTAATGAAGATCATGCATAAAAACTATTTATGTTGCACTATATGCACGACCAAAGAGATATATATACACCTGAAAAATATTTTTTGGTCACCAAACTATGAGATATTCACTAAAGCATTATTTGAAAAGGCCTGTTTCTTACCCTCTCTTGCACTAAGGCTGACAGTAGGTTCAATAGGACCAATGAATAGACACAGTATTCTAGAGGTCTATTGCAAAAGAGAATGTGGCAAGTAAATGAATGGAAGACTGTAGGAATGTCTATTTTCCAGTGCCAGCAAAATGGCTTACTATTTTGTCATCTAACCAATTGGAAAAGAACACCACAAATTGCCATCCTAATAAATTTGGCAGATGGGTTAAGACATTTTCCATTTGTCGGCTGTTACAATTGACATATTTTGCAAATAATCACATATGGCTGTCACCATATTTTTCTCCAGTCCTCCCACCCACTCTCACATTCCCTCCCAAACTCATCACAATTTCTAGTTACTCTTTAACTTTATGATGTCTCTCATGTGCATAAAGTGCGTACTGAAAATCAATGAACATGACTTAATATTGTTAACTAAAATTTTTAATAATATATCTGATAAATAGCATTTTACACATACTAACATTCTTTTCTTAAATAATTTTACTAATAAATAACGAGTCTTACTTAAAAAATAGGGGTTTTCATGAAAACAACCTTTAAAATAAGTCAATTTGATAAAAACCACCTTCAAAGTTCTTTTTATGCATTAACCACCTTATAAGTGGGTTTAGTTTTCAAACAATCACTTTTGATCAATTTTTGCCTGATTAATACTGAAAATATCCAAACTACCCACATTAATTACATGTGCCTAACATGCGTTTTCCAACTGCACATGTAACTAAGAGCACTGATAAGTGTATTACAACTTTGGTATTACTTGGGCACTACCACGAACAAAAGAGTGAGGCTATGATGAGTCACCGTTTTCTTTACAATTTTCAAGGACGGACACAACTCTTTTTGTTTGTGGTGGTGCCAAAATAGTATCAAAGTTGTAGTACACTTATCCTTTTTCTAAAATTAATGATGATAGATTGGATAAGTAAGGTATTAATTGACAAGAATTTGACAAAAAGTGGTTTGAGTAAAACCTATACCCCCTTAGAAGGTGATTTACATATAAAAAGATTTCAAAGATGGTTTATATTGATTTGACCTCTTTTAAAGGTGTTTTTCATTAAAAAAAACCTAAAAATTATATTAATAAAAATATGATTTCATCAAAATCGTACTATTTCAGTTAAGGATAATAAGTCAATCCACCAGTCTTTACTTTCACTATCTTTATTAAAACTCTTAACTTACCTAAATCTCTACCCTTTCTTTGTCTCCTCCTGCAAGCTTGTATATATTCCCCACCCCCCCTAAACTATTGCTTCTTATATATATTTTCATAAGCCTCATATTTAGTCTTGCTAATTTTTTCTTCCTTAACTAATAATTTACTTCTCTACTGTCCCATTCCTATACTTCTGGATTCTTCATAAGACTTTTCTTCCCTTTAATTTGATTCAGAAGTTTTTCAGCAACCACCAAATTACTTTATCAGACAATTTATCATTGGTAGATTCTCCAAGGATTTCTTTATACATCTTGATACAAGAAGACGTACTATTTCATATAATATTAGTTCTAAAATCTATAACTTCAACATCTTATTCTTAAAATACAATGCATATGTTGTATGGGTCAACTCTCCTTTAATAGTTTTACAGTGTGTAAGACCCATCTATCTTTCTATTTTAATACATATACCGTGTGGTTAATTAATTACCTTAATATCATGTTGATTTTTCTTCTTCTACAGAATTCATGCTTTTCTGATTATTTGTGGAACTAACGTATATTGTGCTCAAATTACCGGACAGAATTCTTGGCTTTGCCTCCGGGCATGCACACACCGAGTTCAATCACTCGGGAAACTAAGAGCACGCCATAAAAATTGCAACCCAGATTCAAAGCATCAAATCTCAAGTTGAAGTTTTAAGCAACAGAAGATTGCACTATGAGATCATAAGGAGCAATAAAACATCTAGTTCCAACCTAATCTTGCTCGTCATGATCCTCATCTGTCCGCCCTCTATGTCGAGGATTCAGAGCTTGTTGGCATAAAGAGCACAGACAGGAGCTTGTCAAGTTGTTACTCAACAAGGACAAGCATGAACCCAGCTTGATTGCAGTGACGGGAACAGGAGGACTTGGGAAGACTACAATAGCGAGGAGAGTCTATGAGAGCCCAGAGTCAGTAGCGGGCACTTCGTGCATGGATCACTATTTCTCAATCCTATGACACCGAGGTTCTTCTGAAAGATATGATTAGCCAACTCATCCCTCCAGAAGACCTTAACAAGATGGACCAGATGAAACCCACTGAAAATCTTAGAGAGCATCTGCAAAATAAGAGCTATCTGATTGTGTTTGATGACATGTGGCAGATTAATGCATGGAACACCTTACAACCTGCGTTGCCTAGAAGTAACGATAAGGGAAGCAGGATTATAATAACTATACGAAAGAGTGATGTAGCTGAATTTTGCCGCAATAAAATTGGCGGCGATATCCATGAACATAGTACTCTATCACAAGAACAATCCTTTGAATTGTTCTACAGAAGGCTATTCCCTGACCATACTTGTCCAAAGGAGCTTGAGAACTCATCTCTAGAAATCGTTGAAAAGTGCAAGCGATTGCCGCTAGCCATTATAGCAATAGCTGGTGTTCTTGCTGCCAAACCAAAGGACATAAATGAATGGGACAATATGCTGAAACACCTCAGTTCAGAGATGGAAACCAATCCGAAGTGGAGGAAATGAGGAAAGTATTAGATTTTAAGCTACAAAGACTTACCCTGTCAAGTATTATTACTTATGAGTAAATATCCCAAAGACCATTTGATAGAACGCAAACATGTCCAGAGGCTGTGGGTAGCGGAAGGGTTCGCTAGTAGTCGTTGTGACACGACCACAGAGGAATTAGCGGAATTATATTTTAACGAGATTGTCAATCGGTTCTTGATCCTACCGTCTGGCGGCAAAGTAAAGAAGTTTCGGGTGCATGACGTTTTACGATAGTGTCCAAGTCGATGGAAGAGAATTTTGTCACACTAGTTCAAGAACATAGCATGTGGATAATAAAGGAAGGATCCAATATCTATCAGTCCACTCCGGATATTTTCCAAGTAATTTGAGATTATCTGGGCTCCGCTCATTGACCATGTTTAGGCTTTCCTCATCAGCAAGTATGTATCCTGAAGCACGCTTTCTAAGGGTGTTAGATTTGCAAGCCAAACATGATTTTGATGAGGGTGACTTCAACGTGATTTCTCAGCTACTTTATTTGAGATACTTGTGTTTTATTTACTATCCGAATTATAGAACTTATGCTCCATGTCTTAGATCTTAAAATTTCAAAGATGAGGTATTCCCCAAATCCATAGAAAATCTTTAAGAGCGTGAGACTTTGGACATCAAAACAATACGTACTATAAGACTCCCTTCTGAGTTCTTAAAGCTCCGAGAGCTCCGGTTCCTTTTTGCACGAAGAGGGGGTTTAGTACTTACCAGAGGAATAGGAAGGTTAATAAACCTGCAGACATTAGCATGAGTAGATTCGTCTCAATTTAAATGCATGCCGAAGAATTTACGGGTGTTGACCCAACTAAGAAACCTAGAATCAGGAATCAGGAGTGCCAAACTAGAACATCTGGAACAGTCTCTCATGAGGCTAAGCAATTCCATTCTTCTTTGAAATTACTATTTTATTCTAATATATTACTAGTTGATTTGGATGTTTTACTCTTCCATGGACTTCAAATATTAAAGCTTTATGGTTGGACAAAGCGTTGTGTTAGGTTTTCAATCATTAGGGTATTGTCAAGATAACTCTCCAGTGGATTAGCATCCATGAGCCCGGGTCTCCAGAGGATTGTATGCACTTCTTCTTCCCCAGCCCGATGGCGGTTTCTGAAATACGAGTGATTCAAGACGAGACAGTGCTCCTTTAAAGCTCACAGAATACAACAGATCAATGACCAACACACTGAGAACCTGAAATTCTTGAGCTTCAAAGTGGAGGTGTCGATAACTGAGCGCACCTGCTAGGAGTTTAAGATGGATCAACTTCGGTAGCTTTCTAAGTTATCTTACAGAACAATCCTCCAAAACCCTAATGATTGAAAACTCAACGCGACACTTAAAAATTTAATCTTTGAACTCCATGTAAGAGTAAATCATCCGAATCAACTAGTAATATATCAGAATAAAATAATAATTTCAAAGAAAGGGATTTGCTCATCCCCCTGAAAGCTGCTCAAATGTTCTGATTCGGCGCTCCGGATTCTTAATTCTAGGTTTCTTAGTTGGCAACATCTGTAGATCCTTCAACACGCCTTTAAATTGAGACGAATCCACCCATACTAATGCCAATATCTGCAGGTTTACCAACATTACTATTCCTCCGGGAAGTAGTAACCCCCTCTTCCTGCAAAAAGGAACCGGAGCTCTCGTAGCTTCGAGAACTCAGAAGGGAGTCTTAAAGTACGTATTGTTTAGATGTCCAAAATCTCAAGCTTTTGAAGATTTCCTATGAATTTGGGGAACATCTCATCTTCAAAATTTGGAAATCTAAGACATAGATCACAATTTCTATAATCAGGATAGTAAGTAAAGCACAAGTATATCAAATGTGATAACTGAGAAATCACGTTGAAGTCACCCTCATCAAAATCATGTTTAGCTTGCAAATCCACACCTTTAGAAACCATGCTTCAGAAAACACACTTGTTGATGAGGAGCACCTAAACGTGGTCAATGAACGAAGCCCAAATAATCTCAAATTACTTGGAAAATCTCCGGAGTGGACTGATATATATTGAATCATTTCCTTTGGTATCCATATGCTACGTTCCTAAACTAGTGTGACAAAATTCTCCTCCATCGACTTGGACACCATTATTTCTAGTAAAATGTCATGCACTCAAAACTTCTTTACCTTGCCGCCAAAATGGAACGTAGATGGTAAAATCAAGCACTGATTGGCAATCTCGTTGAAGTATGATTCCATCACTGCCTCTGCAATCATATCACGACGACTACTAGCAAACCCTTCCAAAGATGAGGTGTTACCCAAATCCATAGGAAATCTTCAAAAGCTTGAGACTTTGGACATCAAAACACCAGATGCTCCCAGCATAGTACAATCTTAAGATAAAATTGAGAAGTAGTCATTTTAAGTAGAATAAATCTAGAAGCAGCTAGAAAAAAAATATCACAACTGACTGGTCAATTCTTTCTTGAGTTAATGCTTTAGAAGATAAAATAACTTCTCAAATACAATGGACACCATCATTGTAAATTTGTAATTTTCTATACAGATTAGAATCAGCAAAAAGCCTTTGTTTGCCATGATATATCCTCATTGCTTTTATGAAATTTTACATATTCAACCTATAATATATGAGAATGTTAAAACCCTATCAACTATCATATATTCAGTTCAAATCAAGATCAAGATGAGTTCTAATTGATGATTTCTACTGCAAAAACATGAATAAAGGATCTTAAAATCCATATAAATTAAATCTCATGAAGCATGAAGAACCATAAAAGATATCAATTTTCTGTCAGTACAACAAAAATAATTGCAAAATGCTGCTTTTCCCCCCAAAATTAATAAAAAGTCAGTATCATCCCAGAGTACCTTAGTGCCAAATGGACCAACCGGAGCATCCATATCGAATCGCTTCCTCCCCTAATTCAACACAACAAGATCATAATAAAATAAAAAAGAAAAAGAAATTAAATCGAAGAATGAAGAAGAAAAAGGGCAACCCTAACCTCGAGCTCGGCCTGTAGCTCCTCTCTCTCGAGCCCGGTGGCGATCGGCATCACATCCTCAACCCTCTTCTTCACCGACGACGACGCCGCGCTCGCTTCGAGAAATCAAAACAAAGGAATCATAAAATTAGCGGATCAAGGACCAGATCCCAAATAAATAAAACCCTTAAAAATTGGGGGAAAAAGTACCGGAATTGTCAGAGAAAAGAGGAGGGATGCTGTGGATCGACGGAGGAGGTGAGGGTGACGAGTGGAGGTGAGCGGCGGCGATTGTGGGGCGGCAGGCGGCGTATCGCCGGGCGGCGAGCTCAGAGGGAATTTTTCTCCACATTTCTTGTTTTCTGCTTTGCTTTGTTGAAGAAATCGAATGAAGCGATCCCTGAAGCTTTTTAAGATTTTGAGGAGAGAGGAAAGGAGAGAGACAGAGTATTAGGGCTCGCGCGTGTCTGCCAGGCTTCAGTAAGTGCTAACGGGTCGGATGCAGGGGCCAGTTCACACCGCGGGCTGAACCCGCGCAGCCTGCGTTGGGTCAGGACCCGGCCCCACGTATAATGGGCTGGGTCTAATCCGGGCTATGATATACCCGGGCCGTGAGTCGATCTGGGTTTCGCTGTAAACCAACGAAG
The DNA here is from genome assembly GCA_022839385.1 of Asparagus kiusianus. Lineage (NCBI taxonomy): Eukaryota > Viridiplantae > Streptophyta > Magnoliopsida > Asparagales > Asparagaceae > Asparagus > Asparagus kiusianus. The sequence continues at coordinate 311,288 of BQKN01064098.1, forward strand.
AAATAAGTAGGCCTGATCATGCCCCATCCGGTCCATGTCCGAAGCGGCCCAGTCAAGCCTAGCTTCGTCCGCCTTAGGTGATAGTTGCATTTTGATACAAATATTTTGTCCATGCTTGCACGGAGTGTCTTACATGTAGAATAAATAATATGGAGCGGATAGTAAAATCTGAAGTCTCATTATTAGTTTGGAATAGTAGAAGTTTGGTCTCTAAAGGTTTCTTTTTTAGTTCATATGCATTTGCTTCTAAAAATTGATTTTTTTTTAAAAAAACCGCTGCTTCTCTCTTCTATTTTTTTATATATACTATATATTTTTATGGAAATGAGCATACAAATAGTTTATACTAATGATTTATTGTTAGCCCTTATGTTTTGATGATGATTTACAACCACCATTATCGGTATTAATTGTTTGTTGAGTGATATTGTAGTTTATATATATATCAAGCTTGTTAGTACCACTTACGGAGGATTGGATGGAATATGAGCTACAACGAAGATATCTAAAGGAGGAGGAAGCAATGTGATGAAGCAAATGTTAATCAAGAAAAACATATACAAGTGAAAACTTCATCAACTTTAAGCAATATCAAGACTCAAAGAAATATAATTCTATGTGAGGATATTTGCTAGTTTTTCTTTTCTCTCTAGTGCTAGAATGTAGGCAAGTAGTTGTAGATTTTATTTGAAGCTAGTGGGATATCACACACACGTTTTCATACTTATAATTTTGAGTGTTTTTGTCAAAATATTGTTTTTCACAAGTATGAGGACCTATTCGCAAAATTTATTTTCTAAACAGTTTGTTTTTAGTGTTGAAAACATTTTACAAAGATTATACTATTTTTAGAAATCAATTGAGTATTTTTACAGATTTTTTAAAAGAGTCAAAAACTGTTTTAAAACAGTATTTGTCTGTGTCAGTTCGCGGTCGATCGTCACGGTCGACCACGCCTATGTTTTTCCCTCAGGAGCCAGCAGAAACTTTCGCGATCGACCGTGACGGTCGACCGTCAGTCTGAAAATTCCCACGGTCGACCTCCACGGTCGACCGTAAAAGTTTCTGGAAATTTTCTCAGATTGGAAAGTGCCTCGCGATCAACCGCGAGAATCTCACGGTCGACCGCCGTTCACCCCAACAGGTTTTTCTAGTACAGTTTTAGAAATCTTTTTTACGGGATTTGGGGAGATTTGGGTATGGGTTTTGGCAGCTGTGTTTTCTCCTATTTAAACCCCTCATACCCCTCTTCTTCAGTTTGTCCTAAGCATTTTGAAAAACCAGAGTTTTGTTTTACTGAGAGCCAAAATTTTAATCCTGTTATCTCTGTTTTCAAGTTCACATCCCAAGCTTCAGTGTAATCTTTCTCCTTGCCATAGAGATACTGTAAAGAGAGAGATTTTACACCATTTACTACTGTTGTGAGCTTGATCTTATGGGGATCAACTGTGTGGGAGTAAGATCTTATGGTGATCAACTGTGTAGTTGTGAGATCTTGTGGAGATCGTTGTGTAGAAGAAGTTTCGGCTTCTAAACCGGGTTGTGTAGTGGATTCTCCTCGAGAGTGGGGAGCGGGGACGTAGGCAGCGGGCCGAACCTCGTTAACACATCGCGCGTCACTTGGATAATGATTTCTAACTCTATCTCTTTACTTTGGTTGTTCATTTTGTGGTATATTACTTGTCTTATTTTTTATTGCACAATTATTACCTTAAGACCCTAATCACCCCCCTCTAGGGTCCAACAATTAGTATCAGAGCTTGGTCTCTATATTAGTTTTTGGTCTAACCACCTTAGAGAAAAGATCTTATGGAGACTTCAATGAATGTGCATATGTTAGAGGGACAATCCACCACTAGACCCCCACTTTTCACCGGTAGCAATTTTGCCTATTGGAAGGCTAGAATGAGGATTTACATCCGTTGCATTGATCTTGATATTTTAGAACTCATAGAGAAGAAATATGTAGAAAAGTCCAAGATTAGTAACATGACCGATGGAGAAAGGCACCAAGCTAATCTCAATGCAAAGGCCATGAATGCCTTAATTTGCAGTCTTTCCCCAATGAGTATAATAGGGTTTCTACGTGTGCAACCGCATACGAAATTTGGGTGAAATTATGTATCACACATGAAGGAACGCCCAAGTTAAGGAATCTAAGATTAGTGAGCTTATGCATGACTATGAGTTGTTTAAAATGCTTCCTAATGAATCCATTGATGCTATGTTTTCTCGCTTCACTAATATAATCAATGAATTGCATGGTCTTGACAAGCAATTGACTATCCAAGAGATGAACTAGAAGATCCTTCGTTCATTAACTCCGGCGTGGGAGCCCAAAGCTACGGCCATAGAGGAAGCTCACGATCTTACTACTCTAGCTCTCGATGGCCTCATTGGCAAGCTTAAGGTTCATGAGAAGAAGCTTAAGGGAAAAGAGAAGGAGGAAGTGCCCCACGGGAAATTGAAGAGCCATCACCAAAAATAAAGACCATACCTCTCAAGGGAGCTAGTGATAACTCCTCATCATCGTCGGATAGTGAATGTAAGGACCATGAATTTTCGATACTAGTTAAAATAATTTTTCTGTATTTTTAAATATTCAATTATTATTTTAAAAGAGTATTTATATTTTTCTTGATTTTCTAGAATTTTCTACGATTTAAAAACCAAATTTTATATTTATTTAAATGATTTTAATATTTATAAAATTATTTCGTACAGCAAAATTTTCTAGAATTAATTTGTTATGTTATCAATACTATTACTTATTATTTTAAATAAAATGTTGTATTATTAATATTATTACGTATTATTTCGTATAATACGTTGTATTATTAATTACGTATTATTTGTATAATTTGTTGTATTATTTCTACTGTTACATATTATCTGTCGTATTAGTATAACTGGTACGTTTTATTGTGTATATAATTATCCTATAATTATTTGATTTTAAATGTAAGTAAATATATTTTTATTATTAATTATTCTTATTTAATTGTATAATATGTGAATATTTCGACTATCTCGTATGAACTGTTGTATTAACACAACATGTACGTTTTTAATTGTAGATAATTATTATGTAATTAGTTTAATTTTTAAGTACCCAAAATTATTTATTTTAATTATTTTAATCGTTAACCCTAACCATAATATACCTTATATATATACACTTTATCTTTCGTTTTTCTTTTACTGTTCACATCAGCCGCCACTGTACTTCTCACTCCTCTCTCTCTCTTCGTCTCTCTCCATCTCTCTCTTCACCTTAACCCCGACAGCCTCGCTCGAGCTGTCGCCTCCCTTACCGCTCCTCCCCGCCGGCCCGACCTCCTTAGCTCGTTGCCACGCCCTCGTCCAAGCTCCGACCACCCGCCGCCTCATCCAAGCAGCCACCCCCTCCGAGATCCGTCGACAACCTTCCTTCCAACCCGCCATCGCTCGCCGTGACCTCCATCCACCACCCTGACCTCGTCGCCGTCTCCGCCGAGATCATCGCCCTCAGGCCTTCGACGCAGCCGCCAGCCACCCCTGCCTCAGCTCCGACAGCCACGAACCCTCGACCTCTCTTCCTCAAACCACCAACGCCGCACCAGATCTGCCCCGCCGCTAGCTCTCCAGACCGTCGGCCTCCACAACCGCCTCCAGCAGCCCCTCAACCAAGCTCCGACAGCCCCCATCACCCGCCAGATTGCCGTCCTCCTCCGGCCACCTGACCAGCACCGCCATCGCTGCTGTAGTCCTAGTTTCCCCCTCGTCGGCAGCCCCGCTCGACAGACCCGAACCCAGCCGCCCTCCATCGAGCTCAACCCCGCTCGAACCAGCCCCGCGCCGCCAACGTCGATATGTTCGACGCGTAGGCAAGATCCCGCTTGCTCAGAACTATTTTTTCTATTTATTATGAATTATTTGAAATTTTGAATCTGTTAATATTTATCTGTGTGAGTTTGATGAATATTATTAAATGGATAGTAATTATGGGATAAATAGTATTTTCAGGACAAATATAATAAATTAAAGAATTTATTTTGGGTAACAGGATTATTTTAGATTAATTATAATATTTTTAGAATTTATGTTGTGGAAGAAAATTATTTTAGAATGATAAATATTTTTTAAAGAAGTTTTTTGGAAAAAGAGTATTTTTGTATTATGACTGTGTGATTGATAGTTGAAGAACACGACATTTCATGTACTTTGACACCGACATGTTGACACTCTTATTTATACTCACTCATGTCATATATGCACACCTGATTCATCGCTAGCTTATATAGTCATGTTTATTATATGTTTTGTATAAAATTAGTTGTATTATTTATTATTTCTTGTTTTGTTGAGAACCGTTAGTAGTTCATGTCCTTAGTTGCCTAGCGTGTCGTGTACAAGACCTAGATACTTGCGTATTGTTGACTTAGAAAAGCGAGAAGAGTTGAGATGAGGAATTCTTGGTTTAGGTGATTAGATGTGATTGTTGATTATTTCCAGGCTCGCACCAACGATATTCCTATGTAGCGTTGGGGTGGGTCTGAGGTGTAGTGATATTGATTGTTGATTATTTCCAGGCTCGCACCAACGATATTCATGTGTAGCGTTGGGGTGGGTCTGAGGTGATGTGATATGTGATTGTTGATTATTTCCAGGCTCGCACCAGTGAAATTCCTGTGTAGCACTGGGGTGGGTCTGAGGTGATGTGATATGTGATTGTTGATTATTTACAAGCTCGCACCAGCGATATTCCTGTGTAGCGTTGGGGTGAGTCTGAGGGGGGTAGTGAAACGTTGTGCGTAGATGATTTTGTGAACAACCGGTTATTTAAGAATATGAACGTTGACTCTGGGTGAGATAAGGACCAATGAGTTGTGATAGGATGGCTAGTTGTGTTCTTTTCATACATAGATTGGGGTTAATATTTAGTTATCTACAATTTGAGACATATGGTATATACATGAGGGTTTCCTTGTTTGGATTATTTCGCTCGACGTACTACGTCTCTTGTTGTATATTTTTAAATATTAATTCCATCTATTGTATGATCTTGTTGCTTGGATGGTTTCTGATTGTTACCTGCATGATCTTGTTACTTGGTTGATTTTTGGTTTCATCTGCTTATTAGTATTCCAGTTGCACGCTTATATCGTTATTATTATCATCACATGATCTATTTCTGTTTCTGTTATCGCATTGACCACGTATATATTATCTTTACTGTTATTGTATTTGTTCCTGCCTTGGGGATCTTGCCGTGTGTATACACGCTGACGTACTCCTATTTTCTGGGTGTACGTCAGATTTAGGAGATGGACAGCCACAGTTCGGAATCGTACAGGAGTTAGAGGATTCTTAGCAGGGGTGTCTTGCAGAAGGAGTAGAAGAACCAGCTGAAGCGTAGTGATTTTCTTCCGTACTAGTAGTTAGACATTAAAACTCTTTTACCGTACTTTTCTTAGTTGATGATGGATCTAGTATTTTTAACAGTACTTTCTTTTATGGACTATGTATTTTTAATCCTAGTTGGACTATTTTTGTAATAATGGTATGTTTGACTCATATTTTATTTCTGGGATGATTTACCATTGATGATATGTCTATTTCTTATTCTGGGTTGTCTTTATATTCTTGCTATGTGTGATCGGGGACATGTGACTTCGTATTGTATTTATTTCTAGACGCTTAGCGTATTGGATTGAGAAGAAAAAAAATGATAGTGTATATTTCTTCTCAATCTAATACGTCGCGGGCTTGTTCACGTTCCGATTCCCGGGTATTTTAGGAAGCGGGGCGTGACAGTGAAGTTGATTTTTCTAGAGAAGTGGCTCACCTCTCTAGAAGAATATCAAGACTCATTAAAATGAATAAGAAGTTTAATCCTCGATCTAACAACAAATTTTTTTCACATGTAGGAAAATGCTTTAAATGCAACGAACCGGGTCATATTGCCAAAGATTGCCCTAAGCTCAAGGAAAAATATTTAAAATATAAGAAGAAGAAAGCCATGTATGCCTGATGGGAGGAATCCGAACCAAGCGATTCAGATAGGAATGAAGAAGGAGCAAAGATTGCTCTTCATGATCCTAACATTTGTTTTATGACTTATGAAAAGGAGGTAGTTTCCGATACCGAAAGTGAATCCTTTTACATGTAATGTGATCTAGCAACCGCATTAGAAGAGTTAAACATTGAGTTTAAAAGGATGTCAAAAGAATATTCTTCCTTTAAAAAATTACATACTTCCTGTGATTCCAAACTTAAACAACTACAATCATCTCTTGCTTTAAAAGATAAATTGCTAGGGGATCTTGATTTTGAAAACAAACAATTAAGATCTAAGATTGAAAGACTTGAAATTGAAAGTGGTAGAATTAAACCTACTCATGCATATGCTAGTCATCATCACCATGAGAGAAATAGATTTCATAGATCATGCTTCTACACATAAGAGAAATTTTGCGTGCACATATTGCATGAAACATGGTCATATCTCCACTCATTGTAGGATTAAAGATAATCATGATTTTTATGGAATGACATGGGTACCCAAAGGTACCAAGCTTACTAACCACCAAGGACCCAAGATTTGGATACCTAAAGTTACTACACCTTCATCTCTTGTAGGGAACATCACGAACACGACGTAGAGAGATGTGGTACCTTGATAGTGGTTGCTCACATCATATGACGGGCAACAAAGAGCTATTTGTAACCCTATCAAGGATTGAAGGAGGTAGCGTCTCATTCGGTGACGGTGAGAAAGGTAAAATCATAGGTATTGGATGCATTGGTAAGACCGTAAGACACATTCTCCCATAATAGAAGATGTTTATTTGGTTAGTGGCTTGAATCATAATCTTCTTAGCATTAGCCAATTGAGTGACAAATGCTTTGATATTTATTTTAAACCAGATAAGTGCATTGTTAGCTCAAATAGAAAAACTATTTTTGTTGCTAATAGAAAACCTAATGTATATATTTTTGAGATGAATGAGCTAGTAGATCAAGATGTTAAATGCCTTGAGACGGTTGATGAAAACCCTTGGATTTGGCATAAGAGACTTGGACACGCCAACATGGAGTTGATATCCAAATTATCTAAGAGGAATCTTGTAAAAGGGTTACCAAACTTGTATTTCATCAAAGATACCATTTGTGAAGATTGTGCTAAAGGTAAACAAACTAAGTCTACCTTCAAATCTATCAATGAGGTATCAACTTCTAAACCCTTGCAATTACTTCATCTTGATTTATTTGGTCCTATGCGTGTTACCTCTCTAGGAGGCAAACACTATGTTTTTGTTATCATTGATGATTTCTCTCGTTTTACATGGACAATTTTTCTTGATAGTAAAGATGAATGTTTTGAAGAATTTTTAAATTATGTCAAAAGAATTGAAAATAAAAAAGAGTTGAAAGTTGTTAAAATTAGAAGTGATCATGGTGGTGAATTTCAAAATAATTTTTTCTATGATTTTTGTGCACATCGTGGTATAACTCATATGTTTTCCTCTCCAAGAACACCACAACAAAATGGTGTTGTTGAACGAAAAAATCGCACCATACAAGAGATGATACGAACTATGTTAAATTCTTTTGATTTGCTTAAGTATTTTTGGGCGGAAGCCGTCAATACGGCTTGCCATGTTTTGAATCGTGTTTTGATTAGACCAAAGCTTAAGAAAACCCCTTATGAACTATTTTATGACAAAACTCCTTTTATTGGATATTTTTGTATATTTGGTTGTAAATGCTTTATTTTAAGGGAAAAATGCTTCCAGCCCCCAAAACACAAGAAAACGTGCTTCCCCCCAAGATTTTTTCAACGGGTGCTTTACCCCCAAAATCACTCGCGATTTTCTTTCTGCCCCAAAATGAATCCCCAGGCGTAACTCCGTTTAAACCCCACTTGATATGCCCAAAATACCCTCCCGTTTAAAATTCACCGTTATGAGTTACCTCCTTGTTTGTACCCTGTCATCTTTCTCTTCTGCAAGCAAACTGAGTCCAGAAACCCAATTCAAAACCCTAGCCCTAAATCAACCGACTCCAACGCAAACCGAATCAAAGAAAAAGGATCAAAATGACCGGCGATCCAACCCCCAAAGCCAACCTCTATGCCGACCACAGTGAAAGCGATGACACCCAGCAGTTCAAAATCTCAGAAAGAGCCCATACAATTGTAGTGGGGACTGAATCTGAAGCTGGAGCTGCGATTGCTGATGTTCTAGAGGACATCGCAACCAGCCATTCTCAACTCAAAAGCCCACCTCAAAATTTAAGTGTAGGCCCCCGCGAAGGTCTAGAGGGCAGCACCGGCACCACCGATGCGTCCAACGATGTCACTAGAGCGCTCATTGGTCTACAGAGAGGAGAAAAAGAGAAGCACGTGGCAGTAGGGGTGTCCAAAAAGCCCGTCGGCCCGGACCCGACCCGGGCCGCGGCCCGGCCCGGCCTCAGCCCGGAAACCCGAGCTAAGTCCGGGCTCCGGGCCGGGCTCGGGCCGCCTCTTTGGTGCCCGGCCTGGGCCCGGCCTGACCAGGAATAGTGGTTTTTTATTTTTTTATATATTTTTATATTTTTTATATGTATTATATATGTATAAGATATGTATATATATAAATATATATAATATGTATAATATATGTATATATAATATATTTTTATATATGTATAATATATGTATATATATAATATATGTATATATAATATATTTCTATATATGTATAATATGTCATATGTGTGTGTGTGTATATACTCTCTCTTAGTATATAAGTATATATAAGTATACTCTCTCTTATATAAATATATATATGTATAAGTATATATAAGTATACTTTCTCTAATATAAGTATATATAAGAATACTCTCTCTTATATATGTATAATGTATGTATGTATGTATATATATACTCTATCTTAGTATATATGTATATATAAGTATACTCTCTCTTATATATATACTCTCTCTTATATAAGTATATATAAATATACACTCTCTTATATATGTATAATATATGTGTGTGTATATATATATATACTCTCTCTCTTAGTATATATGTATATATAAGTATACTCTCTCTTATATATGTATACTCCCTCTTATATAAGTATACTCTCTCTTATATATGTATAATATGTGTGTGTGTGTATACTCTCTCTCTCTTAGTATATAAGTATATATAAGTATAGTATATTACAACGGCTACTTTTTCCCCATTGGCCCAACGGGCAACAGCTACTTATACGATGCTCTCTCTCTCAAGTTATAACTTATAAATATATACAATATATTTACATATAATATATGTATATATAATATATAGTTACATAATAATTTGTAAGTATATACTAATATATAATTATATAAAATATAATAATGTTAAACTAATTTTTAGCATTTTTTTATCAAAAAAAGAAAAGAAAAGAAAAGTAATTTAAAAAAACCTAGTTGGGATGCACTTATCTATTGTGATGCGATGAATTCCAAAATAAATTTATACTTGTAATTTGTAAATAATTTATTAATTATTAATAAAGAATTTATGTTTATAATTTTTATTTGTAATTTATGTCATTTTAAGTGATTAATAAAATTATTATTTTTTATTAATTTTTTTGTCTTTTTTTTGTAATTTAAATTTTAAATAGAATTAGAAAAGAAAATAAACGGGCCGGCCCGGAACCCGGCCCGGTCGGGCCCGGGCCCGGGGTACCCGGGTCCGGGTCCGGGCTCCGGTTTTGCCTGGCCCGGATGGACACCTACGTGGCAGCACCTAAAAGGTAATTTTTCCTGCAAGTTTTATGTTGTTAAGGTTATGGTTTGATTGATAATGCTCATAGTCTGGTGGGAAGGTCCAAAATTACGGGTGTCTGTTAGCTGTTGAGGTTACTGTTAACATGCAAGGTTCATGCTTTTATTGTTGAGGTTGTTGTTTGGTTGTTAAGGTTAGGTTTTGGTTGATAAGGTTATGGGGTTGTTGTTAAGGTTGTTGGTTTATCCGCAAAGTTTACAGCATAGTTATTATGTTTACTGATTATACTAAAAAATGCTCTTGTCCTGTATTTTTGTTATGTAGAAAAAGGGCAAAGCCAACTATTATGTTGAGGTCCACCGCCAGCTTCAGTGCCTATCATGACTTCATGTGGAATTTGGTGATGCGTATGGGGTCAAGGCATTTTGCGGCCTACGAAGATAGTGTATTTAGACACTACGTCCAATTTGGCCCACCTGGTGTCGATCTTCCCACCTTTGAGCACATTTTGAGTCAGTGGGACAAGAAAAGCAAAAAATTCGTCTTCACCGATAGGAATGATGGAGAAGAGATCGCCTGCTCATTCAACCTTGAGTGGGTAATGGAGCATACATGGTTCTCCAATGAGGGGCTTCATGTTGACCACAATCGGGATAGGAAAAATAGGATTTGGTCCAGGTTTTTTGACAAACCCGAGGCCGGGGGTTCCAGCAGTATAGCTCCCCCAAAGGAGGCCCCACCAGACGCAATTTGGAGGATCTATTCTTGAAGCTGGTACTATCTTCTGATCGCCGAGATGTGAAGGACTTTGTCCTGCTATAGATCCTCTATCAGCTGAGCATGATTTGGTGTCCAAGCAGTGTTTCCGGCGTTCCTATGCATTTATTCAAGTACGTCGACAGCATCGAGCAGGTCAATAACACTGCTTGGGGGACCTATATATTCAGTGAGACATCTGACGCGATAGAGAGGACACTGAAGGGTCTTGAGCCAGGGAAGACGACTTTATATCTGCAAGGGTGTACCCCTCTAGTTTGTGTAAGTAATCATGTCTTTTATTATTGATTGTGAAGGTTAGAGTTTAGTTGTTAATGTTACAGTTTGGTTGTCAAGGTTACGGTTTGGTTGTTAATATTACGGTTTGATTGTTAAGGTTACGTTTTTATTGTTAGGATTACTTATTAATTGTTACGGATAAAGGTGTTTGTTAAGTTTTTATTTCTATAATGTGCAGTTGTGGTACTATGAACTTACCGGTATCAAGAAGCTAGCAGTTGGATGTACGGTGAGACCTCCCCTCACAAATTGGGTGAGACATAGAGATGTTGTTGGTTCTTTGAGATTGGCCACTATTGTAGCTAAAGCAAGCAAAGCTACGATAAAGCTTGCACAACAACATGGCCAATTTCAAAGAATCAAGGGAGGTTTGTGGGGGAAGGAGCAGGGGATAGAGAAAGAGAAGATGAGAGACAGAGAGAGAGAGAGAAGAGGAGGATTAAGAGACCGACTACAGTAGACGCCGGCAGGGCTCGTGGCCCAAGACACCTTCTTCACAAGAAGAAGAGGAGAGCAAAATATGACGACATCCCAATTGATGCAGTTGTAAGAATTTAGCAATCATGGATTTCATTTATTTTTTAATTAATTAATCCTTTTAATAATACTCTATCTGTCCATTACATATGTGATGCCACATGATATTAATGAAGATGTCGAGCAGCCAAATGAGGCAGTTGAGCAAATGGAATGGCCTCAACAAGTTATCTACTGGAAGAGCATCGCGGTAATGAACCAAGCATTACGTCACGAGAACGAGAATAAATTCAAGGGTATGATTGCTGCAGTCCGTGTAAAGATAAGTGCTCTTTCTGTGAAGGTGGCTAAGCTGTCTGCTCAAAATAGAAGACTGTGAGAGGAACTAAGCGAAGCACGATCCAGAACCCTCTCTGTATATAAGGATAAGAGCCCTACAGGATTGATGTCTGGTTCATTGATGGAGCCACAAACTTGTACATGTTAGATGTGGCTTGCAATTACGTTTGCGTGTTATGTTTAAAGATTGATTGATAAGTATATGGATTTTTTTGTTAAGGTTAAGAATTTATTGTTAACTTTAGGGATTTATTACCAATGTTAGAGATTGATTGTTAAGTATCTGGGTTAGTTGTTAGGGTTATGTAACTGATGCTATGTTTTTTTGACGATGAAGTACCTATGCTCATTTGTTTATTTTTTGAATCAGACACTCCAGGCACAGTGGGTGGCATTGATATATAGTACGAGGGGGATGTTAATCAATCATTATTTGATGAAGCTAATAAGGAGAGCGAGGACCCTCCAACAGGGAGGGCCTCTCCACAACTATTTTTTACTGATATCCACAAGGAGAGTGAAGATGCTCCGTCAGGAGAAGTACCTCCACCAGAGGCCTATCGCATTGACACGGCTTTTGAGGTAGAAATAAACGAGGGAGAGAAGGTGTCCCCGCCAGCGAATGAGCTGCTAACTTGTACAGGTCAGCTTGCTTGTGCACTATATGTTAGAGATTGGTTGTTATGTCTACGTATTGGTTGTTAAGTTTTTGATTATTTATACTCTGAATATTATCAGAAACAGGCACTCAACGCGAGGACACTAGAAGGAAAATAACGCCGGCAGTTGATATCCCTTCTGCAGGACATGATACGGAGACGCAAACTTGTATATGTTAGCAACTTTTTTACCACGTGTTTAGGCATCAGTTATGAAATTGTTAAGTTTAGATAGAAGGGGCTAAGTTTTCTCAATATTTATACTTCGAATGGATTGTTTGGAATCAGACACTCTGCGGGAATAAAGCAATCAGAGGATGCCCCTCCACCAGCAATAGAGACATCAACTGATGACGACAATGCTCCTATTAGGTTTTAAGTGCTTTGAATAAGAGAAAGAGGGGTGTAAGGGGGGCACGCGAGAAGGTGGCCGTTGCTGCACCCCTTAAACGGAAGAGATGCAAAAGAACGGTGAAGCCTTCAAAGTAGGTAGTCACCCCTTACACTGAAGGGAAGAAGAAGAAAGAAAAAGACAACATAGGGGACAAGGCTATAATAGAAGTGGCTGGGGAGGAGGAAGAGCAGGTGCAGGAAAAGGTAGCAGAGTTGGCTCCTGCTCGGCTACAAAGTGACCCCCACTCTATCTGGGAAAAACACATGAGTTCCCCTATGAGTTCAGAAGAAGAAATGTACAGGAATAAGCTGAACGAGGGGATTCCCTTTCCAGTAGGCTTCATCATTAAGTTTTTGGGTGACAAGGACACATTTGTACATAATTATAAGGTGTCAGCAGATGTTGCCGCGCTGCTGACGGAAGAGGAGAAAAAAACTCTCAACCATTTTTGCATTTGTAGATGTAACAAGTAAGTATTTACCTCATATCTTAAGTATTTACGTCTGTTGTTTAGTTTACGGGTTTGTTGTTTTTGTTACGGGTTTTTTTGTTATGGTTATTGATTTGTTGTTTAGGTTAAGGGTTTTTTGTTATAGTTATTGATTTGTTGTTAAGGTTGCGTGTTAGTTGTTAAGGTTACAGGTTTGATGTTAAGGTTACTGGTTTGTTGTTATGGTTGCGGGTTTTTGGTTATGGTTATTGATTTGTTGTTTAGGTAACTGGTTTTTTGTTATAGTTATTCATTTGTTGTTAAGGTTGCGTGGTAGTTATTAAGGCTACGGGTTTGATGTTAAGGTTACGGGTTTGTTGTTATGGTTATAGGTTTTTTTGTTATGGTTATTGTTTGTTGTTTAGGTTAAGGGTTTTTTTGTTATAGTTGTTGATTTGTTGTTAAGGTTGCGTGTTAGTTGTTAAGGTTACGGGTTTGATGTTAAGATTACTGGTTTGTTGTTATGGTTACGGGTTTTTTTGTTATGGTTATCGATTTGTTGTTTAGGTTACTGGTTTTTTTGTTATAGTTATTGGTTTGTTCTTGTTGCTAATTGTTAGTTGCTAACTATAATTTTTGTTTTGTCCCTGCTTGTAGTTTTATTAAAGCGTACACCAGATCAGTGGGGTCTATTAGCCGGCTTAAGATCCTCAATATATTACGCGGTGGGCGACTAGATGATGTAGTAAGATTTCCAATTGGTATTTATTCATTAGCATATTTAACAATACTATTATTAATTACTTGTTGTCAACTTATGATAGCTTGTTGATACGCTGCTTGATTTAGTTCGTGAAAATAAGAGAGCGTCGTCCAGTATAAAATTTGGGGTGGTCCCTGTTTGGTTTAGTGTGTTTATGTCTGGATGGTGATCTCCTACCTATCAGCACATAATTTATGCTAAAAGGAAGCTGATCGGGTTAATTCTTTATTGCAGCACCAGATACATGTGGCGAAACCAGATTACCAAGAACTGCATGATATCTACATCAAACACTTGGTCGATGCAGGGTGTACTAACCTCTTAGTTCCCATTGTCCAGGGCGATCATTGGCATCTACTGGAGTTTGATGTCAAAAATGATATTGTCAGGCATTACGACTCCTTGAAGGAGAGATCTGGACATTAGGAACCTATACTCAAAATCATCAAAGCTTTCAACTACATTAAAGCTGGCTTCAATGAGAACCAATTGCGCAGCGTATTCGACCTAATCAAAGTTCCATGCGAGGAGTAAAAGGGGTCGTAAGTTTACCGGAACCCTTGTTGGAATTCAATGTTGGAAACTGGTTGTTAAGGTTACGAGTTTGTTGTTATGTTTTGTTTGAAAGCAATATAGTGGTCTCAATGGTTCCTTGTTTTTGTGTGCAGGTATGACTGTGGGATCTATGTCTACCAGTTCGTACAAGCGATTATCGAAGGTAGAGATGTCTTGCACGTCACGCCCGTAGAGCATAACACATGGGTGGTTCGTGCGAAGCTAGCAGTGTATTTATTGATTGAAGCCAGGAAGAGGAAAAAAGATACGGGAAAACTTGACGATGATGACGTTGAGATGTAGATTTTTTGTAAATGATATATTATAATTCTTTGTTAATAACAATATACATGTAAATATTATAAGGTTAACATCACATGATTCTGCTAATGTGTGCTTCAAATGCAACCAAACTGAATTTGAAAAGATTTTTGTATTTGTCAGCCAATAGTTTACGATATGCTAGATCCCCTCTCCTTGGTGGACTCATCATTGGTTCTGCCTGGCACATGGTTAGGCATAGAGAGCATATGTCTGCTTCTTCCCTGTTTCTTTGCCTCATTTCTACTTGTGTTGCTTTTCTATTTGTGTTGCTTTTCTACTAAAGTCCTCGTTGACTATCCATCAGAACATAATTTTGGTAAGACCTCTGAACATGCTATACAGATAGCATGCCATAAATATAGTAAACTTCTGGTTAATATAGTAAGTTTACGATATAAGGTTAACATCGTAAACATTATCTATCTGTGATCTATCTGTGATGTTAGGTCTGGTTGTCAATCTTATCGATTTACTGTTATGTTTCGCGTTGTATTGTTAAGTTTGTGGATTGTTTGTTAAGTTTAGCTTGTGGTTGTCAAAGACTAAAATTAAAACCCAATCCGTAACCTCAAACACAAACCCAAGAATTCAACAAATAACAAACCAAAGAACTATAAGTTCAACAACACAACGCAAACTAAGCCCAAGGCTTTAACAACAAACCACTAAGGGATAACATTAATAGCAAACCCATGAGTTCAACAAAAAAATCGTAACCTCATCAATAAACAGCAAAGCTTAACGACATACTAACATTAAAACAAACGTCAAGCCAAAAGGATAAAAAGGAACAGCAACCCCGTAACCCTATCAGCTAAGGAACCATAAGCTCAACAACACAACGCAAAACAATAAGCTCCTGAACTAACATCACACACACAAGGGGTAACCTTAACAACAAACCCACGAGGTTAACAACAAATGGCTTAAACTTAACAGAGGTATAATTATTTCGAAAAGCGTATCATAAATTAATAGGTTGTTAACAGAGCGTATCATCATCAAGTTAAGCAAAACATATGGGAATTTATAATTGATGATAACCTAGGGGTCGATTGCTCCTCCCCCGCTCCCCTTGCTCGAAGCGCAATCGTGGGAGAAACCCCTGTCGCGAGGAAGGGTAGACGGCCCAACACCTTGGGCCTAGAGAAATCGTTGCCAGAGCTCTTTCTCCACCGTCATTTGCCTGCCGTCCCAAGTCACTTCAATCAATTCTAGGTCGGCGCGGGAAGGCTGCGGTTGCTGGCTTTGAGGTTGGTCAACGGACATGTCGATGGGACCAACCTCATTGTTTGCCTGCTGCTCACGGTCTCGACCTACAATCTGAGTGATGACGAAACTTTCCATCAGACGAAGGTCCATGGGAGAGGTGTAACGAAACCTAATGCTCTTAGGGACATCCGAATATTCCCTAATCTCTAGCAGCACCCTACAATCTTTGAAGTTTGTCTTCGTGGTGACGTCAGCAGAGCAGTACACGCATTGGCCGATGCCCTCGAACAGTGATTGGAGGAACTCCCACTCCTAGAGGTGGTAGGGGAGATTGAAGAGGCGGACCCGCGTAAACATGGGGTTGGGCAATGTTCTTAGCCTGAGTTCCTCCCTCCAAAGCCTGAATCTGCCCACGAAGGACCCAAGATTTATAGGACTGAACTCGACGGCTTGATCTAGTAGCTCATCAGAAGGGAATTTAACCATGAACCTATTTACAGATACCTGTTTGATCTCATAGGTCCAATCCCAGACGTTGAAGCGATACCCTAGCATCTCTCTGAGCTCCTCCAAAGATGGCAGACCCACCTCAATAGTGAGGAGAGCGAAGGTAGAAAGCTCCTAAATGTTGCTGGCGACATTATCTGGAACGGGGAGCAATCGTGGGGAGGCGTTTGCTCTTAGACCATGAGGGCAATCCCGGGAGATATGCCCCGAGCCATGGCAATGGATACACGCGTATCATCGTGAGACATGATCTTCTGGTTTCGAAACGAAGGTTGTGTATTTGATAATGAGGCTGGGATGGGGAGAGAAGGGTTTTATCTTGTGCGCAAACCTGACGTAGAGAATGGCGGTGATGGGAAGATTGATGGCTGCGTCGTATGGTCTTGTCATGGATACAGGTGAAGGGATGAGGGTTAATTGTCGCGTGGTGGCTGGGAATAGCGAGGAGACATGTGATAATACTGCCTGTCTTGGGAACATAATCTACTATGGAATGCATTTAATCCAGAGAGAAACCCACTAACTTTTTCTCTTGATCACCTTGGCAACTAAAAGGGTAAACTTGATAACCATTCCATAAGCTTGACAACAGAACGCTAACCTTAGCAAACAATCCATAAGCTTGACAACAGAGCGCTAACCTTAGCAACCAATCCATAAGCTTGACAACCAGCACATAACCTTGACAACCAGTCCATGATCTTAACAACAAATCCATAAGCTCAACAATACAACCTTGTATCATGCCACGTCCTTCTTTACAGTCATGCTACAATCTTAACAAACAAAAAATTAGCTTATCAACAACCCCGTGATCTTCTTAACAATTCCCTAAGCTCATCAACACGATGAGGACTGCTACAACCTTAACAACAAACTAATAAGCCTAACAACAGAGCTAAACGTTACAATAAGGAGCTAATGTTAGCTACCATTCCATAAGTTTGACAACAGAGAGCTAACATTAACAACCAATACATAAGCTTGACAACAGAGCGCTAACATTATCAACCAATCCATAAGCTTGACAACAGGGCGCTAACCTTAGCAA
>BQKN01064098.1:372988-400488 GCA_022839385.1 Asparagus kiusianus
CCAGGAAACCTAGTCTGACTAGAAAAATAACCTTCGGTATTTTGGCTGTAACTTTCTCACCCGACCTCGGAATGAGGTGATTTAAGATTTGTAGGAAAGATGTTGAAGAGGCCTACAACGTTTGTCTTTTAAGTCTTTCCATATTCAAACTGGAACAGTGTGTAAAATATATAAACTCTTAATTGATCATTTTTCCAGATTTTACTTCGTGCATGTTTTGTGCATTTGCACTCATATATTCACAAATATACATTGAATTGACCTCAAATCAATTCCTATCATACTTAAATATCAAAATATATCATATTTTCACCATATAACATATTTATTATTATTATTTATATAATATTCAAATTTTTGGGGTTTTACATTCTTCCCCCCTTAAAAAGAATTTCATCCCCAAAATTCCGCAATCGTATCCTAGTGATTAATAATATAAGAAAAGCACATTGAAAGGATAATCCAGGCAAGGAAACCCTCATATACACATCTCGCACCATTAATCTCCAGATATGAAACATAAAAATATTTACACTTAACAATCTAGAATGCCAATAGTCCCACTCAACCCCTAACTAGACGAAACTAGTACGTCGGGCGAAAAATCCAAACAAGGAACCCTCATATATATACCATGTGTTCCGAATGATTATGAGTTAAGTGTCAATACCTCCATTCTAGCGTTAAGTATGAATATAACCATATAAACAATCCATAAATATCAATCAACCCACCTGCTCAAACAGGTGCGGGTAGTCGCGATGCATAACATATTCGCGCCCCGAAAATCATCATCGATATCTATACTTAATGGTCTAAAATGCAAATACTCCCAGTTAACCCCTAACTAAATGGAACAAGTACGTCGGACGAAAAATCCAAACAAGGAACCCCCCATATATATACCATGTGTTCCGAATACTTAGGAGCTAAGTGCTAGTATCATCATTCTAGCGTTAAGTATAAACATGACCATACAGATAACCATAAATCATAAAAAAATCATACTAAAATTTTAATTTACATGTTCAAACATATGTGGGTAGTCGCGACGCGTATCCTCCTCGCGCTCCATAGGTCTCCTCAGTTCCTCTCCGGTTCCACTAAACTTTAACTAAGGATATCACCTTATTTCTAAGCTTCTTATCCTCCTTGGCAAGAATGCATACCAGAATCTCAATCATAGTCAAATCATCGTGAATCTCGACCTCCGATGTGTCCAACACTCGCTTCTCCTCCTGATCGCATAGATGCTTCTTAAACATAGAAACATGGAAAACATCGTGTATGCTCGACATCGAGAACGGACCAATGTACTTCGGGGCAATCTTACCCCGTCTACCAAAATGTTGTACACCCTTCATGGTGATACTTTTGACAAAACATAATCCCCAACCTGGAATTCTAATGGTTGTCGTCTTCGGTCTGCATAACTTTTCTGACGACTTTGAGCTGCAAGAATGCGCTCTCGAATAACTGCTACCTTCTTCGTAGTCTGTCTAACAATCTCTAGTCCAAGCAATAGACTGTCTTCTGGTTCTGCCCAACAAATAGGTGATCTGCAAGACCTCCCATACAATGCTTCATATGGTGCCATGCTAATAGTCCATTGATAGCTATTATTATAGGCAAACTCAATCAATAGGATGTGGTCCTCCTAACTACCCTGAAAATCAATAACGCTTTACGCCCTCAACATGTCCTCTAATATCTGGTTCACTCTCTCCACCTGTCCATCCGTCTGCGGGTGAAATACACTAGAGTAAGATAACTGGCTACCGAAAGAGTTTTGGAAGCTTCTCCAAAAATGTGCTGACTTCGTCAATCGATCCACTATTACCTAAACTGAATCGTTCCTCTTCTTCGATCTCGGTAACCCTACAATAAAGTCCATAGAAATATCTGCCCATTTTCTCTCCGGAATAAGTAAAGACTGTAGAGTTCCTACTGGCCTCTGATGTTCTGCCTTCACCTGCTGGCAGGTGAAACATTTACCATATACTCCACAATCTTACTACGTATGCCGGTCCACCAAAAGTGTCTCTTCAGGTCCTTGTACATTTTTATTGTGCTTGGATGCACTATGTACCTAGTATGATGCGCCTCATTGAATAAGTTTCATCTTCAGTTGTGGATTTCCTGGCATCACTAGTCGGCCTCTTATTCAAAGTCCTCTATCTGCTCCAATGGTCCAATCTGCCTTGGGCTCTTTAGAAATCTCCCTTTCGGGTTTAAATCCAAGTGTCATCTAGCTGAGCTCTAACCACTCTATCACTTCAAGATGGTTGCACGGACAAAGCTCCAAAAAATATGTTGTTCCCGCCTATCTCTGGTCTAAAGTCGAACTGGTTAAGTGTGTGGAGATCTCGATACAACGAACACCTTAAAGCCGAAATCCGATGACGACGCTTTCTGTTCAAAGTGTCTGTTACGACTTTCGCCTTCTCCGGATAGTACTAAATCACGAACTCGTAATCTTTAATAAATTTAACCCATCTTCGATGTCTTTGATTTAGCTCTTTCTGAGAGAAGAGATACTTCAAACTCTGATGATCCGTGAATAGCTCAAACTCCACTCCATATAGATAATGTCTTCATGTATTCAGTGCAAAAACTACCGCAGCTAGTTCCAAGTCACGTGTGGGATAATTTTGCTCATGCGTCCTCAACTAACACGAAATATATACTACCGCTCTCTGGGTCTGCATCAAAACACCTCCTAGACCCATTAACGACGTATCCGTGTAGACGACAAAGGTCTTATCATTGCTCGGAATGGTCAAAACTAGTGTTATAGTTAACTTAGCCTTCAAAGTCTCAAATGTCTCATGGCACTCCATGCCCCAGACAAAAGGTACACCCTTCTTTGTAAGGCGTGTAAGTGGTGTGGCTATCTTCGAGAAGTCCTGAATAAACTTCCTGTAATAGCCGGCCAAACCCAAAAAGCTACGAATCTTTGTGGTTGTCGGCGGCGGCTCCCAATCAAGTACGATCACAACATTAGCTGGATCCACTACAATGCCCTCTCTGCCGATGACGTGACCCAGAAATCTAATCTCAGATAGGCAAAACTCGCACTTGCTAAATTTGACATATAGCTGATGCACCCGTAAAATCTGTAATGCTAGTCAAAGATGATGCTTGTGCTCTGCCTCCGATCTCGAATATATAAGGATGTCGTCGATAAATACTATCATGAACTGATCCAAATATGGACGTAAAACCCGGTTCATCAAGTCCATGAATACCGCGGGTGCATTGGTCAGCCCAAACGACATGACAAGAAACTCGAAGGACCCATAACGAGTCAAAAAGGCGGTCTTGGGAATATCTATCTCCCGAACCCACAACTGATGATAGCCAGAACAAAGATCAATCTTCGAGAAGTGTTGCGCTCCCTGCAGCTGATCGAACAAGTCATTAATCCTCAGTAATGGATACCTGTTCCGGATAGTGACCTTATTCAATTCCCGATAATCTATACAAAGACGCATACTGTCGTCCTTCTTCTTCACGAAAAGGACCGGCGCTCCTCACGGAGAATGACTGGCGAATAAAACCCTGAGATAACAACTCATCCAGCTGAGTCTGTAGCTCCCTCATCTCAGCAGGTGCCATACGAAAGAAAGCTCGAGATATCAATGTTGTGCCTGGCTGCAACTCGATGCAAGAACTCAACCTCTCACATAGGAGGTAACCCCGGTATGTCCTGAAAGACATCCTAAAAATCTGAGACGACTCCAGTCTCACACAACTCAGCATTCCGATCTCTCAGCATCACCTCCTCAATATATATCAGAAATGACTTCGCAAACTGGTTGCCCTGTGAGGTCGCTACAATCAACTCAGACCTATCGGACGCTCGCAAACAGGCTGTTTTCACAAAACCGTCGATGCTAACATGGTAGGATGATAACTAATCCATACCAAGAATGACGTTAAAATCCGACATCCACAAAACGATTAGATCTACAATAAACTCAGACTTATCTAAGCTGATGACACATCTCCTACAGACACTCCATAATAGAGATATCTCCCCTAAAGGAGTAGAAACGGATGACGGTACATCTAATGGATGTTCCACTAACTGAAACCTATCTATAAAGGCATGATATATAAAAGAGTGGGAAGTTCCGGAATCGAACATGATTCGAGCTGGAAAAGAGTTCACTAAGAAAGTACCTTCTACTATAGCTCCGCTCGCACTGTGATAAAGTGGTACGACTGTATATACTCCGCTTGTGGCTGGCGACTGCTGAACTGCTGGCGGTGGAAATACGAGACTATCTATCCTTTAGGAATCTTCTGAATGGAACAAATCTGACCTACTGGCCTTTTAATTCTCGAAACAGTTGGTGGTGTCTTAATTATCTGCTGCTTGTCGTAACAATGACCCTGCGACTGCTGACTCTGACCACGGTTCTTCTGCTGACAGTGTCCTAGTCTCTACTGCTAGCGTTGAAAATTCTTACCCCGATGTTGGGGTCTTCTAAGCCTTGCAAAAGGTTTTTTATCCTTTCCCTTGTCTCCGGACTGTCCTGCTTCCATAATTTTGATGAATATCTGCAATCATTTTAATTTATTAAAAATACTCAAATTATTGTGTATTTTTTATATTTTGTGATAATTTCATAACCAATTGTAAATTTATTAGGTTTAGAGTTTTAAGAAAGATAAAATAATCTTTTTTTCTCTTAAAACTATATATATTGATCTATCAAAAAAATTGAAAAGAAAAAAAAATTGCACAAAAAAAGAAGTATCCACCGCTCATCTACCCGAACCGCCATGGGTCAAGTCAAATATGGCGTCATGAGGGACGTGAGTGGGGCTAGGTCTAGCCTGGACGCATGGACAATGTTTTCGGCCCGACCTTCCAAACTAGCCCAACCCCGAGTCTGAACAGGCCTAAGCCCAAAACCAGTAGGCCGATTTATGGGTTAGGCCCAGCCCATACACACCCCTAGTCGGATGTGGGTTTACTGATTTAGATTATCGGTCGACGGATATATATATCGCTCTCAGAGCCCATAACCAAATTACCGTCAATAATAAAACAAAATTCAAGTAATGCATTACAATTCGACAGCTCTTAATGAATGTTTCATTTTCAGTTTGATACCCCATTTGTTAGTCATGAGTAAAATATGCTCGGCTATTGTTTGTTATTTTTCGACCATATCATAAAAGATCTAATATATTTCTATATCTCCCCTATTTCGGTCTTCCACGTTGCATAAGAAGAAGAAATTTTCAAAATCACCTCAACAGAATTTTTTTTAAAGAAATAGACCTTATTCACTTTTAATTATAAAAATCGACTCACTTTTAGTTAATTGCGGTACTAATTAGTCGGGATTGCCAACCCCAACTAATTAGTAGCCTAATTACAAGCGGGATCAAAGAGCAGAATCAAAGGTTTATGGTTGCTAATTAGACTACTAATTAGTTTATTAGTCAAGGTTGACCATCCCGACATAATTAGTATCACAATTAACTCAAAGTGGGTCAATTTCTATAATTAAAAGTGAATGAAGTCAGTTTCTTTAAAAAAAATTCCGCTGAGGCGATTTTGAAAATTTCTTCTGCATAAGAATATATCTTCTTTAAGTAATAGAACTCAGCTGAAAACACACTCGACCCCGTGAAGTAAACTACTGAGATCCCAGATTTACAGAAACTCTCATGAGATCAATTAACAG
The DNA here is from genome assembly GCA_022839385.1 of Asparagus kiusianus. Lineage (NCBI taxonomy): Eukaryota > Viridiplantae > Streptophyta > Magnoliopsida > Asparagales > Asparagaceae > Asparagus > Asparagus kiusianus. Next base: position 378,694 of record BQKN01064098.1, read on the forward strand.
ATCAATTAGCAATTCCGAGAACAATTAAAGCACAAAAACTTAATGCCGTAACAAGGAAAAAGTAATCTCAATGGAGCCAAGTTCGAATAACCCAAATCTACAGCAGAAACAAGTAAAATAAACCGAAGGTAAAAAAATACCAGAACCATACTCTTGTCGCCAAATTGTACGGGCTAAAGAGGCAACCTCAAAGGCAACAATATCAGTGACGGAAACAATGAAGTTCCAGTTGAAAGCAACACCAACATATAAAAATAGCCAATTTCAGAATAATATAAAACAAGGAAAAAGGTGTCTCCATGAAGCCCGATGCAACATCATACAAAAATACAGAAAACTAGGTACAAGGAGAAAAGGGAAAAACAACTTGGAAACATGATCTAGTCACCAAATTGTGATACAAACAATAAAATTCCAGGTTAAAATTCATCATCCATCTAAGCACGCCAACTTATGCAATAATCAAGGATAACTTCATAGTCAACCCACAGCCTACTAAAACAAAGAGGCATCCTTAATGTACCCAGGTGCACACGCTGCAACAATACAGCAGATCAAAGTACCACGAAAACAACCAGAGCTTGCTCTACAACACCACCAACCTACTTTTGCCCAGCAGAATCAGGTGAGGATTCACCATAAGAAAGGTGGTGAGGCTTCACCATAAGAAACCAAGCCCTTCTTCCCATGAGAACTACTTGAAGGTGATCTTGACAGAGATTTCTCCTTGCTCACGCGCTTTGGAGAGGGGGTATCGAGAGATGACCTAGACCTAGACCTAGATATCGACCTGGATCTTGAAATGGATCGGGACCGGGAGCGGGACCCAGATAGGCTTTGGCTTGGGGAAACAGACCTGCGCCTCCCAGAGCGGGACCTTCGTTTCTCCACAGGAGATCGACTACGAAGAGGACTACGACGGCCACGGTAAGTTAAGGGGCTGCGTGAAATGCTTCGAGTGCGGCTTCTCCTGCTTCTGTACCTATGGAGAACATGAAAATATAATGGTGTTTGATAATTGTAAGCGACATTTTAAAAATATGTAGCTTGTGTAGGAAATTATAAGAAAAAAATGGGCTAAAATACCAAATTGGTATATTTATACGAATACTTTTTGCCAGTTTGGTATTTTTAAAAACTCCGGCGACAACAAGGCATTAATTCTCGTCCTTTTTGTCAATAAGACTCTTTTCTCAAAATTCTGGCAAGAAAATTTGTTTTAACCCCCTTAGGCCCTTACCTCCCAAAATTATTAAATCTGTGTCCAAAACTATCAAAAAAAAAGTATCCCCTCCCTCTCCCCCTCGTCGACGTCCTCCTCCGGAGCTCCCCCCACCCCTCCATTCGGCAACATATACATGCATACTATTCTGCCATGAAGTAAAAGGGGGTTAATCAGGCCAGTACAGATGAGCAGCTGCTTTTCTCAGCCCCTCGAAGCCAAACCTAACATGCAGGCCACGTGTTGTTATCCCCCCCCCCCCATCAAATCCAAAATTTCTCCGCAACAAACCCACACAAATCATCGCAGTTAAGAAAAAGGAAAAGGGAGAAAAAAAAGAAAAAAGAATCAAACAACAATTAATGGAGGCGGTCGAAGGGAAGAAGAAGAAGCAGATATTCATCCTCTCCGGCCAAAGAAACGTGTCTGGCCGCAGGGGCGTGAGGGACCGCACGTTCGACAACATTGTCCCCCTCCAGAGCTCCCCCCCCCCCACCCCTCCATCCTCCGCTTCACCTCCGCGTCCCGCTAGGAGCCGGCCGCCGAGCCCCTTCACGCCGACGTCGACCCCTCCAAGGCCTGTGGCGTAGGGCCCGGCATGGCCTTCGCTAACGCGCTCATCGAGTCAGCTGACCGAGAAGATGACGTCGTCGTAGGGTTCGTCCCTTGCACCGTCGGGGGGACGGCGATAAACGAGTGGACCAAGGGGTCGGGGGCTTTACGAAAGGATGGTGGAGAGGGTGAAGGAGGCGGCTGGTGGCGGCGGAGGAGGGGGGAGATAAGGAGGGTGTTGTGGTTCCAAGGGGTACAGAGGTAAAATGGAGAAGCTGATCGGAGACGTGAGAGCTAACCTCAATTTACCTTCTCTGCCTTTTATTCAGGTAGATGACACTCAGCTCAGCGTGACTTTTTTTGTGAGGATTTTTTATGGTGAAAACTCGTTATTGTTAATGTAGGTTGCTATTGCATCAGGGGAAGAGCGCTTGATAGAGAAGATAAGAGCAGCTCGGTTGGGAATAGACCTGCCAAATGTGGTGTGTGTCAATGCAAAGGGATCACTGCTCAATGAAGATAACATGCATCTCTCCACTCAAGCTCGGGTCTGTTTGGGTCAGAAGTTTGCAGATGACTACCTCAAGCACTTCTCAGGCACCTGATGAAGTTAAATCACGTGGGGTGGGGTTTTGGGGGGAGCTCTGGAGGAGGACGAGGACGTCGACGATGAGGTCGAGGGCGAGAGGGAGGGGATGAATTTTTTTTTTGATAGTTTGGGGCACATATTTAATAATTTTGTGAGGTAAGAGGGTTAAAACAAATTTTCTTGCCAGAATATTGAGAAAAGGGTCTTATTGACAAAAAGGACGAGAATTAATGCCTTGTTGTCGCCGGAGTTTTTAAAAATACCAAAGTGACAAAAGTGTTCGTATAAATATACCAATTTGGTATTTTAGCCGAAAAAGATGCAAGCAAAGGAATGGATAATGAATAGCGTAAGGCTCAAATAGTTGATACATATGGATAGATAAACAATGGGTGGCGGATCCAGGATTTTATCCTAATGGTATTCTCATATAACTTATAATGATTGCACTTGGAATCTACATTGACAATTTTACAATTTTATCATATGTAATGCATTATGTTAATCTCAATGGTGCTCAAGTAAAATAAAGTTAACTATAAAGTTTATTAAAAAAAGGTATCTACAAAGTAGACAATAGAGTAGTGCCCTGTGACCAGAGGTGATCTATTGTACAGGAGGGTGGTGTCAAGTGACACCATCCAAAATCATAAAAGTAGACAAGCATAACGTTAACCTAAGACCCAATATGAAGTCGAAGTGACACCATTAAAGAATTGAATAGTTTGGGTTACTTGAGTAGTGGCCATTAACCATTAATGGAACAAACCTAAAATAAATCCACCCTATATAAAGAACCCATTAACTTAAATAGCCTAATATACCAACGAAAATTAGTATATCATCTTTTATGCATATTGTGAAACCACTAATGTGAATTCTTGGATCCAACACTACCTATGAAACCATTGAAAACTGTGTAGATCTTCCACTCTAGGTAAGGTAGGAGGTCGCAAAAGAACCTATAAAATATGAGTCCAATGAGTAGTCACGAAATTACGAGGCGCATCTCATGGCTTGCTAAGGAGATTCAAGCTAACTAGAGTCCTATCATTAACCATGTTGCAAAGGGTACAGGTGCAGGTGCGGACACAGGTGAGGATAAGGGACATGACAAATTTATAAAATGTAGGATACATGGACATGTGTGTGTATCAAATTAATAATATATATGGCATTGATATGGTTTTTTTATTACATATTATGAGAAATAAAGTCCATATAACTTATTTATGTTTTTTTATTGAGTAGATTATAAATTGAAAAACTACTCACTTTTGGACTAGATATCCAAATCATCGTTTAAAGTCATACTTACGAACATGACATGGGCTGAAATGTTCCCAATCCGAGTCCAACAATTTGCTGAAGTTTGATGTCAAGTGTAAGACATACATTTAAGAAGTGTACCATGAGTGCTCTAAACTAAAACATATATTGTATAAAACATGTATTGTATACTTGTGCACATGTCTGCATAAATGTACATATATACCCAGGAAGTGTCCAAGGAATGTTCGACACAGACACGGATACGGGAGACAAGATGAAGTGTCAGGTAACCTAGGTCATTAACCAAACAAAGATTATACACCCTAGTACATAACCGAATAAATTGATTTTCAAACTATGGATCGATCACATACTCATCACAGTCTACAAAAATTTAACCCAAGAAAATGGGCAATTCACGTAGTAAGAGATCAACCGTCCAGAGTTAAACTATGGAAACAATGCAACGCAAGATAGAGGTACCTGCTTGGAGGACTCCTGTACCGCCTAGGGGGAGACCTGTCATAATAGCTTCTATATCTCGGATACCTAATTGCAAGCAAAGAAATCAGAGAGAGACAATAATTGCACAAAGCCAACAGCAATCAATAGCAACACAAAGAAAATTAAAGTTCCACATGTCCTATCCAATTACCTATCACGATCAGTCCTTCCACCATATCGATAAGACCTAACAGGAGAACGGTCTGGAGAAGGAGTTCGGTATCGTCTGGCAAAAGAATATGTCGGACTAAAGCCACGGCCCTTTTGAATTCGCTTGGGCACCTCACGTGGAGAAGCGCTTCTGGAAAAACTCCTACCATGGCGATCCACTGGACTTCTGCTGATGCTTCTTCGTGACCAAGTCCTGATTGGGCTTCGACTTGGGCTTCTTCTTGATGACCTTATAGGGCTTCTGCTGATGCTTTTAGGAGCATCCATCATTGGGCTTCTGCTTATGGATCTTCTTCGGTAAACCCTTGCAGAGCTCCTGCTTACGCTCCTTCTCTTGTCCCTTGCAGGGCTCTGGCTAACACCTGGACTTCTTCGAGGCGGAGATCTAGCTGAGCTTCTGCTTATGCTTCTATGACAACTTTTTACTGGGCTTTTGCTCATGCTTCTAGCCGGGCTTCGACTCATGCTCCTGCTGATAGACCTCTTGGGACTCATACTCGGGCTTTTGCTTTGGCTCCTTCTGGGAGTTATGCTCTTGCTCATGGATCGAGTAGGACTTACGCTTTGACTCCTGCTCATCAATGTCAGATAAAACAGCATTTCTGGAAGAAGCAGTACGAACAAAGAATCATTTGTGAGTAAGAATAAAAGGACCTAGATTTGGTTGGTATATTATCGATAGGCAGCAGTCTATCTTCATTGCTGTTAGATTTTGCTTCAGTGATTCCATTGCTCCTCCCCTCTCCATTTTCTCTCAAAGATTTAGCTCCTTCTCCAGCAGGATTGTCCATGTTGTCATCGTTGCTTGGCAAGTTTGCAGCAGCTCCTTTCTCCAAAATCAATGGGGTCTGAACTTCATCTGCGAGGCAAAATGATTTAACCAATTATTTACTGCAGTAGCATGACATAAAAATATAAGGTAATCCACAATAGACTGTCAGATGACCATTAGCAATGACACCAGCGATTGGCCAAAATATGCAAAGCAGAACAGGTTTCAACTGAAAATGTGACAGTGACATACCTACTAAAATTACATAAAAGCACTAAAAAAAGGCAATAAGATGTACAACTTAGCAGTATCATCAGCACAGGTTGCACAGTACGCCAATGAAAGCCAGGGGAATTTCATCCAGAGAGGTAGCCGAGAGATGTTCTTGCGTCTCAATTATAGAAATTCTGGCAACCTTGTTCATGCAAACCCAAAGCAGTGTCGCAACAAACCAACAGACAATCATAGAGCCGAAAGAACTCATGGAAGTTGAAAAACGTGTAAGAATGAATCAACTCCTAAGTACTGGGCTTCAGAGAACTAGTTACTTTTAAAAAAAGAAGTTGAATAAAGCTCCCAACAAGAATGTCAAATTTATACCATTTCGCGTCAAATTCATTACTTATCCACAAGCAAAAAAAGGAAAGCAAGAAGGGAAAAGATACTGTATTGAAGGGATAGAGAAACAGAAGTAGCAATGAAGTCAAACTAACATAGAACTCATGTTACAATGTGAAAGGGAGCAGAAATCATAAGCTTCTACATCCCAATCCAAGAAGTTATGGTTGGTTCCCAATGTAGCATCACAACTGAACTAACTGGAATCAAGATAAAAACCAAAAATACAATTAAATATTGAAATAGCTTGTAAGCATTAGTCATAACTCCGAAGTCGGCCTTCTGAGAACTACAAAGACATATATAGAGTTGTAGTTATAATTTTTACCAAGGTATGACAAATGAGGTACACAACATCAGATAAAACTGTAAATAAAAAAATATCACATACTAATACTGAATTTTGTATGCAGTAGTACAAAAGGCAACCTACACGTAATATACATGAAGGATAGATATGTGTAAAGTAACATTGAGATCAAACTGATATAGATTTGCTTGTAAAATAAATTTCTTTTATTTTTCTCATACATCACCCTCTTTCTGCTGCCTACCATGCCAGTTTCTCAGCTATCTACACTGCTTGGTGAATACTCATTTGAAAACATTTTCCTATTTCTTAAAGAAAATATCTCAAAAGATTACTTTAAGTAGCATATAATTAGTAAAAGCCAAACGAATCCAGAACTACATTCCACAAATCAAGGAGCAAAAACAACATAACTCTTGTTTATTGTTTGCTTTGGATTAGTGTTGGTTAATCCTGACCCCCTAGCATCTACTAGATACAACTCCTACACCCCACCCCCACCCCCCCAGAAAAAAACTCCTATGACTAAACATATTTCTCATCTCTACTCAAGAACACCTATCATAGGGTTTCTTCTTTCAAACTATGCTCCTCAAGGCCATACGCAATCATTAAACTATGGAATCACAAGGTCTTGCTGGGTTTGGCATGGCTTAAGCCCTGAAGCATAATATTCGTAACCAGTATTTGCCTTGTCATCCAAGACCAATGCTTTATGGACCACTTATGGTCAAAACCAAAACAAAATTCTAGATGTATACTGTATAGTATTCTCAGATGGCTTTTTAATCCTTAATGCATCCTTTTATAAGTGAAAGCAAACAGAAGAAAAGATGCCTGTTATCTAACAAAGAAGTACATGAGGTGAGAAGATCGGTCCTCAGTGGTGCAATATCAAGTGGTTGAAAGCCAACCGACAACTCTAGATGCATAGCATTCTCAAGACGGAATTTGATCTTCAATGCATCTTCCAATAGATGAAAGCAAAGAGACGAGTGCATTCACTGTTCAAAAATATGGTTTTGTTATGCACACGATCCAAGACCACTTAACGATTAATCGGATTAACCGCTGATTAATTGGATTATGTAGAAATATGTGTTTTTTATTTCAATATATTTTTATTATTTATTATTTATCCATACATCAAAATTAACTAGACACTCAAATAAAAATCGTTAAATTAAACATTTAAACTATAACTAAAAGTTCATATACTAAAATAAATCATAAATTAAAAGTTCATAAAATAAAAGTCGAAGAGCTTCTGCAAGCTTCGACGAGGGTCTGCTTGGCGAGCTCCAAAGCAGTTCAACAATGGTTAGCGAGCCTCGGTGATGTTCAGCGATGGAAGGAGAAAATGGGGGGGGGGGGGCCCCCCCCACCGCAAGATTGAGATAAGGTTAGCGTTTTGGTTTTTACTGAAGAAAGATCAGGTTTGGGTAAACAGTTCAACTCACAATCAAATTTAAAAAAAAAAAGTGCCCGCATAAACAAAATTATGGGGGCTCTTAATAAAAAATCAGCCAATTAAGCGAAAGTCCACATAATTGAGCACACAGCTCAAATCCTGCGCATTTTTACCCCGCTTCCACTTAAGCAGCGCTTAAACCCTTTTTTTAAAACACTGGTTATATTCACCACCTATCAATTCCTCTATAATAATGGGAGGATCCAAGATTCACTATTCATGCTACAGTAAATCGTTAATGTAGCAGTAGCATGATATTGTAGCATTTTCTAAAATGTTACTGTTGCACTTAATTTTAAAAATGTTACTGTAGCACTTACAAAAACTGTAATTAAATAGAGAATTACGGTAGCGGAAATAAAAAATGGAGGATGTGCTTTGCACGGGGTGCACACTAGTTAGAACACAATATGAGAATATAAGTCCTTATTGGTGCAGTACCTAGACTTCGGACTCCCACCACTCTTCTTTTATAAAGTATAGATAAAGAGAGTGGGAATTGGAGTGCAATAGAGTGGGCATTGGAGTTCATTCATCATCACCTAAAGAGGTCCTTACTCTTGTGTTCAGTGACTGTGAGTAGCCAAATATCTCAAAGTGTGCATGAAATGGATGAATGTGTAAGATCACGTCTCTGATAAGTATAGAAGAAATTATATCATTGTCAACACCGGAAGGTTCAAATCTTTTGGACCATAGAATATAAAATATACTTATTCTGCTCGATTGCACAACAAGGTCTAATCAGTTGTCAGACTTTTCATACATCGGTCATATACTAGATCTCGAATCATGACAACCACATAGCCCAAATTTCATAAACAACTAAACATGTTTAGCATTATTTGCTAGTCCTTGAACAATAACAACGATGTCAATAAAATTAGCATAAAATCAGTATTTTAGCTTTTGAGTTCGCAAGAAACATGACCAAAGCTGTCTATCTCAAGACATTAGACAGAAAATAGTGTTGGTGGCAAAAGAATTGAATTTCCTTGAGAATCTTCAAGTTCCTTTTCAGGGGCACGGTGTATAATATTTTAAAGGCACGAACCAACCACCCCACCCCCACCCCCCACCAAAAAAAATCTCAGGAAGAATAAGACTGGTGTATTCTTGGCTTTGTCAACATGTACTGCAAATTGTTGTAGGGAATGATCAGATATCCATATGTGTGCATGCATGTGACACAGATAAACAGGCATAAGCCCCAAAATGCAAATGCTAGTCATGCACAAAGATCAGTATCTTTTAATTAACAGAAATAAAACTCAGATTACAGCCACAGGATTCCACTAATGCTATTTAAATGGACCCAGAATCTGTAATATATTTACATGCACGGAAGACTATTGATGAAGGTAATTCTGGAATCACCAAATAACAGCTTGCTTAATTTTCTTTTCATAATCATGACAAAGCCTAAAATGGATGTGAGAATATAACAAAAACATAAGGAACATAGATGAGAAATGTTTCTTCACAAAAAACTTGAAAGTAAAAAATAAAAAAATAGAACCATAGTACATGAAAAAAAAATTAAGTGCAGCAAGGAACTGAACCATGAAGAAGTTAAAAGCTACTGCAGTTATTCTGTTAAGCCCTCCTTCAATGGTAAAAAGAAAATTATATCCATTTTGCACAAGGGAAAGGGCAAGACAAGATAATGCAAGCTACTGCAGATTTATCATGAGAAATACTGACAACACAAATGAACCTAGAAAAGCTTCATAGATTATGTTGCTAAAAGGTAAACCTGGGAGGATAACCATTTGTTGCTAAAAGGTAAAGTCAACGAAACAACATTCTAATTTAGTATGTGATCCTACCAACGCACGAAGGATGCAAGAATAATAGCTTATACTGAAAGGAAAAGTTTGGGCCCTACCCAGATTTGTTTTTTTAGACTTCCGTGGTAGTCCTTTACGTTTACCACCATCACTGTCAGAGCTGCTCCCGCTTGAATCATCATTATCATCACCAACCTCTGATATCCTTCAGAGAAAAAAGGTTTGAAAATTGCAAAAAATTTAAGATAGACCATAAAAATTAACATGCTAAAATATCTGTGCAGGCAATCATGTTAACAACTTGTAGAGAGCAGCACACTTATTGATTCAACAAACAACATGAAGTCGTTCAGTAATTTCTAAGATAATAATAGTCAAAAAATTACTTTTGCCAAATATTATGGGGGGAAAAGAGACCATGGCTAACAAAGGCACTAGCATAAACATGTAATCTTGCAGTTAAAACAAAAACAGAAGTTAAACCTACACACATGCACATGCATCTGGCTTGATCCACCAATATGAACAACCAAAACCAATTTTCCAATGTATATACAAAAGCACTGTTAGTGTTCAAAAAAACAGGGTTATACAAGCCTGAAACTACAACCAAGCAGAACGACAATATGTATCTTCAAGAAGATTGCTTAGTTGAAGAGAATTCACAGATCAATTAGTAAAATAAATACAGTGCAGTACATAGAAATGGTAGACATAGTACTCTATTCATGATTTCCTAATATATTGATCTAAGGGAGCATTAACTCTAATTAAAAAAATAGTACTACCAATCAATTATTTTACTAAAAGGACCAAAAAGAACGATATGACAATAGGAAGTAATACTGTAGCTTTCTTTTTCTATGCAAGTAATGAAAAGGGGGTATATACATTAAACCAGATTTAAGGTTATAAGCAAACCTCTTTGATTTGCGTCTTGATTTTTTGTCACGCCTTCTACGTCTTTTCTCGCGCCTTGGGTCCCTTTTCCGTTTTCCGTGCTTGTATTTATCCCTCTTGGAATATTTCTTTCTCCTCCTATGCCTATCATCACTAGAGCTACTGATATCAGATGATAATGACGATGATGAATATGAATCAGAATCACTATCAGTCTCTGAAGATTCAGTGTCAGTATCTGATGAGCTATCTGATTCAGATGAATAATATCTTCTTCGCTTCTTCTTTTTTCGGCCTTTAGAAGATTTCTTATGACGCCCCTTTTGCCATGCTTCATCAATATCTGTATCTGTATCAGAACCGACACCTTTTCCTGATTTTGATTTACTAGATTTCCTTTTATCTGCAAATGTAACACAAGGGATAATCATGACTCCAGTGTCTTAAAAGTTAGAAAAATATCATATAAGACCACAAGAACATTTTATGTTCACAGGTACAACAACAGTTAAGCTAATTCATCCTTCTGAAGTACAGGTACAACATACCTTGCTTTTTTGTATCCTGAAGCTCACCACAGTCAACAATTTTCACAGGAACAACAGGTTTGGTATCATTAACTTCAACCTGCTCTATATTCTTCAAAGTGTCTTGTCCTAGTATAAGTTTCCCAAAAACAACATGCTTCCTGTAAGATAAAACACATGCTTAATGAAGAAGTGTAATTCTACTGAAACTTAAGATTAAAACATAATAACATTAGAATCATCTGTAGTCGAATGGATCACCATCCTACGTATTCATGGGAAATTAGATTGCCCCTTGTGCTCACTAGAACACGAAGTTATCGATAGCGGATAGCGTCGTGTAGCGATGACGCATCACTAATGCTATCTAGGGCTATTGTGGCAAAATAGTGGCAAGAAGCGCAAAGTCAAAACGCAGTCTAATTTAAATATGTACAAATATTATAAAAAAGAAAATTTAGAAAAATCTAAAAATGATGATTTAAAGAGATCCTAAGCATGAAAATGAACATGTAACTATCACATAATATCAAAGAGAACTGTAGTAGTAGTCCAAGAGTTGTCGTCTTCGAGAAGATGAGGTGATCAGTGAGAGGACTGCAATAGGAGTTCACAACGAGAGGAGGTGAGAGGTGGCGCTGTGGCGGTGAGAGGAGGTCTTGAGGAAAGTTCCGGAGGCTACAGGAGACGACATGGAGATGCTAGAAGTCACAGGAGGCAGCGGGATGCGATAGAAGGCAGCGACCTTGCGGATACTAGTAGGGTTTAATTAAAAAAATAAACCTGAAATGCTTTTAAATAGCAGTCAAAAAGCAGATTTTATTCGCAATCGCCCGCTATTTACTGGTAAGGCACGCTATTGGCCGCTTTTACGAGAGGAAAGCACATATTGCGCAATATGTTAGCGTGGTTGGGCGATATTGTTTTGGAAGGGGCCGCTGACGTTATTAGTGCCACTATTGCGGTGCTATTTGCCGCTATTTATAACAGTACTAGAACAGCACTGAGAAGAATAATATGTTTCTCAGCTCAGTACTCAGCTAAGTATCCATTAGACAACTAACAAGTCAAACAGGGGCAATCATTGGCTTTTCAATTTGCAGTCTAACCGACTGGCAACAGCAATATGCTTTACAGTGAATTTGCAAAGCAAATCCTAACGTTTTTATGGGTATATTGGGCATCCAAACCCGTGAAACTAGCTTGGTGCCATCCATTCCCAGATAGCTGGCTGGTGTCTTTTGGCACTTGCAGGCATCACAATTTTCCATCTAGCAGTATACTAGTACAAATGAATACATGCACGTCTGGAAAATTCCAATAACATTTGGTTAAACTTCATATGATCTAAGTGCAATAGATCCTAAAACTGACCTGTCAAGGTAAGGAGCAGCTTTGAAGGTGATAAAAAATTGAGAACCATTGCCATCAGGTCCAGCATTCACCATTGACAGAAGACCAGGGCCATCATGGTGTAGCTTAAAATTTTCATCTGAAACAATAAAAAGTTGAGACAAGGTCATCCAGAATGATCAATATTACCCCATCTTTGTATATTAAAGAAAACAACAGAACCACGCAAAAGATTATGCCACAAAAAAGTTGTGCAAAACTACTTTACTACTTTATGCTGAAACTTCAATTTTGTCAATGCCTCAGGGCTTCTAATTAAATTGGCACTCCTACAACTTTATCTAAACAAAAATTTCCAATATTGGCATGTGAAAAAAGATAATCTTGAAGGCTTGAAGGTCATAAGGTCCCCAGGCTAACATAAACATAAAAAAAGGAATTATTGCCACAAAACCAGCAATAAATATAACATAAACAGTAACAACGAAAGGAACTCCAAACATGAAAATGCTAAGAAACTTTAAGGAAACATATTAGCTCAAGTCTTACAAAAAACATGTCTGAACACTAATAACTAATCATTATTCTTCGAAACAGGTCACTGGGAATATCAGCTCATTTCATACTTCAAAATATCTACTTATGTTAAGCTAGTTTTGTTTCCATCCTTCCAAACAAACATTACCAATTTATTATTCTAAACGAACTTCAGAAGAAGTTTTAAGAATTAGACTAAGAGTGAAAAATATACCGCTAAAATATCCAAGATTCACTTCATAAATGTATGAAAAGAGGGGACGGGGGGTTCCTTCTTTCTCCTTTCTTGTTCTCTTAAGCCCCCATAGGATAACAAACAGAGTTTGAGATTTTAATTGTCTAGCTGTAACATTCAGGATGTGGTGCAAATAGCGCCTGGATGATATTAGAGAGTTACAATTCACTGATGAGTTGCAATATAAACATTACCCTGTTACAATTCACCGGTCATCAATTCATCAATTGACAGATGACCCGATTCAGCAATAGGATAGTAGCTTCATCTTAAAAATTCAAAGATACCATGCTGAGAGCTAAAAAAGTACTATGCAATTGAAAACCACATAACTCGATCCAAACTACAGTATGAGTTCATGATTTAAAGCTTAAAAATATATGTAAGCAATGTATTACAATGATTCTTAATTCTGAGAATCAGAAATCAACATGAAATTGCAATACCAAACAAATAAACATTTTATACCAGTCATCTGATCCAACCCTTGGTTCATTGATTCAAGCATTTCAAATCCCCAAGTGTCAAACTCACTCCCAGATCAGTATCATAGAGCCATATTAAATTTTGGCTTATTTTCACTGTGGTACGCCAAAAGTTTACACACATTGTCACTTTGATACCCCAAAATATCTTTTTTTACACTTTGATACCCCAAACTTTCAATCCCATTTCATTTTGCTAGTCAAAGTATTTCATTAACATTTCACTACTCCAAAGTTTCAATATCTTTTCACTTTATAATCCCTGTCTAGATCACCCTTAGATTTCTATTAAATTTGTATCACAAGCTTAACAACAAGGTAAAACAAATCTAATGTATCGCACGCTACGGATATTAGTGTTATCATTGCACGATGCACAATGTGGGGCGTAAAGTACATGCACATGCGCAAGACGCAATGCAATTCACGCGCCTGAGTGAAACGAGGTGCACACAACACATGTAATTTTTCAAGATAGATAATCAAGCATGAAAGAACATGTTTATGAATTTCCACATAAAAATGTCAAGATAAATGATATCTACTATCAAACAAAAAATAAGGTTATAAACTTATAATTGATAATGCTAGCACATCCAACATAGTACTAAAGTTCATAATTGTCCAAATCAAAAGTTAAATCAAGACCAATATCAAAGCAAAAGCAAAAAGTAAACGAGAACATGTCAGGATCCTTAATTGGGCTAGTAAGTGGCCTAATGGGTAGATTTTTCTTTTTGCAATATGAATTTAACGGGTACAAAGCTGCGATTGAAATGTTAAGAAACAAAAACATATATAAACCCCATGCAAAGCGCCCTTGCACAGAGCACTTGTGAGGCGCAAAAAGACGTTGTGCATCATACGTAGGTGCTTCATCACCGCCCTGCATCGCAGAGTGCATGGTGCGCAATGAGACGTACACCTTTGATAACACTGAAGGATGTAATATAAATTTAATAGAAAATCTAATTGAATCTGGACAAGGTATCAACGTGGAATGTGAGTGAAACTTGAGTTAATAATGTGTTGAAGAAATACTCTGGGTATCAAAATGAAATGGAATTGGAAGTTTGGGGCATCCAAGTGTTAAGAAATACTTTGGGTATCAAAGTGAAAATCTGAATAAAATTTAAAGGTATCTAAATGAAAATAACCCTTTTAAGTTTTTAATGTTGCACTTGTAATAGAAGAGCAAATTAGGATAGCTAACAGCAAAAATAATCTCAAGTTGATTGTACAAGAAATTTTGTGTGAGTATATATGTTTCGTTCCAACAGAAAACTCAGTCTAAGTTGGTCGTACAAGACCATGGCTTCAAATACTATCCGAGTATGATGAAATCTACTCATGTAAGATGAGTAGGATCAAATAAAATTAGAGAATCAAATAAAATTAGAAAGTTTGTCCAACTCACCAGCAAATTTTCCACCATATATACTCTCACCACCTGTTCCTGAAATTCATTAAAAGAACATTCAAAATTAAAATCCAGCTAACAGTTTGCAACAAAAGATTGTTCTGAGCTACCAACTCCTCGCATGGAGAAGTACTCAACTTCAAGACCACAAGACTACAATAGTAATAGCACTCATTGTTATTGAGGCGCGTGCCCCGGGCGCGGGGCGCTACGGGTTGGGACAATTGCGCCCCGCACATGAGGCGGGGCGCTGCACGCACACGAGGCGTGCACCTCGTGTGCGCTTGACGCCTGCATCATGTGATAGACTCTTCCTTCTGTTTTTTAAATAATTTACATATTACATATTTACATCATGTAATAGACTCTTTCTTACTAGTTGCTAATCCATTCTCCATCTTTTCATGTTTAACCTATAAAAAAGAAACAATAATTAGTAATTTAGTATACTTGTTTGCTAATTGTAACTTCCTTCTCTAATTAGCATGCTAACTAGAAAATTATAAACATGTAAATATGTAATTGTTACCTCCATTCTTCATTTTTTTCATGCTAACTAGCAAATAGCAATTAAGGATGTTAACTAGAAAATTATGAACAACCATGTTCTTTTAATCACTTAATTGTTACTTGAAAATACATATATCATATTTTAAATGAAAATACATATTTCTTATTTGTTACTTGCTTGTTTCGTTTTATAGACTTTTGCTTATGTTGGATATTATATTGCATTGTGATTTGTGGGAACTTATGAATTTCTCTATGTTATGCATGCTAATTAAAACTCTTTCGTGATTTAGTAGGTGAAATTATATTTCTTGGTCTTTTATGTGATAATTTATAAACATGTTGCTTATATGCTTCTTTGTCTTATGCTGGAAACTATTAGTTTAAGTTGTGCACCTCAATTTAGTGAAACGCGCGCATCGTTATGCGCCTTGCGCATGGTGCACGTAAGGAGCCTTTGCCCCCCGCATTGTGCCTTGCGCCTCGATAACAATGATAGCACTCCATATGAAAATAAACTATAAGCCGTAGGTGTTGAGAAATCTAAAACACCTCTAAGTACAAAACCAGAAGAACATAATGATATCTTTAGTCAATCATATTCTAACATAGAACATATTGATCACAAAGTTTAAATGGAAACATGCACTCAGAAAAATCTGCATTTATAAATCTCATGTCAGAAAGTTGTAGCCTCTTTTAGAAAGACAGCTTTCAAAGCCTAAATAACCATCGATTTTTACTTTCAACTAAAAATGTACATAATAGATAAAAGCATTGATAATTTCTAAGCCATCAAGTGAGAGGAAATAGAAGCTCCGCTTTAGTTTCATGTCTCTAAACCAATTTCAATAGTTTCTTCCTTGTCAAATCGTTTAGACAACAAGAGCAGCTACATGGGCATGAACTGACATACTAACTTTTATGCAGTTAGCTATGACAATAAAAAGTATGGTTTGTACTGTAGAATATGATCTACAATCTGAATGACCCTACAACAATACCACAGAAAGGTTTAGAATTCGAGTGAGAGGACCAAAAAGAGAATGTTAACTGCATGAAGATTAATGTATCACTAGCTCATATCACTTCTCCATGATCATGTAGAACCCCATGTTGTCATTTTTCAAGAGACAGTTGAGATTGGTTTAAAGCGATACAATAATAACTCACTTGATGGCATAGTATTATCCTGGGTTACCCCGACACAGCTAACTGGGGGGTTGTACCAGTGTCAGACCCGTTTGGGGTATGGCGGCGTACCCAAACGCGGTGGACACAGGTGGATTCTTAGGCCATCTGAGATTTGGTGATGAAGAAAGATGATGAAGAATATTTCACTCCACCTCTCTCTCCTCTCTATTTTTATTTATTTTTTTATTAACTTAGTGGAGTATGACATCATCCGTCACACATGGTGGTTTGATGAGAATGAGTTTTGATTTGTCTTTTCTGGATAAGAATAGCAGTCATCCCGGATCCTTAAGTATGGAGAAAAATAAAAAAGCCAATTGGCTCATTTTTAGTTATGGAGAATTTTAGTTTGTAGAAAGTCACCTGGCTAAGTCAGTCCTGCTACAGTGCACATATTGACTTCTCAATATGATAAGAGCCTTCAACAAGCAAGCACAAACCCAAAACAAAATAGCTCTTATAGACTGATCATACCAACTAAAGGAGTCAAATTTCTCATGCTCATGTGTCCTCATACCCTAACTTTTACAAATTTGTCATGTCCCACACCCGTACCCACACCAGCACTCGTACCCATATCTGTGCAACCTAGGAATTATCAATGCTTTATCTATTGTTTACATTTTAGTTGGAAATAAAACATAAATCATAGTGGAGGAGGTTTTGCTGAAGGTCGGAGACAGCGGAGGAGGTTGGAGGATGTCTGAGGATGTGATGGAGGCAGTATCAGACAAAAAATCAAAACTGAGACCTAAATGGTGCAGTCCGTGTATGCAGCCCGCACTCCCCTAGGCGCTCCCAAGATCTAGGTACCACTTAGACCTAGACAGACATCGAGGCTGCTTTTTACAACACTGATCTAAACTAGATTCCTTTCCAACTCTGCATGCACATTGACAAGCCATGTAACTCTATATGGGAAACTGTAATAATTTGACTTCATATCTTCACAATATCAACAAAATATCCAAGTTCTAATCCTGGCGCCAAAAAATAAACCAAATTAACAAGCTCGCAGATCGGGCTTACCATCTCGCCTAGAAAAGTCACCACCCTGCAAAAGTTCAAATCAGCAATTAGAATCCTCAATTACAAGAGGATACATGCACAAAGTAAGGTAGGTTAAGATGAAGCATGGTAAAATATCAAGGACGTGCAACATATCAAATACAACCTTAATAAAGAAAAGGAGTCGTGATCGTCAGCTCTGCATCCTACAGCATAAAAAAGGGAAACTGACTAAAAGAAGAAGGCTAACACACCTAACTAATGTTACTTAAAAGTCTTTATATAGAGATGACCATTCATTCAACCGCCGCAATGCATACAGCAATGACATACCTGTGCCATGAACCCTTTGATTATGCGATGGAATATTGATCCCTTGTAATGCAGGAGCTTCCCAGTCGTACGTCCAATTCCCATTTCACCTGGAACAACATGATTAGAAATCAACAGAACAGTTGGACTCATTAACTTAACACATAACATTACGTAATTACTAATATTATACATGTCAAACCCTGACTATGGCTATTGAAAAAACATAAAAGTAACAATATCCTCAAAAACATCAAAGAACAACATGATGTCAAGGATAACATGTACAGAGGACTACCTGTTTGGAATGCCGTCGCTCATAATGTACTTTTTATATGAATGTTTGGATTGCCATTCAACAAAATCTACCTTACTGAACAGATAGTTGTACTTGAGAAACAACTATAAAAAGAAACTAAGACTAAACATAATCAAATTAATCTCCATCAACCGCATAGATAGACAACTAACAATCTATGTAAGGAGTTTTCTAGACTGGAATCTTCTCACGCATGAAAAAGCCTACCAGGAGTGACAGACACTGCATATTATTCCACATTTCTGCATCCCAGTCCACTCAATTCACAAGAATAGCTTCTTATTTTGCAAGAAACAAATAACTTTCTAATTCTATATGTGACATGCGCATTTATTAATAGGAAATGTTGCAAATTTCTACACTTACCTTGGTTTAGGCACATCAAATTTAAGAAGCCAAGTCTCAACAAATTAAAACATCAAGATCTCAAACAAGATTAAAAAAACTCCAAGCTGGAACTGCAATAACAAGCAAATCCGACCTAATCTTAAAGAGTTGTTAAATGGCAGTTGTTGAACACATTGCAGTGAACTTAAAGCACACCACAGCAACAAGATACTCTACGCACCCCACATAAATGTAGTTTTAAAACCTAGTGAGCTAACATTTAACACACACTACTCTCTGTACCAAACAAGTATTTAATACAAAATCAAATCAAGTAGCGCTGACACATTCTTTCTGTCACATGTTAAGGATCCAAAAGCCCCAACACTACCTCAACAGGAATAAGCATCTAAATGAACTCCCAGGCTTGGAGTTGGGTATGTGTGTCCTATCGAAGATTCCTCATACCATTTCTTCCATCCCAACATTATCTATAAACATAGATCAGTATAACATATCAAAGAAGAAGCGCATAATACATGGGACAAAACAAAGGAGCCCGATAAGAGAATCCATGCAGAAGAAAAGACGGAGGACAAGAGACTTTGATTTTGCGTAACAAATAGAACAAATGGAGGAACAACCTTCCAAAGATAATAGATGAGTTGGAGGAAGGAAAAAATAATGATGGCAAAATCCATAAGAAAATAATAGAAAGGATAAACCAATTATTAATATTATTAAAATAGGATGGATTTTTATTTTGGGTTGGGTTAGTAAGGGCTGTGTTTAAACCTCGAAGCTACGAAAATGAAGTGGAAAACAGAA
Source organism: Asparagus kiusianus (assembly GCA_022839385.1). Classification (NCBI taxonomy): domain Eukaryota; kingdom Viridiplantae; phylum Streptophyta; class Magnoliopsida; order Asparagales; family Asparagaceae; genus Asparagus; species Asparagus kiusianus. The sequence continues at coordinate 397,920 of BQKN01064098.1, forward strand.
GATGAACAAAAACAAGAAGGTGCTCATTACCCCTTGATAACTGAAATCAGACTTTTTAGTGATATTCCCTCACATATCCCTCCCATATCTTCAGTCTTGCAGACCAAGACATTGTATTTTTTTCCTTCACATAGTTTGAACGTCATCTCGAACTAAAATTAAGAGTATTATGTATTGCCTTATTTGTTACATTTTCACTTATAAATATTTGCATCTACACAAATGAAAACATTCTAGTTACATAACCAAACAAAACATATGTAAACATCACTATACAGATTCAATTACAGAACGAAGTCAAACATAAATACCAGTATAAAGACTCAATTCCATTATTATTATTTATCAGTATCACACGATCATATAAATGTCTCAACTCCATTATTATTATTATGTATCCCAATCACACAATCATATAAAAGATCATAATGAAAATATGATGAATAGGAGACGCTCTTTATATTGAAATGCATTGTGTTGTCAAGTTTTAGTGCTATGTTTACAAACCTTATCTAAGTGAATGTTCATAAAAGCAATTGTGGGTCACGAGTCTACCATTAGATTAGGAAAGGTTTTATAGCTCTATATTACTTAAACAAGCTAAATTAAAAATATAGAAAGTCAATGGAAAATTGGAACCCCTAGTACACAACAGACAAGATATCACAACTAGATACACATCGATAGCTACAACAAAATAATAAATGATTGTTACCAGTACATAATGCACGGAAGTTCTCAGCAGTTTTGGGAACAACATCAGAAAAAAGCTGCAAGAAAAAGATGAGTTTAATTTGCATTGAAGCAGAAACAATTTAACAAAGCTTCAGGAGCTATAAAGCAAAGGGTATGTGAGTTTATTTGTGAAGAAAAAGCAAAATCCAATCCTGTTGACCAACAACGATAGATGTGTATAAAATAGGGAATAGAGTACCACAAAAACCATCCTTCCCGGTGCACCGCCATTAATTGATACATCCATGAACACAATTGGGTTCTTTGGATTGGCCATTCTCTCTGATCCAGTCTGGTGAAAAGCTTCAACCTGAAAATTTGTGCGAAAACTCATCATATTCCATATTACATAAATAGATGTGTGTGTTCGTAATCCTCATTATACTGATTTGTGATTTTGGTTAATGGGTTTACAGGTCGAGCCGAACCTCATTTAGCTCTTATAATCTTAAAGATAGCCATTAAGCTATTTAGGCTTACTATGAACACTCCCTATAGTGCCAGTCAAGTTGGTTTCAAACATTCAAGAATTTGCAAAGGTAAAGAATTCTACGCCCACTGCCTCCCCTATTTATCATTCCCTTCTTATATCAATATGCCATATTTAAACACCATGGATTAGGTTTCTAACTCAATTAATTTTCCAAACAATCTTCTGGTCTAAAAAACTCAGAAACAAAAATAGCTACATGCTAAATTGATAAATTAAAATAAAAATTTGCATCGGATGATCAAATTCATGAATTCTACTAACAAATCAGCTTCGTTTAATCCAATCCCTAAACCCTAGCCAAATTCCACAAAACCGAACCCTGATCAACACCCAAAGCAATCAAAGAAGGACTAAATAAGAAACCTAAAAAGCATATCTAGAACAAATCAATCAAACAAAGCAAAATACTATCGACAACTCACAGAAAATAGAGGGAAAACGAAACCCTAATTTTTTACCTGGAAGAAGACGCAGCTAAAGTTCAGGCTTTCAGCTCTTCGACTTTATATTAAATTCTTTAATTCGTTTTTTCTGAAAAGTCCCTAACAAAAATGTTAATTACGGTATAATCCCTTGAGTTTGGAAAGGGTCCGGAACGGCCGTGCGAGTGGTGGCACGTGGGGATGCGTTTTCCGGGAATTTATTTGGGGAGAAGCTTCTTGATGTTTCTTACTGTGGGCCTGGTAATGGGCTTCAGGCCTCACACTGTGGGCGAATTATTCACGTTTCGTTTGGATACTATGGTGTTTTTCTTGTCCGTTTTTGTGAAAAAACATCATGATGTTATATTTTTCACTTAAAATATTTTTAAAACACCATATTAATTATTTTTTTATCAACACTAGTTTGACTCATTATAACATTAGTATTAAACATATTATTAATACATTATATATTAATTATAATAAAATATATTATAAATAAAATGTTATAATATTTAGTTTATATTATTATATTATTATAAGTATTAAATAAAATGTAATATAATATTGTATAATATATTATAATATTATACTGTACTTTAATGAGTTATATTATATTATAATTATTATTATATTATAATTATTACATATTATTCAAATAATTATAGCCTATGGCAAATCAATTTATTATTGTTGTATATTATATTAATATTTTTATAATAATATTATTTTATTATTAATATAATATTATACTATTATTAGTATTAATATAATATTATACTACACTATTATTCATATAATATAATATTATTAATAATGTTAATATTATGTTATTACTAGTATGTTATTAATAAATTAATATATAAGTATTAAATATAATGTAATATGATATTGTATAATATATTATAATATTATATTA
>BQKN01064098.1:405488-407459 GCA_022839385.1 Asparagus kiusianus
TATGCACATAAACTACACAGTCGAAAACTTTGAGATGTGAGAGTTTTACCTTCTTTCCACATCATACCACCTCTGGTATTCTGTGCTTCAATGAAACCAATGGACCTCGGTTGATCAAGTAAGCTGCTGTGTTGACTGCTTCTGCCCAGAATTACTTCAGTAGACTTGACTGCATTCAAATATTTTTGGCTCTCTCTGTCAACGCTCTATTCATGTGCTCAGCCACACCATTGTGCTGAGGCCTACAGGGCACGGTTCTCTTCATTTTGATCTCGTGCTCATAGCAAAACTTTTCATGGCCTGAAGGAAGTTGATTGAATCATCTTCCAACATTCCACTACTTTCCTCATGTTCTTGGAGAAATACAATATAATCATCCGGAATAGCATTTCTCCTTTCTCTCATGGATCTCCTTAATGGCACTGGTTCTTGAGGTTGTTGAGTTTGTTCTTCTGGAACAAGGAGTTGTTCAACATTGTCATCTTGAGGTTCCGGATTTACTTCTTGAGCAACAACAGGTATAGGAACCTGAATATTGTCAAAAGTAACTGTATGGATTGGATCTGATGCCAATTCCTCCTCAAAAGCAATGTCTCTAACATTATTTCTCTCCCCAAACTCAACATCCTCAAAGAATGTTGTTGTTCCCGTCTTAAAAATATTCCTTAGTGTGGGATCATAAAACTTATAGCCCCTAAAGCGTTCAGAGTACCCAATAAAGTAGCTGCTAACTGTTTTGGAGTCCAATTTCTTTTCATTTGGCCTATAAGGCCTTGCCTCAGCTGGACATCCCCAAATATGTAAATGCTTTAAACTGGGCTTTCGACCAGTCCAAAGCTCATAAGGTGTTTTAACAACTGCTTTACTTGGTACTCTATTCAGAATGTAAGCTGCTGTCTTAAGTGCTTCTCCCCAGAGTGGCTCTGGTAAAGAAGAATGAGCAATCATACTTCTTACCATATCCTTAAGAGTCCTGTTTCGTCTTTCAGCTACACCATTCATGCTAGGTGAACCCGGCATGGTGTACTGTGGGACGATACCGCATTCCTCTAGGTATCTAGCAAATGGTCCTGGACGTTGTTCACCTGAACCATCATATCTGCCGTAGTACTCACCACCACGATCAGATCTAACGGTTTTAATTCTTCTGTTGAGTTGATTCTCAACTTCAGCTTTATAGGCTTTGAACATGTCCAGAGACTCAGATTTTTCATGAATGAGATATAGGTACCCAAAACGTGAGTAATCGTCTATGAATGATATAAAATATTGTTGACCATTCCAGGATTCCATAGGGAATAGCCCACAAATATCCGTATGTATCAATTCTAAGACATCCGAAGATCTGTTAGCACATAATCTCTTAACTTTGGTCTGTTTTCCCTTGATACATTCAACACATACGTTGAAGTCCGAAAAATCAAGTGAATCCAAAATGCCATCAGACACAAGACGCTCAACTCTACCTTTTGAGATATGACCCAAGCGCTTATGCCATAATGACGCTGAATTTTCCTTATTTAATTTACGCTTAGTACCACGCGATTCCGCATGCAAAGTTTCATTATAAGAAGCAATTGTATCAAGCAACTATAGGTTATCATAAGTACTCAAATAACCGGTTCCCACAATATTTGAATTAAAAGATAAACTGAATTGATTGTTTCCAAATGAACAAGAATAACCTTATTTGTCCAATACAGAAACTGAAATCAAATTCCGTCTAAAAGACGGTACAACAAAAGTATCTTTTAAATCCAAATAAGAAACAGTTCCTAATAGCAACCTAAAATGCCAAATTGCTTCCACATCTACTGATTGACCGTCGCCCACAAAGATGTGTCTTTCAACGTCACTTGGCTTTCGGTAGCTCAGGCAACCCTGCATAGAAACACTTTGTAGGCGTATAAAATTGCCTATAGGTCCCACAACACAGCTCGATGACGTCGATTCAACGTACGGACCATCGGG
>BQKN01064098.1:418764-434291 GCA_022839385.1 Asparagus kiusianus
AAGCCTCAACTTGGGCCAGCAATATGGTTTCACCACCATACATAAAGAAGATAATGGTAACAGACCTTGTCGTCAATGGATTTCTTCAATCTTTCCAGAGCTTCCGATTCACCTCCTCGAAAGGGGGAAAATTTTTCCTACAGCTCAAAGAGAGGTCATAAGAGAATAAAACTTACAAGAAACATCATAGAATTTATCATAATGAGCTCCACACCTGCTTTACATCTCCGTACCCAAGTTCTTGAATTGTTGGAATATTTAATACCTCGTATCCCCTAAGGTCACCAATTGGAGGAAGCACAGAATATGTATGGTTAAGTGGAGTTGGTGGCTCCCCAGCAAGCGCCACAAATGATTGATAAGTCAAAGGTGGCTTTCCCCTATTCTTTGGGGTACAAAAACAAAAGATGAACAAATGTCATGCCTCATGAGCAAGTACTAAAATTGTGTGAAAACAGTCAATTAACTAATTGCAGTAAGCAAACTACGTTGCTCTCTATCATGTACTTTTCATCACTGTCCTGTTAACAGTGACCATCAGACTAGACTTTGATTGAGATCAAATATCTTTCTTTTAATCTTAGAAAATAACAGTGTATAGCAAATACAGACTTACCTTCTCTATGATTGCAGCAGGACTGAAAAGTGTGTGGCTAATTGGAGAAAACACCTTGATTCCACATGCAGAAGCAAAATCCTTCAGCCAAATGCACAATAAGCAAAAGTCCTTTGTATGTTAGTTTCAGAAAATATGGCTAGAATTATATAAATTGAAGGTGAACACCTTGAAAATATCAATTTGTAGAATACAGATGGAGAAAAATAAGTTAGAAATTACCACCTTCACTTTGTTATCACGGGCTAGTGAATATGGCTCAGTATCAAATTCAAAGCAAAGCTTCCCAATGTCCCACTAGAAAAAACCACAAACTGATCATTGTATACACTTGAAAATTAAACACCTTACAAATTATGATATTTCCATGTTACAATAAAAAGCCAAAGCAAACAAATTGACACGTCGATTCCATCATACATTCATTTGAAAGATATCTAATTCACATGAAAAGATAGACAAAATGGAATAAGTCTAGTGAACAGAGTATCTTCATCAAATTCCTCAAGCAAAATCAATTCTTTGTTTACAATCCAAATAGTCATCTAAAAGATGAATTAAGGATACATAAGGATACACTCAACACAGACTGTCTAAATAGAATAATGAATTTTTGGGTATCTATATTTCAATTTGATATTTTATTCAGGCTGAGATTCTTATCCACGGTCAGAATGAACAACTATTTTTCATTCCTGTAACTTTTGTAAAGACTTGGGAACATTTCTGTTTATGAGGTGAAGTCACCATTGCTTGTTTTAAGTGTGTTCATCAAATACTGTCTACTTCTTTCCACTAACAACATGCACTTCACGAACTTGTACTGTTCACTGACGCACATAATAAAAAATAAAAAATCGAAAAAATCCAAGCAAAAAAAGAGAATAATTCAAGAACATCAGTTCAACTTACATCCTTCAAGATCCGACACAATACACGAACAGGATCCCCTTTAAGAACAAGAAGCCGCGATCCGAGCCTCTTGAGGCTGGAATCGAGATCGGCGAGGCTCTCGAGCAAGAACTGGATCCGATTCAGTCCAGCGAAAGCGGATCCGGGAGAGAACGCAGACGGATCCGGGTCCAAATACCGCGGATCGAGAACGAAAACGGGGAACAAACGCTTCGATCCTCTGCACGCGTGATCGAGCGCGGGGTTATCGTGGATCCTCAATCCCTTTCGAAACCACATCAAAGCGTTCGATTCCATCTTAATTTTGATTTTGATATTGGTTCTTCTCTTTTTGGAGAATTAGCGGAGAGCTAGGGTTTTAAGAATTTTCCCGCGCCCTGATGGGAGATTTGGGTAGATTTGGACCGTTGCATGAGCATCTAATGGGTAGTATTTGAAAACGTAAGCTAACGGTCGGTGAAGGGTCGAGTTGCGGCCACGTCATTGTGCGTTGGGTGGTCAGAAGCTCTTGTAAACGGGTCGGATTCGGGTAATTTACTTACAGCGCCCCGTTCTTTTTTCGAATTTGCAGAACAATTATAATTCTTCTTCTCGCAAATGAGCATACTCAAAAGTCAAAACCGAATAGATTCCTAAGCACAACTTTGTGAACATAAATATATAATATTATTAATTATCAGGTACTAAAAAATGAAGAAAAGTTAAAATATTGTGTTTTTTTCGGTACTATTCCCTTAAATATTTCAAAATTTGAAAGCAGTTCCTCAGATGATAGAAATTGCAACTAGGTCCCTTAAGCTATTTTGAATTAGTCCCTCAAATCATAGAAAATGCCATTAGGTCATTCAATTGTTAAGTTATTTTGAAATACCTCAAGTCATAGAAATTGTTATTAAGTCTCCCAGTTCTTAAGTTATTAGTCCCTCAAATCAGTAGTTGTGTTAGTAATCAAAGGGATTAGTTTAAAACAGCTTAGGGTAATTGTGGGATATAATAGAAGTTTAGATGATCTGAGGGACAAATTTATATCCAATTGATGCCTTTAATTACTCTTGACTGGAGGTACTAATTTCAAAATAACTTAAAAGTTGGGAGATCTAACAGCAACTTCAACGATACGAGGGACTAATTCAAAATCCCTTATGAACCGAGGGATAATTGTGATTTCCATGATAAATGAGGGACTAACGTATGGAAGATTTAAAGGACTAATATAAAAAAATCCCTAAAATATTTTTGTATTAATTAACATAAATACAGAAAGCTGATCTAGCAATAAACATTTAATTAGCAATAAAAGAAACAAGGTGGAGGAATAGAATAATCTCATTTGGCAAAAAGCTTTCCTAAGTAATTCTAAATCAAAGGGACACAATTTCTTGATTAATGTTTCCCAAAATCCAAAGAAACACCTGAATATAGAATTCACACAATGATGATACAAGAGACTCTCTTTAGACGCAAAATCTATATTTTATACTACTAATAAAGAGATGCTCAATTATGTGCATCGTGCACCCCGTTCTATTTCGTTGCATGATGTATATCGTCTAGGATATTTTTGAAACAAATAAAGAGAAAAGTAATGATAGAAAAACCTTCATAGTAAATCCTTTTAATTCCGCAATGGTGACGGCGCTACATCAAGATAAATCCATTTTTCTAGTGTCAAATCTTCATGACGGTCTCTAGCAATAAAGGTCGCAGTCGCCTCACCCGATTGGACATCAGCTGAGCCATCAAAGTTCAGTTTGTTTGGACATCAATTCCCACCCACGAACTGAAGCGTAGAGCCACCTCTTTTATGGAGTTCCTCCACAACCTGGGTCCATGAAGATGGTGAGTGTGCTCTGTACGTAGAGGAAGGCTTTTGCTTGTAGAGCGCCCCCGGCAAACAGACCACAGGCAAGCTTGCACTCTCGGGGCCACCGATAACTGCCATGACGGCCACTTCCACGATTCATTCATGTTGTCACTACTTTTTGGTTTAATGATCTCATATGCATCCCCAATTTTAAATTGCTTCCATGGTTACTCCTCCATGTTAAAGTGGTCTTCTTTATAAGCACGCGTAATGTCCCATGATCCATCGTCCTTAATGAACTCCATGAATTTAGTATCCATGACAACATCCTCAAAATTGATGAATGTTAGAGAAGCATTGACGAGGGTATGGTAGAATAGATATTAGGGGTGCAAAATGATCGAATAATACTTATCATATCTGTGTCATCGAGAAAAACTCTATCCATATCAAACTGGATAAGATCTTCCGATCATAAAAAATTGACCTTAAATTTATTAATGTAAAGGCCAACATGATTTAAAAAACATGATTGTTTTCTCATCCATTTTGAGTCAGTACCTAAACTCCAATCTACCTCGCACACATTTGCATAGGCAAAATCTAGAGCTGATGGCAGAGTAATAGCATGAGTAATCTTTCACAAACGTAAACACAAATACATGGAAAAATAGGATAAATCTTGTGTGCGGCTTTTTTCACAAACTCAGCTACATGAAAAAATAGGATAATCTCACTTGCAAACATCCAAAGTAATTCAGAAATAAGAGGGACACAGTTACTCAACATAAAGTTTCCCAATAACCAACTGAAATCGAGCTCTAACAATAGTCCTAAACAAAGATATGATAATGGATTGCAACGTTTCTCGCCACGTCAGTAAGCATTTGAGACGCAAAATGCGACTAAACACGGTATTTTAACACACGGGACGCCTGTAATGGTCTTGTAGCAGGGGAATAGAAAGTCCTTCAATTATCAAATGCATCATCATCGTCATCTGGAAGTGGCTGTGCTGCTGCGGCTGCAATCTCCTGCTCATACCTGAAACCATCAGGAAAAAGTGAGCTAATTTTCATATCAAATGAACGAAAAGGATGATGTCCAAAGAGCAGAGTGAAAGTCAAAAAAATAGATCCTACAATACCAACTACAATTGCTTAGTAGGCAAATTAATAATTTTATCTAAATAATTAATAGGTTAATAAGAGTCATTTTGAAACTAAGATCAGGCCCTCACAAGATGGACTTGTTAACACAACACGTAAAAAATAGATTGTTTTTACAGTCCAACAACGAATAGGGAAGGATCAGGTCCTCATACAAGTGCCCTGACAAGCAAACGGACTTTGAGTATAAGATAAGAAGTTGCGTAAATGTAGACAATTAAGGTTAGGGTTTTCTTTTTTCGTGAAAACCACCTTTAAACTGGCTCGAATGGATAAAAACCACCTTTGACATTTCTTTGATACTTCAGCACCACATAAGTCCATTTAGTTTTCAATCAACAACTTCTTGTCAAATTCTGCTCAATTAATATCTTAATTGCCCAAATTACCCTCACTAGTTACATGTGTAGCCTAGAAACATGTGTTAGGCACATGTAACTATTGAGGGTTGCTTAAGTTTTTTGGTATTAATTGAGCAAAATTTGACAAAAAGTGATAAATTGAAAACTAAACTCACTTGCAAGGTGGTTACGCATAACAAAACTTCAAAGATGATTTTTATCGATTCAACCTATTTTAAAGGTGGTTTTCATGAAAAAAATCCTAAAACTTAAGTTGTAGGATTTTTAGGTCATGAAAGTTCACTTTTACCAGTTTCACCTACTATCTTTCAATAGAATATATAATAGTGGCTTAATAGTCTTAGCCACTGAGCGGGTCTCACTATTTCCAGTGACAGATATATTCACTTACCTCTGCTGTTGTTCAAGGTCAATATGAACTTCTGGAGGGGCAAGAGCTGGGGATTCAACAAACTGAATATTCGGATCTCTGAAAAAGAGGAATAACATCAGAAGCAAGTACAAAATATTAAACAGCTTACACCATGAAAAGGAAAATCATTTTTACCCTGCAATTTTTCTGGCCAAATAGAGGAATGGCTTTTCAAAGTTATAATTGCTCTTAGCAGAGATCTCATAGTATTGAAGATTCTTCTTCCTGTGAAATGTGACCATCTTTGCCTTCACCTGCCTGTTCTTCACATCAACCTTGTTGCCACAAAGGACAATGGGGATGTTCTCACAAACCCTAAATAATACAGCATCAAACAATTAGTTCTGGTCTTGTAGTGAACAGCTGTAGTAGATAATATTGACAACTCCTTAACTAGTAGCATTAAAACCTTGGGACTCACCTGCAGAGATCCCTATGCCATGTGGGCACATTTTTATAAGTAAGACGTGCAGTAACATCAAACATGATAATGGCACATTGACCATGAATGCTGCAGACATAGAGACACGGTTAGGATCTGCAATATTTGGCAAATGGCGAAACTAAAACAAGAAGACAGCAAAAATTGATACTGACGTGTGCTAGCTTCAAAAGCTAAAGCTAAAATGTAAATTTATTCCTCAGAAACACTATCCTCTAGGCACTATGCTAGTGAACCATACTCATGCACACATTGGCAGAAAGTAACATGTGAGCATAAAAAATAATTTAGAATGTCAAAAACTTATGCAATTACTACAGGAAAACCACTTAGCCAGAAAGAACAGAAAGCTAAAAAGATAACTAGATAACATCGCCAAAAAAACTATTATTCGACCACGATGATCGGCTATAGAATTAAACATGAAGTCAATAACTTTCGCCATTATGTCCACAAACATAGTAACTAAGCACGTAAATCATAATTGCAAACAAACACCATCACAATTAACAGTTAGTTTTCAACAATGACTGGTATCTAGATTTTTTTGGGAAAAAAATGCTGTATAATTTAACAATCAAGACAGATCTGCTAGAAACAAAACGGGCTTCATTTCTTTAAAATTGGTAGGAAAAAAAACAACAGAAAATAAAGAAATACATAAAATGGGAGTTCAAGATGAACAAGTCGGAACCTAGAATGATTAACATATACATTGCCCTCCATTATCACTGCAGAAAATATCAATTTATCATTATACACTTGCAATATGTGTATACATGATAGCATGGATACTTCAAGCAATGGAATCAATGGAGTCACAGTATCTCAACTCAAATAACTTGCCCTTGTGAATATGTACAAGTACCATGATACATGTATATTCATTTTAATCTTATGTATATTATACTTGGTAATATAATAATTACTTTTTTCCTTAATAAAATCAATTGGAAATATTTCCAACCAACAAAAAGATGCGGACAGTTAAAGCTAAAACTAAATCATAAAAATCAGCAAACCCTCCTCTTCTATACCTTTAGAAGGACCTAACAACAACTTATTTCTGTTCACCACTAAACTCATGGAGGGTATCTGCTATTCTTCTGAAAATACCTAATCATTGTTTTTGAGGTGCTACATGCTATGAAGGTATAGATGATGGGGATTAACTGTATCCTAAAAAGTAAACTAAATACACAACAGATGCCATCATGTGAAGTAAAAATACCCAAAGAAACAACCGATCAACAAAAATGTAATAGGAAAATGTACATAGATCAAAATTATCACACAAAAGATGAATCAATAAACAGAAATTGGTAATCTCGGAGAGCATCTTCATACCAAAATATCACATTTTTATAACCGAATATTTCAAACAGGAAAAAAAAGATAAAACTAACAAAGGCCGAAAAAACTCACTAATATCCATCTCTGAGCCCACCAAACTTCTCCTGCCCTGCAGTATCCCAGCAATAAAACCTAATCTTTCCACAATTAGTATGGAAATCCAGAGGATGGACCTCAACACCAATAGTCGCTGCACACAAAAAATCAGCAGATCACAAAAATATCCCAAAAAAACGAACCCTAAATCAAGAAAAATAGAAAGATCCATACGTTCATATTTCTTCTCAAATTCTCCAGTAAGATGCCTCTTCACGAAAGTAGTCTTCCCTGAAACAGATCGAACCGTATCAAACCCTAGATCTCCATTTAGAACCGAAAAAAACCGAAACAAATAAAAATCATCGTCTTAGATCCATCAATCGATCGATCACCTGTGCCTCCGTCTCCTACGATGACCAGCTTGAAGCTAGGGTAATCAACAGTCTGCTGGTTCGGGAGAGCCTACGAGGAATCGAGCAACAAAAACCCTAACCCTAAGAATCAATCGAAACGAGAAATAAAGAATTCGAGAAATTAAAAAAATACCATTTTTATTCCTTTGAACAGGGGCGAGGGTTTTGATCGAGAGAGGAATTGAGAGAATTTGACGGGGGTTTATATAGAGCGTCTCAGCTTTGATCCCACGCGATCATTGAATGAGGGGCTGTGCTTAGGAATAACGCGAGATGCTCAGCCGTTGGATTGAATCCCGCTAAGGACTGTAATTGAATTTGAACCGTACAAGTGGATAGAGCATAGCCGTCGATTTCGTCTGCGTTGAATCTACGCGTCTTTGGTGGACCTTTGTTTGGAAAATCTCAGCCGTTGGCTTGTACGTGTGAGATAGACTGTTTGATAAGGAGGCGGTGGGTTGCTTTTTGCATATTTAGTAGGCCCAGGTTGTCAACGGAAAAGATATGGTTCGGATATGATACTTATCATATTCATATCCGCTTTCTATAAACGGATACAGATATGAATACAGATTATCTTCGGTAAGTAAAAACTTTAATCATATCCGCACTCATCGGAAATATATACGGTTTGGATATTTAAGAATCGGATCGGATACGATCACGGATATGAAACGGATATTCAACAAATGGATATGAATCAGATATGACTTAGTACACCTATGTATAAGTTACAACCAATTGGGTAAATGTATGTGGTTGTAGGCTTCTCCTTGCATAAATGTATGTGGTCGCTAATGATAAAAATATAATACAACAATCGCATATACATGTAATATCATCAATTGTACCTGGATTTGATATAAAGTATCTAAGCATTTGCTATAACCAACAAAGCAAAGCATCAAAAGAGCAATTTAGATATGTAATATCATCATTTTAAAACAACTTAGTTCACATATAATTAAAATTACTTCAAACAAACACCAAACACAAACAAATAGAACCGCATAATTAGTTCTCTAGAGTTTCAAGTTAACACATCAATGAAAAAGTTAACTAGAATATGACACCAATGGATGCAAGCATAATATCAAATCCCATCATCCGAGTCGTTGATCTCCATGATGTCACCTTGCCAAAAAAAAAAACAATTGTCATGTTAAACATGTAAAAATAAAAATTTCAAATTGTATGCTTATTGAGTCAAATAACATACCTAATGGTACTTTTACAAAGGTCTCAGCAATCTCTGAGTCATTACCATCCACTATCTTAGCTGCATCAAGAACATCATCCTTACTAGTTTGAACTTGTGTAACTACAAAAAAAAGTAGAGAAAAACACATAATCATTAGATGCATCATTAACCAAAAATAGATAGATAAACTTTGTACAAATTTATTATTTACCTCATTGTTCCGCTTTAATCCAATCTTGTGCGCAATACCTCCACCATATCCGTTGTCATTTGGCTTCTATAACAATGAATTACACGTCCCCTGGTGCTAAATGTGGACTTGGATGCTACGGTCGAGGCCGGTATGTCCAAAACATCTCTTACAACTTTTGCTAGTATAGGATAATTCCCAAAGTTGGCTTTCCACCAACTCAATATATCAAATTTCCTCATGTTTTTCATCATCCCATGCGGTAATAATGGTTTCCTCCATATATAAATCTAAATATGTTTTTGTAGGCTCTTTATCATTTTTTTAACAAATTGAGCAAATCTTGATTTTCTTTTATCACCACCTCTTTCCACTTCTTTTGTTTGAGAGTTTGAATCACTTTCGACATTTTTAGATTCCTCATTGTCCCTCAATGCATATTATCCATGCATCTTCTTAATGACAACTAAAATATCATTTGTACACTTTTCACCATTCACACCATAAATCAAGCCAAAGAAATATTTGATTGCAATCATTTTGTATCTTGGATCAAGAAAAGTAGGAACCGGAAAAATCTTATTGCACGTGTCACAATATTTATCAAATTTTCTTTTCATTGCAAAAGTCATAGCCACAATTATATCATCATTACTTTTTTAACCACTCTATAAGAAGCAAATGAATTTCACAAAATTCTTCAAACAAAATATTGCAAGTAGGATAAATAGTACCGGAGAGGAGATTTGTTGCATCATAAAAATGTTTTAAACATTTACTCAATGTTTTAATATAATTCCATTCTTCCTCCGATGGACAATGAAGATATTTATCATATCTAAGCTCAAATCTATTAAAAGCAACTTTATACTTTAAAACAATTGTCAACATTAGATAAGTAGAATTCCATCAGGTCCAACAATCAAGAACAAGACATTTTTCTTTTTCCATATTAGCTTGTTAATAACAAGATAACAATTCTCCTCCATTTTTGGTGAATATGTAACATACTTAACACTACACTTTACTTTTTCAATAGCTTTAGTGATAAATTTTAAACCCTCTAGAACAATAAGATTAATTATATTTGCTCCACATCTTACATGAAAAAAGACTCCGCTACAAGGTAGCCACTTTTTAAGACGTTCTTTTCCCAATTTTATGACAACATCATTAGCTTTATTATTATCCACCGTAATCGATAATATTTTATTATCAATTTTCCACTCAAGCAGACACGAAATTAATACATTGCAAATGTCTTTCCTCATAGAACTATGAACTTTCATAAATCCAATGATACGTTTTTGTAGTTTCCACGATTCATCAACAAAGTGAGCGGTGATGCACAAATAAGAAAAATTTTATGACGATGATGTCCATTTATCCATTGTTAAACTTAATCTTATAGAAGATTTTGAAAACAAATCCAATAGAGATTTTTTATAATCTTCATTACACAACTTTTTGATATGTGTACGTTTTGGAACCTTGTGATTTGGACAGAGAAAATGCACATACTTGAGGAAAAACTCATGTGTTATAATGTTAAATGGATATTTGTGCATGATTATCGACTTTGCAAGTAAATTTTGACTCTTCTCATTATCAAATTGATAATTACTAAGTGCACAAGTCCCATCTTCATTTTTCATAGTAGCTTGAACCAATTGTTGACGAATATCGGGTCTTTTCTTTTTAGTACATCTCGCAATGTGATTTTAAGATGGGAAGTACCCCTGATACTCGCAATAGTTGGCAAGGCGAAGAGGAGACGAGAGATCTGGCGACGTGTGGCGAAAACGAGGCGGGCGAAGACGAGGCTGGCGACGGCGAGATCTGACGGTGTGCGGCGAAGACGAGGCGGGCGGCGGGTCTCGTTGTAGAAATTGAACAGAGACTAGAAAGAGACTAGAGTGGAGGTTAGGGTTTTTTAGTTGGGTTTTGGGTTGGTTAGCGGTTACGGGTTTAGAGCTTTGAATACCTAAATAGACCCGAATTCTTATGTTTATTAAATTACGGATATCCGTATCCGCAATTGAATCTTACACTCATATCCATATCCAGATCTGTATCCGGAAAAAAGTAACAAGATTCGTATCCAAAATCGTATCCGCCCGGTTTTAAAAATGACTTACCATATCCGCATCCGTTCAGATACGGATGCGGATCGGTTTGGATAAAACCGAACCGTTTGGTACCCCTAGTTGGGCCACAATGTTCGGCCTGTTAGGAAATGAGGACTATACAATATTAGAAAGGCTGCACACACACACACACACATAGACCCCCCAATATCATGCGTATTTGAAAAACTACCTCCTAAACTGTAAACTTCGAAAAAAATTATTACCCAAATTGACAAATCATTATTATTATTAGAAATGGTACGTAAAAGACTTGAATATGTTTACAAATTAGCTTACCAAAGTTGATGGTTGTTGATTTGAATGTATTTCCCAAAGTTGGTTATTTTGGGATAGTTTTTCAAATATTAAGATTTAGGGAGTAGTTTTGGAAATATGCGTTATTTAAGGGTACAAAATGCATGACTAACTATGAAGCTTGGTTAAAGGATTTGAAGAAGGGAGGTGTGGAGATAGTCATTTTCAATAAGGTCAAGACATTTATAACATTGAAAGCAGTTTCAAACTAGAAGATCAAATCATGTGCAACTATTGGAGCTCTAGTTACTCATGAGGGATTAAAGTTTGCTTAACATCACAGTATCTCCACCATCTCAATCTATAGCGATTCTTTGAATGTGGTTGAAGAGTTTCACAATTCAAAGGAATCATTAATATAGCGCTCAATTTGACAAGAGTTTCTCAATCATATCATATAACTTTGGCTAAATATCATAAAACCCCCCTTACTTTTGATGATGATTAGAAATTCCCTTTAGCTTTTAAACTATCAGATAAGCCCCATTAAGAATCGGGATTACCACAAAAACCTGATAATCGTCCAAAGTAATTTTTTTTTTTTTTTTTTTTTGGGGGGGGGGGGGGGGGGGGTTATGATATTTAGCCATAATTTATTAGGAGAGACAGGAATTATGTAGCGCATCGACTAGCTAATATTGCACTAGGCCTTTCATGTTGTAAGCCATGGATTAGAGAAATCCGAGAGGTTATCGCCTCCTTTTTCTCCAACTGATTTGATTAATAAATGTCTTTCTCACTGATTTGATTAATAATTGATTAGTAAAGGTCTCTCCCACTAATTTGATTAATAGAGGTCTTTCGTCCCCAAAAAAAAATGTAATGCTCTTTTCAAGAATCAAGATAACAACCCATGATTACAACTCTAGCGTAAGAACCCCTTATACTTGTATACTGTATCATCAAAATACAAAAAAGTTCCCTCAACTTCAGATCACCATAGTGGAGGACAATTCACTACGGACACTAATGGTTGGATGCTGAATATTGAGTACGATTGGGGAGCAGCAAATATGCTTAAATGTGCTATATGGTCAGGATCTAGGGTCCAACTTTTCAAGCGATGCCAACATCCGTACTATATTAATATTGATTCCACTAACGTAATAAGAAATTTTAAATTTGAAGCAGCAGACCAATATTTGTTACCCATATTTCTAGATATACTAGTTTTTATGCACGTGCATTACACATAATTACATATCATAATTATTCATTTTTAGTTTATTTTTGTACTAAAATTTGTTCTTCGATTTCGATTTTCACTCATTTATGTCTCTAAATTTTAATATTGTGATTATTTATATTCTTTAATATCTGTTTGAGTGGGCTACATGAAAAAACTAATATTTGTTCTTTAATATTTACTTGAATGGGCTACACGAAAACAACGTGAGGCCAATTTGAATATTCATGTTATTTGGATCTACATGAAAGAAAGCTTCACCTAAGGAAGTATAATGTTGTAAAAGTAGAAAATATTTGAAAAATAGCATTATAATAGAAAGAGAAATAATTAAGCAATAAGCCTAGACGATTGATTAGAAGTGCCTACATGGCACAAAAGAGAATATGGATTTTATTTATAATCATTGATAGACTTTATTGAAAACCATAAACTAAATATTAATGCTAACTCTAATATAATTTTATATGATAAAAGCATCCACAGAATAAGTATATAAATATATACTTATTTTGACATTGATAAATTCTAGGAAGGTCGAGATTTAGATCGTCTACTTTTTGGCATTATTGTTCTAATTATCTAGTTTACAATTAGACTACTAAATCTGCAATTGGCAAATAACTAAAATATTTTTAAGAAAAAAAACAAGGTTGTTCTTTCATTTATTTGACACTACAATATTCTTTCCTATCATACAATTTGAATACATAGAACATATCATTATGTAATACTTCCCGATATATGTAAACGGAAAAAAGGAGCAGCAAAATCACCGACAATACTCGAGGAACAAACCGAGCAGAATAGAATATTCACAGAAAACTTCTGTAAGTAATAGTAACAAATAAGCACTAAAACATATCTAAAAAGATCATTTTCTCTATAATTTACTTTAGATATTTTCGACAGTTTCTGCGGTTGTGCTCAGCACAAATAAAACCAAAGTACTAAAGAATCAACAAATCCCTGAATTCATATAAAATAAGAGGTCCGTTAAAAGTTTTCTGCAGCAGACTTCATGCCTCCTATCAATTTTCTTGTTGAGTCGAGACTTTCCGAGTACGAAGAAAGACATGGAACAGCTTCATTTAGGATTAGAGTGCAAGTATCATGCTCAAAGTCATGACTATAAAATATGCTTGAATAGCTCCCGTAATTACGGTACTCGAACATAATCTTGTCATCAGCGATATTGATAACTTTGGGTAATTGTGGTGAACCTAAGCAGCTCTCTCGGCAATTTTCGGTACAGATGCTCAACATCTCAATCCAATTCTTATTATCCTTGAGCATCCATATCTTCACCTAAGGTTTTTTATATGTAATAAGCGCAATGCAAACATGCCCTCTTAGCTCATGTATAGTTATACAACAATCTCTCCAAAGTGTGGGTATGAGCGATCGATGTAACTTCAAACTTCTCATGTTTGATACCGAACCTAAGGACAACCGTGCAGTAGCCTTCATTTTCTTCTAGGTAATTTGAATATCATGATTATTTAAATTGATAAAAATAGAGTTAAAATAAAAAAATAAACTTTTTTTTGTTGGATTTATCATCAACTCAATAATCTCTCTCTCAAATAAAATATTGTTATTATTATTTTTAATCGAGACTGTGGTCACATGATCTACTATTTTTAAGTTATAAACACATTAATCTAGTACAACATCTCTATTTATTAGTATCTTGAAGTCTTTAAAAGATGGGTGATCATTCAATTCGCAAAGAAATTTTGCATTTGAATTTACTTACAATATGTCCATTAAATTTTTAGTTAACTTTGCATTGTAGTTTGCTACTTGTAGTACTGTTGGCAATGTCATTACCTTTTCTCTTTAAAACTTTTATTGGAATATGTTGAACGTTATTGTTAAGACTCGTCGATAACAATATGTGGAATTTTGTGTCGTTTAAGACTCATCGATAACAATATAATTTAAATAAAGCAGATACAAGCTTTCATAAATATATTGAAAAAAATAAACTATATAAGCATCGGTAGGAGAACTTGAGAGGGAAAAAAGGACTTGAAAAAGGCAAGTGAAAAATAAATAAATTTAAAATGAGAAAATGAGGCTAGATGTGGATATGATTGTATCATATGTATTTGTACTTAAGGAGGTATTTCATATACATTGGTACTAAACAATAAGTGGCTTAAGTCGATGTTTCCATGCTCAAAATGTTTTATAGGATCACATGGGCAAAAGAATATGGTAATGAGATCTGAAACACTTTGCGAACTGTCTTTGTCCTTCACAGATCACATCAAATCCTATCATGCATATTTTGGCATTTAAGGGACCGATGAACAAAGGCATACAGTTTTTAAGGGAAAAAAAATTAGCTTATGAGATATTAATGAGAAGGAACATATCGAAAATGAAATTTTATCATAACAGAGATGTTACTACAAAAATCTCTACCTCTTCCTAAATATAAAGATCATCGGGACTCAAGAGTCTCCATTCCGCTTTCAAAATATGTTGAGTTCAGGACATCTATGACATTGACAGACTAATGTGTGTAGTTTGAACTGTAAGTCATAAATTTCAACATCAAAATTAAATAAACCTAATACGAATCAAATAAATAAAATAATATTTTGCTGATTTATTTTTAAATATGGTCTTGGTAATTTAGTGATTTTACTATGTTATGACAAATCCCCTGATAAGCGAATATCAATCACACAAAAAGTAAAGAAAATATAAACAATATAATACACACAAGTAGTTCATGGTTCAAATCACTAATTCCAAATCATACTACAAGAAATCTAATATAATCTCTCTCAAGTGAAGAGGAAGCAAAGAGCCAATACAAATATCAGCAACCAAATAATTTAATTATCTTATGGCTCAGAATATAGAGAGGAGTGATCTCTGTTCCAAATTATTGCAGTTGTCTCAAATTTTTATCCCAGCCAATGATATATATATATATATATATATATATATATATATATATATATATA
>BQKN01064098.1:434301-450334 GCA_022839385.1 Asparagus kiusianus
ATATATATATATATATATATATATATATATATATATATATATATAGCTACACATGTTTGTTTTTCAGACTTGGCATAAAGTAAGAATTTTGATTCTACAAAAAATGGATTATAATCAAATAAGCTAGGCAAAGAAACTTACTGAGATCATTTAAATTTCCTTATCAACATTAGCTAACAGCCAATAGGAACGAAACCACAAATTTTATTAATAAAGATATCATTATTAATTAAGATTAGATTACAATGTAACATCCAAAAAGTGTCAAGGGTAATAGGATATGTAAAATTTGTATTGGATAATTAGGATATAGTATGATTAAAATATAATATTCAAAAGAGTTAAGGGTAATATTGACCATGGAAAGTTTTTCTGAACTCATAATTTTAAAGAGGGCATGATAGTGAAACAATCATAATAATCTCGGAATAGAATGGGAAATGACATAACATGAGCGATATTAGTCTAACTCTACTATTTACTTTAATGTTCTTAGTACCCAAGCTATTTTCTTTTGGTTGGATGAATATGTAGATGACACGTTCCTGTTATTCTTAATTACTATAGTTAAAGATTTTTGTTGTTGCCAAAAAGTTCTCATGAATCAATATGCATAACTTTATAGCTCATTCTGCCATAGTTGTTATAGAAGAGACAACGTTCAACAACCTAAAACCCTCATCAATAAGTATCTCAAAGAAGTGGTGGTGATACTAAAATCTAAGGCGAGCGAGAATGTGCAATTGAAGAGTAAGTAGCCACATTATCATCCTGTGGGTAAAGAAAACCATAATAAATTTTAATTTTTGTATGTGTTAATATTAAAAAAGAAAGGCTTATTTTTATATATACCTCTTAAACTATGCATATTTGCAAAAATACCCCAAAATCTTAGTATTGACAAAATTGTCCCTAATCATCAATTGTAGAAGAAAAACATACCCCTACCCCCTCTCCACAAACCAATTCATATTAAATCCTAGCTAGTCTTTCATTTCAGCTCTAAAATCCTAAATTCACTAATCTCTACATCAATAAAAATTTTGTTCTTTTAGTAGGCTTCAAAGGTAAAGGTCTGACAAACATCAAAATTGGTAACCTTTTCACTTACATTTCATAAAGACAACAAACACCAATTATTGTGTCATTACTACACTTTATTACTTAATGATAACCTAAAACATCACAAATATTCATAGTAAATAATTGTCAATCTTTAATTTTAGTCTTACAGCTCCAGATTCATTAATTTTTACATTAGACAAAATATTATCGTTTTAGGACAAAGTTCCACCAATTCCATGGAATGAGTCGATGAAATAAGCTAGAATCAAATATGGTAAACTACTCAATCAAAAATTCGGATTCAATAAATAAATAAAACTTATAGTTCAAAACAATATACCAGCAAATATCATTATTGCTAAGTACAAAATAGCATACTACCATTGAAAAAAAACTAATTATGATTTATAATAGAACTTGCAGGATGTTGCATCTCTGGTCCATGAAATTTAAGGTAATCCTCATACTCGCTTGCTGGATCATAACCTAAAAACCCGTCCAAATTTCACAAACAGCATATACCAAACATTATAACTAACACAATAAAAAATTGTGTGAGTTATCTAATAATTACAGTAAATAATTTGTAATATGATCACAAAAATTGCAGGATACAATAGAGAAGAGACATCATATTTTACCTCCATAAGTAAGGCGATGCATAACATAGTGTTGGCCTTCTTGTTTTGATGATGTTTAACAAATAATTTATTTCTAATGTTGTTTGTCTAGTGTTTGTGTTTTCATATTTATTATAGACAAACAACGAGTTGGAGGATGGATGGAATAGAGCTTCAACGATCATATCCAAAGGAGGTTGGCGGAATGTCGGTGAAGCTTATGCAATTTAAAGTTAAAGATCAAGTTCAAGCTTCATCCGCATGTATACCAAGTTGAGCTACAATGAAGATCAAGATCAAGCTTGGGTAATGTAGTTTAGGATTTATATTATGTGTGTTAAATACCTTAAGCTTAATATCATATACACACACGTATTTGGTTTCTATGTATATATATAGTTATATATATACATGTATATATATAGTTATATATATACATGCATGGTTTTAAGTTTTTATTCTTTGGACACACTTGCAAAATACATGAGTTTTCACAAATAGAAATTTAATTTGAGAAATTCTTTTTCTAACATGTTTGTTTTCATGTTTATAAACATTTCGCAAAGTTTCATCAAGTTTGGAATTGATTTATTATGTTTAATGGAATTTACAAAATCATGTTTTTGTTCGTGCACATGTTCGTGCATGTTTTACAAAATAGATAAGTTTTCATAAATGGAAAGTGGTATTCAAGAAATTCTTTCTTTTACATGTTTATCTATATGTTTAGAAATTTTTCTCAAAATTTTACTATTTTTGGAGTTGATTTACTGTGCCCAATTGATTTTACAAAATCGTGTATGTCAGCAGTTTTTCAGAAACTATAAATCTGTGTTCAAATATTTATTTCTCTCAACTGAGAAATTATTTTTCCTAAATTCTTTCTCTAACATGTTATTATACATGTCTAAATCCTTCCCATAAAATTTTATAATTTTTGGAGCTGTTTTACTATTTTTAATTGATTTTACAAAGTCAGATACGTAAATTTCCAGAATGCTGGAATTTGGGGTATTTTGGTCTTTTCAGCCTATAACGGCTAGTAACGGCTAGTTTTTGATATTTTCGGTTTTTGGGGGTTTGTGGCTGGTTTAAGAGGCTATAAAAAGCCCTCAACTTTCATTGTTTCTTATGGATGTTTAAGAGAGTTTTAAAAAGAGTTTTAGAAGTTTGTTGAAGGGTTTTTAAGTTTATTTCAAGAGTTTGTTTGTGAAGAAAATTCCACAAGAGCTTGATGAGATTATCTTGTGGAGAAGAACTTGGAAAAACTGGTTTTACTGGTATAAATCGACTCATGCACAGAGGGAAAGTCAACTTATGCCAAGTCGACTGTAAGTCGACTTATGGCAAGTCGACTTATCAGGTTTTATAAGTCGACTTACGATCTCTTCTCCAGTTACTGATTTTCGCTCTGCCAAGTCGACTTATGCAGATTGATAAGTCGACTTACGACGGTTTTCTAGAAAATCTGGATTCCTATTTACAGTCTGTTTGGGTTTTTGTTTTGGTATAAATACCAATACGATTTGAGGGTTTTGTAGGAGCGTTTTGGGGGATTTTGGAGCACAGAAAGAGAGATTTTTCTGAGCTATTTGTTTAGGGTTATTGGTTGAGAGATTGAGAGATTTGTTGGTGAGATTAGTTGGTTCGTTTGAGCGATTTGTAATCTCAATTTGTACTCTCCTTCTCTATTAGTGAAAACCCACCCCCTTCTTGCCCCGTGGACGTAGGCAACTTGCCGAACCACGTTAAAATTGGTGTTTGTGTTTTGTGCCATTGTTTTGATTTGTTTGGCCTTCTTTGATCGGCATTTGTTTTGGTTCCTTGGTGTCGCCGTCAGTCGCAACAAGTGGTATCAGAGCTCGGGCTACGCTTGGGCTATTTGGAGGAGTAGATCGCTTTGGAAGTTCATCTAGGGCTTCGTTTGGTGATAAAGGTGGGATCTTTTTGGTAAAAATCTCGTCTTTTTCAGTTTGGATCTATTTCTCGTTTGTTTTCGCATTGGTTTGGTGGTGCCTTGAGGATTATGGCCGAGAAAGAAGGAGTTGTGGGCAGTACTTCCGGCGTGAAGACCGTCCAAAGTTTGAATATCCACTCGATGAAGATTGACGTGAAAAAGTTCAATGGCACAAACAATTTTGGACTTTGGCGATGCGAAGTCATGGATGCGCTCAACGCGCAAAATTTGGAAGATACGTTGGAGTTGGACGGGAAACCGGACAACATTGATGAGAAGGTTTGGAAAAAGATGAATCGAACGGCGTGTGGTGTGATTAGGTCTTGTCTCACTCAAGATCTAAAGTATGATGTGATCAATGAGACTTCTGCAAAGAAGATTTGGGAGATCCTTGAGAGCAAGTATTTGACCAAGAGTGTGGAGAATCGCTTGCATTTGAAGAGGAGGCTTTACCGCTTCCAGTTGAAGAAAGGAACCTCCATTGGTGATCACATGAACCACTACACGAAGCTTCTTGCGGATTTGGCGAATGTAGATGTGGTGATTGAAGATGAGGACAAGGTGTTGTTATTGTTGAGTTCCTTGCCCGACGAGGAATATGAGACCTTCGTTCTTACTCTTATTAATGGGAAGGCATCTCTTTCGTATAGTGAGGTCACCGCTACACTTGTGAATTATCAGCTTCGAAAGAAGGATAAGGAGACTTCGTTTGAGCCGGTAGCGGGGGTGTTGGTCACAAGAGCAAAGGGTCCAAACCGTAGTGGAAGGTCGCAGTCTAGAGGGGTACATCTTGGAGTTCGCAAGAATCAGTGTGCCTTTTGCAAAGAGGATGGACATTGGAAAGCCGAATGCCCAAAGTTAGTTGATCGAGCCGGGAAGAATAAGGGAAAAGCTATTCAAGCTTCTGAGGCGAATGTTGCCAAGGCTAGTGGCAACGATTCAGATTTGGATTCTTCGGGCTACTCATTATCTGCACTGCCGTCAGTTTGTGTTGCCAACTCTACAGAGTGGTTGTTGGATTCGGGAGCTACATACCACATTTGCCCTAGGAGGGATTGGTTCTCCAGCTTTCAGGAGTTGGAAAGAGGGGATTTTGTGCTCATGGGGAATGATCACAAATGCTCTATTGGTGGTATCGGTACTGTTCAGATCAGGATGAGTGACGGGGTGATTCGGGAGTTGGTTGGAGTGAGGTTCGTTCCTCAGTTGAAGAAGAACATCATTTCACTTGGAGCTTTGGAGGCAGCAGGCTATAGGGTGACCTTGGCGGATGCACGCTTGAAGGTTACATTTGGGTCCATGATTGTGATGAAGGGCGTCAGAAGGAGAAATTTGTATTATTTGCACGGAAGCACGGTGATTGATAGGGAGATGACGACTTCATCAGGCTTGGCTAGACTGTGGCATTGGTTGGTGCTGGGGTATATGATTGGTAATGTCGTGCATTGGTTGTTGAGGAGTGCTATGACCTGCAGATTGAAGTCCTGTGAGCACATTGGGATGAGCGAGACCGTGGTGGAGTTTGGCACTTCTATCCATCGAACGAGGGGTCTTTTAGGAGGTGTTCAGTCAGGCATTTGGGGGCCTTCCAAGGAGGCATCATTGGGAGGTAATCGTATCTTGGTTTCCACAGTTGGTGATTGTTCTAGGCATTTTTGGGTCGCGACCAGTTCCCGTTGGTGTAAAGTCCTAGAAGTCAACAACAATTGGAAGAAGTGTATTGGCAGAAAGGTAACTCGTTGTTCTAGATTTGATAGGGGTCCTTTCTTGCGTTGGTGCCGAGCTCACGGCAATAGGAGACACTTCATTGGTGTGGAGACTTTGGGGCGACGAGATGAGATGACAGTTTCGATGGGTCGTTCCTTTCTAGAGGAGGATCGGCGTTTGATGTCGAGCATTGGTATTGGTGTGCGGGCTTCGACATATTTGGGTCATCTTATGCATAGGTCACCAACTGCTGCTTTAGGAGTTATTAGATCTGGTGGAGCTGCTTCAGATTTTGGGTCGCGTCGGATGTTTGGATACCCAGCACTTGGTCACATCGTGAATGTGAGATTGGATCCGATTGCGCGTTTGGGGTTCGGAGGCTCAGTTGATTATCGTTTGGGAGCTTCTGATTTTGTTCTAAGCAGGTATGTCACATTGGACTCTCAGCAGGTGGAGAGTGTTAATCAGATCGTTTGGATATCACAGCAGGTGGAGGGTGATGCTACTTCACGTTGGGTGGAACCTATTCCACACACTCTAGATCATACTACGTTATTTAGGATCCCAGCTGAGGTGACACAGGTTGGGGATCATTTGGTTTCAGATGCAGATGATGGATTGGTTTTGGATTCGGTTGCAGCTGGTGGACATAATTTGGATACGGCCATTGGTTTACCTCAGGTGGAGGTGTTTGATTTGTATCAGTTTGGGGCCGCTATCAGTTGCAGATCGTTTGGTGATATTGGAGAAGAGTTGCAGACTTTTCTATTTGATTGAGGGCCTGTGGAGGCCGTTTGGGTGAACTACGTGAAGGCTTGATTCCTTGGGCAAGAGGATACGTAGGTAGTCATTTTGATGCAGCCGATTTGGTGAGCGACATCGACATTTGAGGTGAGTATTCGCACTCCCATTTGGGTCTCAGCACGTGAGGTAGTTGTTTGGTTGGTGTCGGCTCAGTTTTGGGAAAACTTCGCCGATGTGAAGAATTGTGGAGAAGAACTTGGAAAAACTGGTTTTACTGGCATAAGTCGACTCATGCACAGAGGGAAAGTCGACTTATGGCAAGTCGACTGTAAGTCGACTTATGGCAAGTCGACTTATCAGGTTTTATAAGTCGACTTACGATCTCTTCTCCAGTTGCTGATTTTCGCTCCGCCAAGTCGACTTATGCAGACTGATAAGTCGACTTACGATGGTTTTTTTAGAAAATCTGGATTCCTATTTGCAGTCTGTTTGGGTTTTTGTTTTGGTATAAATACCAATACGATTTGAGGGTTTTGTAGGAGCATTTTGGGGGATTTTGGAGCACAGAAAGAGAGATTTTTCTGAGCTATTTGTTTAGGGTTATTGGTTGAGAGATTGAGAGATTTGTTGGTGAGATTAGTTGGTTCGTTTGAGCGATTTGTAATCTCAATTTGTACTCGCTTTCTCTATTAGTGAAAACCCACCCCCTTCTTGCCCCGTGGACGTAGGCAACTTGCCGAACCACGTTCAAATTGGTGTTTGTGTTTTGTGCCGTTGTTTTGATTTGTTTGGCCTTCTTTGATCGGCGTTTGTTTTGGTTCCTCGGTGCCGCCGTCAGTCACAACAATTATCTATTGAAGTTTGAGCTTCCAACTATTCTCCTTCCACCTCTTGATCTATTGAGAAGTTTTCTAAACTCTTATCTAGCTTTACATTTGCTTAGTTATTTGATTATATTTCTTTAAAGCTAGTTTTTTATATTGAGTTTAGATTTGATTTATATCTCATTGTTACACACACCCACTTGAGCTTACTGTATCTTTCATACATAGTATATTAGGGTTATGAGAGATTGTAACATTGAGTTGTGCTTTATTGAGTTCTCATCTATTGTAGAGAACAAATTTATATTTGTTACAATTGTGAGTGTTGTAAGGTTTTCGGTGAACTAGAAAACCGAGTGTGTTGTGTAGTTTTCGGTGAACTAGAAAACCGAGTGTGAGGAGTGACGTTGTTCGGTGAGCGTTGAAAACCGACACTGTGAGGTGTAAACGTTATTCAGGTGAGCGTAGAAAACCCGGTTGTGATAGTGGATTTCTCCCCGGGAGTGGGGAGCGGAGACGTAGGACGGAAGGTCCAAACTCCGTGATCATTTGAGTGTGTTTGAGTTTGTCATTGACGCATTTGCTTTTGCACTTATCTTATATTGCCAATTGTACATTGCTCATTTATTTCATCCACTATCTAGTTCATATTGTTTACCCTTGTGTTAGTTTACATATCCTTGCATATATCATATTGTATATCTCTTTGGTAGGATATATCACATTGTGTTAGTTTTATATCCTTGTACATACATTACCTATATCTCTTTGTTAGGATATATCTTGTTGTTCATATTGATTATCCTAGTTCATATAACTTGTTATATTTCATACTTGTTAGGATAACTTGTTAATTAATTTTAATTGGCATTTAAATCGGATTAGATTAGCATCAGACCCTAATCACCCTCCCTCTAGGGTCTAACACATAGAAGGGTGTTGCTGACGGTCCATTGGCGGGATAGCTTCATTTTTCTTATTCTCACCATTCAATAGAGCATATGCTAAATCAACTAAAAGACAAAACATCAATTAATATCTCAATTTGACTTGCATACTTTTATTATTTAGGAAAAGATATAACCTAAGAAACAAATAAATTTATAAGAAATCATATTAATTTTAACCACATATTTAACTAATTCGGGCCTTAGAAGCATCATGGGTACTGGTCTGGGGCACCAAAGATAGCTTTTGCAACAAATCAATAGCATCTGTAATTCAAAAAACTTAAAAGAACACTAATCATCTACTCATCAAAACTCTTGCTTTTTTCTTATTGCTTTGAGCACAAAATTAATAAAAACTCTACTCAACACGTAAAGTCTCTTTCAAATTTAAACAATGACATATAATCAAAAAAATAAAAAAAGAAATGTCAAATCAATACACAATCAGTAAAAAAATTATGTAAAAGCCTTATAGTAATCATAAACCCACATCTTATATTGAATATCTAAACATAAACTCTAAGAAAACCCTAAAGAAACAAACCCCATCATAAATCTTTCAAGAATAGAACGCCCAAAACAAATCAAGATCTAAGAAGAAGTCAAAAAGAAAATGAAAAGGAAAGCATACATTCATTACAGGAGTGACAGCCAAAAATTCGAACCCTAGGAGAAAAAAACAGCCGCCGCAAAGAAGTCGAGAAAACTCTTTCGATTCCATAAAAGGAGATAGCTCTTTTTAGAGGCAGTGGGGAAGAATTATTTATCTAATATTGAGATATTCAATAATTGGTAAATATTGTTGTGAGTAAATATTAGTGTATAGATTAAGATGAGAATGTAATTAAATTTCTTAATTCCAATATAATCTAAATACACTTTATTTCCTTATCTTTATACTATATATATCTACTAAGAATTTATTAATTTCCTAGGAAAATGATGGATTAGTATTAAAAATTAAAATTTGATTAGTGATAGGATAGTTCAAACTTTATAGAGATATTTTTGTCTACCGAAAGATTTTTCCGAACTCATCCTTTTAAAGGGAGTATGATATTACTCGAAGGGTGGTAGACCTGCGCACTTTACCCAATCTGACCCGTTTATAAATGAGCATGGGTCACTTTGTATGGGTCACAATCGAAGCAATCCAAAAAACTTATTTATTAATGGGGTTATAAACGGGTTAACCCGTCGATCAGTTTAACTTTAACCCATTTATCATTGAACTCTTAACATTCAAAATTTTTAAAACCACACCCATATAATATCAAAACTTACGAACACCAAAAAATCTATAAATTACATACAACACTATCAAAATTGTACAATTTTCATAAAACACCCTTAGAGGTTCAAAAATTTAAAAAACATCCCCAAAAGTCAGAAATTTAACAAAAACCATGTAAACATCATAACTTACAAAAATAAAAAGATCTATAAATTATAAACAACACTATGAAAATTTTGTGATTTGCAAAACAAAACCTAAAGTTTAAAAAACTACAAAATGCACCCTCAAGAAGTAAAATTTATAAAAACACACCCTAGAAATATCAAAACCGACAGACAATACAAAATCTAAAACTTATAAACAATGTCATGAAAATTTTGTAGAAAACACGCTGATAGTTTCGAGTTGCAAAAAGCACTCGAAATATGTCTGTTGATATTAGTTATCAAATAGGGGGTTTATGTTAGAGTTATGAGAGAGTTTAAGGTCCTCAAACTCCTTCAGACGCCTGGTCCCATAGATCGATGTTCTTCCCTGCACACGAAATACTTGTTAGAGGACGAAGTTGAGTTCTCCGGCTATTCCTCAGACGATCAAGTCAATATTTGAGCTTGTGTGGGGAGTATAGAATTAGTAAGGGAATAGGTACAGAGTTTCAAAGTTACCTACTCTCCCCTCACCCCTACCTCGTGCAGTGCCACTTCCTTTTATAGCAGATTGGAAGGATAAAAAGATAAATGTGGCTAAGTCTAGGTAAACTGATGAATCGGCGAATACCTAATAGGTGTCGGCCACAGAAAAAGGTGAGTCATCTAGTCATTAAATGAGGGAATGACAGCAAGTGCTTGTGTGATACCCCCACACTTTAGTCCCATATGGACTAGCGTGAAGAAAATTTTATGGTTTAAATAGAGAAAAGCCAAAACTCAAGGGTAACTAAGTGCTAGCATTTTGGAGATGTTAACCAACATCAATTTGCTCTATATGGGTCCCACGGCTTGCACGCACCAATAGGGCCCGTGGGCATGAGGTGTGGCATAAATGGTATCAGACCAGATTGCCAGCCGGAAGTGTGGAACTAAGTGCTATGCAAGACTAAGTGCTACATCTCGCACTGAAAGTGTAGATGCGATGGGAGCCACCTTTAGAACCCGTAGGAGTCACCTTTAGAATTCACATCGTCCGACAGTGACACTGTGATGTGCTAATTGTCATGTCGCAACAATGAAGACGTCGTCTTCGTAAGGTGAGGTGATTGTGATACCCCCACATTTTAGTCCCACATGGACTAGTATGAAGAAAGTTTTATGGTTTAAATAGAGAAAAGCCAAGACTCAAGGGTAACTAAATGCTAGCATTTTGGCAAGTATATGTTAGCTAACATCGAGTTTCTCTCTGTGGGTCCCATGACTTGCACGCGCCAATAGGGCTCGTGGGCGCAGGGTGTGACAACTTGGAGCTGGCTGGGATCGATGAATTATAGAGGCTATAGGGCTAGAGTGATAACGATTTTTGTCAGAGCAGTTAATGCAAGAGCGATCAGTTGGCTAGGGTTCGAGGTAACTATTGCCTTTCTATTTGTTTGGTCAAGGATCAGGAAGCACCACCTTTTGATTCGGCTACGCAAGTTGTCGGCCGACACAATATGCCAAGTGCAGGTTGTTCGTGCTGTCGATCGGGTGAGATGGCCGACCATTACTGCCTTTTGACTTGGCTATGCAAGTTGTCAGTCCTTAGGGTCTACGCATGCACAACTCGGGTTGTTGGTTTCTGGACGAATCTGATTAAGCATGGGGTGGACACGTATTGACTTTCCAATAGATATTAGCAGTTGTTGATTTTCTAGACTATAACAGATGGCCCCCGTCCACTTGAACTCTGCTAGCCGAGTACGGGTGGAAGATCAAACAGCTGCCGGTCAGTAAGTTTCGAGGAACATTGATGAAGAAAATGACAAGTTACTGTTGAGGAGACCTTTTGACGTTAGTGGATATGATGCATTGTCGTCACTTCGATTTACGAGATGGATGGTGTATCGATTAATGGGCAACACTTCATTCCCTACACGGGTGGGTGGTTTGACTTTCGAAGTTGATCTCAACCGTCTATTCCCAATTAAGTTAGTAGTTTTGATCTCGATACGTGTCTCTGTTCAAGCCTATATACAGCCCATTTCTGAGAAGAGCTTATTTTACAAAGCTATCTACCACCTGATCCTAGAAACACTAGCTCTCAGCGTTGAATGATTTTTGACAGAAACTCCGACTAACTGTGATGGCTTCCCCCACCTCCAATTTTGACCGTAACGAGGTGAGGATTGGCCCCCTCTGTTTGTTCTGTTTGAAAGCTCGCGCAACAAATCTCGAGGCTTATTATAACCATTTTGACCTCCCTAAAACCTTCACTCTATCGGTGCTAGAGAGATCGAAGGTTGTATATCACCATGGCGGTGATAAATTTTCGATCCACCTAAAGCAGTTGGAGTATGGACTCCGTCTATCGTTGCACCCTTTCATCCGTCAGGTTTGCTAAGCTTTGGGAGTATCCCCTTCTCAGATCCAACCGAACTCAATCGCCACTTTAGTGGCATATATGGTGACCTGCTACCGAGTTAGTACTGTGCTGAGTCTAAGTATGCTTGGTCATCTGGTCAGCATTAAGACAGACAAGAAGAAGGGGCATATTATCTCCAGAACTTGGGTGACTCCAAACTCGTATCAAACATTCCTGACTCGAACAATGATTGGAAGGAGATGTTCCTATGGGTTCTTATGGTCGACTCCATCCTGCTTTGTCTGACATGGTTGGAGGTCAAGAAAGATGTGTTGAAGCAGCCGGGCCTTCTCACGAATGAGGAGAAGCGAGGACTTGACAAGATAAGAGCTTTTGCCAGGTCAAGGGAGATCAACAACCTCTTAGAGTCAGCTATCCTCCGAGTGGTCAGCATATCTCATGTGTCGCCGACCGAGGAAGATAAAATCTGAGCTACCATCTTGACGCTCCCTCTTAAAGAGTCAGATGAGGCACAACTAGGGTCAGCTATTAGGCCCCAAAAGCGTATGAGAAGTCAGTTGGCTCCTAAAGAGGCTGAGACGGTGGCAGCGAATGCTGCTGAAATAGCAGCTCGACTGGCGAAGCTAATTGTTACTGGCTAGGCCAAGAGATAGGAGAAGAAAAGAGGAGAAGGCTGAAGAAAGTGAGTGGTCGAGGTCCTCATGAAGGTTATGAGTTGGCTCGGGCTAAGTCGGAAGGAGGAGTGGAGGCAAGCACTCCTACCTCAGTCCCAAAAGTCGACCAACATCCTCCGGCTCCAAACGCTCTCCCATCAAGATAACTGGGATCATCGTGCTTGACGAAGCATCACTCGCTGAGCTTGTGGGGGAAGAATAAGTGGCCAAGAAGGAGCTTGAGGTTCTATCTAAAGAGGAGAAAAATCAAGCTTTCTTGCTTGAGCCAGTCCAAAGGGCAGGCAAGTCGCTGGCGAGGAAGAGGCGACCCTACCTCCATCAGTCCAGGAGTCAACTGAGGCAGCTCCAACTCTAGGCTCAAGCTTTCTTGCTTTGAGTAATTCTATCTTCCTAGGGATGATAAAATCCTTGAGAGGATGCCCACGATCGACCTTCACTAAGCCATCAAGGGCTATCTCTTGCGGGGGGTTCTGATTGAGCAAGAGCTGTTCTCTAGGCTCGAGCTAGCACGAGACCTCTCCGCTAAGTTCCAAGAGGTGTGGGAGGCTGATAGGGTGGCTCAGGAAGAGTCTGAGAAGAAAGCTACTGCTATGAAGGTCGAGCTGGATGCCTGGAAACAGAGTGATGATAGATGGCGCTGGGAGCTGAAGACTAAGGACAAGATGATCGAGGGACTCAAGGCCCACAGCCATAAGAAGTCGGCTACCATCGAGAGGCTAAAAGAAGACATCAGCCATCTTTAGCATGAGATTCTTGAGCGAGATGGCCGAGTGAAATACTTGGAGAGTGAGCTTGAACTTGAGAGGCGAGAGCGGGATTGCCCTATAACACGTCCAGTATGCTCGCTGAGAAGTCGATAATCTCCAAGTACATCTTAAAGAGGAGGTGGAGGCACATAATCTGTTGAAGGAGGAGGCGACCCGAGCAACATTAGAGGCCGAGAAGCAGTGAGAGTCGCTTCTTGCTGAAGTTCAAGCATTACAGGGCCGCCTCAGCTATCTCGAATCTGAGTCCTTTAGGGTGGAAGTTGTGGATAAATATTGCAACAGCCCTTTAGGTAAGGTAGAGGTGGCTCTAATTTGTAAAGATGAATTCGACTTCTTCTTGGGCCAGCTCCCTCACAAATCTCGACCCAGCCCGAATCATCTTCATTATCCCTCCGGAGTTGCCAACTGCATCGATGTCTTAAAGGAGATAAAAATGAAAGGAGGCGGGCTGGTGCTAGATGTTGATAATGGAGATGAGGGAGGCGAGGAGTCGGAAGGAGGCTCTGATCAAGATGAAGAGGATATCCCTGCTTCTTCTCAGCCGACTTCAGCTCCAGAGTCAGGTGCCGCCTTGCCCAGTCCTATTCCTAATCCGAGCCGAGCTCCTTAAAGCTTCATGCATCTTTTTTTTTTTTGCAAAGTAGATGTGAATGTAGACAATGATGTAAATGTCTTGACTATATGAATGAAAATTATTTTTTGTCTTCTTGATTTGTGAATCTTTCTCACTTGCATCTATTTCATGCCTTGCTCAAGTTTGTGTTTGATGTAGAGTCGAGTTAGCTCAGTCGTGTACAGTGAGAGTACCCTGGGGGGGGTGAATAAGGTAATTGCTAACCTAATTCGATTATGATGCCAAATTAAGACTTATAATGCAATATCCTAGCAAAATGATATATAAGAAATATATGCAAGGATAAGCAATGAGATAAAGCGATATAAACTATGAGACAATAGGTGACATAAGAATTAGAATGAGAAAAATACGCCAAAGCCAAACGCAAACACAAATATATGATCACGGAGTTCGGTCAACCCACGACCTACGTCTCCGCTCCTCACCTCGAGGAGATTCTCGACAATATCAAAATAACTACACAATTGGTTTCTAAAGTTTACCAAAAACTTTTACAATATACACGATTGTCAATCCCATAAGACACACTCCTCTAAGTGTTGGACTACTCGTGTTATCTTCCTCAAGTGTTTAGATTTACCATCTCTCCCTAGGTTGTACTACCAACTCACTCTTCTTAGAATTAACTTCGGTCTCTCGCCAACCACTCCTCTAAGTGTTCTTGTGTATTACAATATATTTCAATAACAAGTGCTGATAATCATATTTATTTATTTTATATGAATAAATATACCACTAATAATTGTTTTTATCATTTAATTACAGGTTAATAAAGAATAAATCTCAAACTCTCATATCTCAATAATAACCCATTGATTAAATGAAGAAATGAAGCAAAGAAGCCCATTGGAAAATCAATTTCCAAATTATCCAAAAGCCCAAGCTAAGAGGAAGAATTAAAGCCCAAGAAATGCCAAAGCCTAAAGCCAAAACCAAAACAAATAAAGAATTATCCAAAAGCCCAAGTTGTCAAAAGCCCAACACAAGGAGGAAGCTCGGACAACATTTGGAGTGAGCTTGACATCGATGCTAGCATTGATGGGGGCATCGATGCCTGTATCGATGCCGGCATCGATGCCCGTATCGATGCCGGCATCGATACCATCGGCAGTTTGTTACAATCTAAAGGCTAAAATTTATTGTTTTTGGATAAAATTTCAAT
The DNA here is from genome assembly GCA_022839385.1 of Asparagus kiusianus. Lineage (NCBI taxonomy): Eukaryota > Viridiplantae > Streptophyta > Magnoliopsida > Asparagales > Asparagaceae > Asparagus > Asparagus kiusianus. Next base: position 449,160 of record BQKN01064098.1, read on the forward strand.
CCAATGACTCTCATTCACTGATGTTTACTATAAATAGGGGTAGAAAGTGAGGGGTTAGAGGTGTGAAAATTTTTATAACTCCATTTAGAGAGGAGGGCTGCTCTTAATTGAGAAGGCCTTCCAAAATTATAACTTTTGTTGTAATTAATAATAATAATTTTTTCACTACTTTAAATTTTTCTCTTCTTCTCTTTGTTGGATGATGAAGATGAAGATGAAGATGGAGATTAATTTGAAGGTTTGTTTTTCTTATTTCTCTTTTATTGTTTATTAGTTTAGATTTATTTTCATGTTTGTAATTAGATTTTATTTTCTTGTTTAAATAGCCAAGAGGCTAGAACTCTCTTGCTTTAGATTTATTTCATGCTTATAGGTTAGATTTATTTCATGCTTATAGAGTAGATTTATTATTTTGTATTTAATTCTTGTAATTTATTTTGTAGTTTAGATTTTGTAATTTATTTTGTAGTTAGATTTTAATTTCTTGTACTATTCACCTTGAGGCTAGAACCCTCTTGGGTTTAGTTTTTTTTGTTTATTTTCATTTTGTTTGATTCGCCTTTAGGCTAGAACCCTCTAGGGAATCATCCTTTTCTAAGAAGTGGATTCAATTTTAGATTACCCATATCTATAATTGAATCCACCATCTTTAATTTCTTACATTTTCTTTTATTCTTGAATTTTATTTTTCATTCTTGAATTTTATTTGTTTCTTGATTTTTCCTTCTTGCCTTATTGATCATATTCATTATTTGTCACATCCACTCTCACTTACATTTTGCGCATATTTACACACCATTTTCACTCTCTCAATCTCTTCACAATTACATTTACTCATCACTCATATTTGTCACGCACACAACATAAGAACCGATTTTATATTTTCTCCTACAAAACACCTTCCTCGAGGGATCGATATCTTTATACTAGAACTTGACACGGTTGTGCAGTTGCAACATTTTTAGTACATGTTTATGCCGCATCAAGTTTTTGACGTCGTTGCTGGGGAAGGTGCTCAAGTAGGTTTTAATTATTTTGGTTCTTTAACTTGTGTGTTTATTGTGAAAGAACTACTTGGAGATTAAAGATCAAGAATTAGAGATTGAGGAATTAAAGATACGCTTGTGGTAAGTCTTCTTCCTAATATTTTCAATTCCACACCTTTAGTTAGTTTC
>BQKN01064098.1:463581-483700 GCA_022839385.1 Asparagus kiusianus
ACATCGATGGGGGCATCGATGCCAGCATCGATGCCCGTATCGATGCCAACATCGATGCCCGTATCGATGCCAGCATCGATACCCCTATCGATGCCAGGTATCGATGCTGGCATCGATACCATCGGCAGTTTGTTACAATCTAAAAGCTGAAATTTATTGTTTTTGGATAAAATTTCAATCCAATGACTCTTATTCACTGATGTTTACTATAAATAGGGGTAGAGAGTGAGGGGTTAGAGGTGTGAAAATTTTTATAACTCCATTTAGAGAGGAGGGCTACTCTTAATTGAGAAGGCCTTCCAAAATTATAACTTTTGTTGTAATTAATAATATAGTTTTTTCACTACTTTAAATTTTTCCCTTCTTCTCTTTGTTGGATGATGAAGATGGAGATTAATTTGAAGGTTTGTTTTTCTTATTTCTCTTTTATTGTTTATTAGTTTAGATTTATTTTCATGTTTGTAATTAGATTTTATTTTCTTGTTTAAATAGCCAAGAGGCTAGAACTCTCTTGCCTTAGATTTATTTCATGCTTATAGATTAGATTTATTTCATGCTTACAGAGTAGATTTATTTTCTTGTATTTAATTCTTATAATTTATTTTGTAGTTTAGATTTTATAATTTATTTTATAGTTAGATTTTAATTTCTTACACTATTCACCTTGATGCTAGAACCCTCTTGGGTTTAGTTTTTCTTTTAGTTTATTTTCATTTTGTTTGATTCGTCTTTAGGCTAGAACCCTCTAGGGAATCACCCTTTTCTAAGAAGTGGATTCAATTTTAGATTACCCATTTCTATAATTGAATCCACCATCTTTAATTTCTTACATTTTCTTTTATTCTTGAATTTTATTTTTTATTCTTGATTTTTATTTGTTTCTTGATTTTTCCTTCTTGCCTTATTGATCACATTCATTCTTTGTCACATCCACTTTCACTTATATTTTGCGCCTATTTACACACCATTTTCACTCTCTTAATCTTTTCACAATGACATTCACTCATCACTCCTATTTGTCACGCACACAACATAAGAACCGATTTTATATTTTCTCCTACAAAACACCTTCCTCGTGGGATCGATATCTTTATACTATAACTTGACACGGCTGTGCACTTGTAACATTTTTGGTACATGTTTATGCCGCATCAAGTGCAAATAAAGGATTTGTTTTCCAATACAAATGAGAACGAAATGTAAGCTCCCTCAATGAATCACTCATAACCCAAATATACAATATGTAAAATACTTAAGCTCAAGTAGTTGTGTGTGTAAACAATAAGTAAAATAAAATCAAACTCAATTAAATCTAGCTCATATATGATAATCAAAATATAAATTAGCTAGAGAAAGAGTTTAGAAAAATTTCTCCAAAAACAAGAAATGTAGAGATTGAGGATGATCACCTCAAATGAAATTGAGATCCTTCTCTTGTAAAACTCTTTTGTATAAACAAAACACACTCACAATCTTGAAACAAACTGCCAAAAACTCAGTTAAACATCCATGAGAAGAAAATGAGGCTTGAGGGCTTTTTATAGCCTCTCAAACAACAAGAAATAGAAAATTAGTCATTACAGTAATTTGACCGTTGATCGGTCGACTGATGAAAGTAATCAGTCGACTGATTAATCTGTAAAACTCAGGCTGTGAAAACCGCACTGGTCGGTCGACTAATATTTTCTGTCGGTCGACTGATAACATGTAGTCGGTCGACTTATAAATTGTATCGGTCGACTTAAAACACTATTCACAAAAATCTGAATTTTGAAAAGCTGGTTTTCTAAATTCGATTTAAAATAGTAAAACAACTTCAAAATTAGTAAAATTTGGGACGATCTTTATACATATAAAAATAAACATGTTAGAGTAGAAATACCTAAAATAGCACTTCGCATTGGTGAAAACTTACTATTTTACAAAGCGTACCAATATGATTTCTGTTAGGTCTCATGTTTATGAGCCTACCATCTAATCTGGTTTTGATGATTAACAAACAATTCCTAACATCGTTTGTCGAGTGTTTGTATTTGATTGTTAGGTATTCTACACAAATATCCTCAGTTAGAGGTTGGTTGGAATTGAGCTTAAGGATGACATTCAAATAAGGTTGGAAGGAAATCGCAATGAAGCCGTTGCAATTCAAGTCAAGATTCATCATCGCTTCATCCGCAACCAAGATGAGCTTAATTGAAGATTTATTGCTTGGGTATAATGTTTTTAGGTTTATACTTTGTGTGTTTATACTTAGAGCTCAAAATTCATACACACATTTTGTTTTGATTTATCGCCGTTTGGATTATAGACTTAACGACATGATCTTACATCTTTGCTAAGTCCATTAATCCATTCAAAAGGATTCCAACATTGGTTGGAAATCATATTGTCAAAATCAAGTGTTTAAACGAACTCGTATTCTTGAGATTTTGCAAAATGATGAGTTTTCACAAATAGAAAATGATATTTGAAAATTTTCTTTTCTAACATGTGTGTTTTCATCAGAATAAACATTTCCCCAAGTTTCATATATTTTTGGAATTTATTACTATTTTTAAACACACTTTGAAAATCAACTTTACTGTTCATATGTGTTGTGCATTTTTTTCGGTCGACCAACTGTTCAAACCAGTTGGCCAATCTTTATCAGTCGACCGAACAGTATTATCAGTCGACCGATTATTTGAATCAGTGCACCGATTGTTTCATGACTGTAGCTAACGATCATCTTATCAGTCGACCAATTCACTCATCAATCGATCGATTTGACTGTAACGACTAGTTTTCTGTTTGCTTCATTTTAGAGGTTATAAATACCCCTCAACTCATTTATTTCTTCAAGGAAGTATATACAAGAGTCTTGCAAGTTTGTTTAAAGAGTTTTTAAGAAAAATCAAGTGTGTTTTTTTTATGTGAAGAGAGTTTCACAAGAAAAGGATTGCAACATCATTCTTGAGGATCTCAACCTCAAATCTTTACCTCTCTCTTGCTTGTTTTAGATAAGTTTTTCTAAACTCGTCTTTTAGCTATTTGATATTTAGATTTGCATATATTTATGCTAGATTGATTTGAGTTTGTATTTCATTATACTCATTGCCTACACACACAACCACTTGAGCTTAAGTATTTCACATATAGTATACTTGGGTTGTGAGAATGTATCTTTGAGAGTGTGCTTACAATTTCGTTCTCATCTTGTTTAGAGAACAAAGCTTTATTTGAGCTTATCATTGTGAAACACGTGTAATACACAAGGACATTTAGAGGAGTGGTTGAGAGAAGAACATGATCTATTCCAATAGGAGTGTCTTTGTTGTAAAAGCCTAGGGAAAGATAGTAATTCTAAGCACTTGAGGAAGGTGACATGGGTCGACCAACACTTAGAGAAGTGTATTGTGTAATTATGATCGTGTGAGTTGTAAAAGTTTTCGGTGAAATTTGAAAATCGATTGTGTAGTTATTTGAGATAGTGGAGAATCTTCTTAAGGTGAGGAGCGGAGACGTAGGTCAAGGGTTGACCAAACTCCGTGATCATTTCCTTTGTGTTTGCGATGTCTTGGCACACTATTATCATTGTTATATCTTGTGCATGTTTATATCGCCTATTATGTTATCTCTTATTATCCTTGCACATTTATCTTGTATATCACATTTGCTAGGATAATTCATTATTAGTTTTAATTTGGCATCGTAATCGGATTAGATTAGCAATTACCCTATTCACCCTCTCTAGGGTACTTTCAATTGGTATCAGAGTTTGATCCTCTTTGATTTGTGGCTTAATCGCCTAGAGTCAAAGATCCTCACCTTGTATTTTGCTAATCTAGTTTTGTGATTTTATCTTGCTTGTATAGTCTATCATGAATATACACGGTGCACCTAGTTTAGGTTATGATATTAATGTTGCTCCTAAATTCAATGTTTTACCGTATGCTCAATGAATGTTTAGATTTAAATTATTTATTAGATCTAAACATATTGACTTGTGGAAAGTAATTGGGTGTTCTTACATCGTGCCCACGTTGGAAAAATCCAAGTGGAGCAATAATGATAAGAAGATGTTTACAATGAGCAAATTATTGTTAGAATTCTTGCTTAATGCTATTGAACCATCCATTTCTAACAAACTTGCTTCGTTTGATAGTACTTACACATTATGAAAATTTATAAAAGCACATCATGACAACTTGGAGGAAATCCAACATCTTTTGATGGATTCAACTTTAAGTGCAATTAAGGACAACATCGGAGCTTCATCATGCACACAGTCACTAGGGATAGCCCTAGTAAGGTATGCGAGTCTAACTCCAAAAATAAATTATCTATAGATAAACTCGTATGTGCATATAAAAAGTTAATGTAAGCCTAAAACAAATTGCATCATAATTTTATAAGTTTGAAAAGCATGCATGTAGAGTTAAAATCCGATCATGATTTGCTAGCATTAAAATTTAGTATTATTACTAAAGAGAATGTGATCCTTAAAAAAACAATAAAAAATTAAAATTGGATCATAATTCTTTGACTTTTAATATTGCTAGCTTAAATCATGACAAAAATGATGTCATATTAGAAGTAGAAGCAACTAGAAATGAATTTACATCATTTAAGAATAATCATGTTTGCTCTACTTCTATTGTCAATGATATTATGCCAAATAAAAGTTGAATAATATTAAAAACATCATTTCTTCTTTAGATTCAACTCTAACTACATGCATTGATAATAATAAGAAACTTATGAACTTGTGTGCTAAGTCACGTGCCACTACTTCTAAACCCGTACACTATGCACACATATATAGCAAAATTTATAAATGCACAATTTACGGTGTAAAGGCTATCTTGCAAAATTTTGCTATGATGCACAAAAACCCAAGAATGCTAATATTATTGCATCATGTGCATCTCATAAAGTTTCTTTATCACATACACACACATGCACCCATTGCTCATCATAAGCATGATAGTGTGTTTAAATGTGATCATTGTGGTAGATTTGGTCATTTGGCCAAATTTTATTTTGATTTAAAAAGAGTTTTAAATTTGCAAAATGATTTAAAAAGACCACCCTTATTTGTAAATGTTCCTCGTGCACAATCTCATGGTCGACAAAAACAAATGAATACATTTCATTGCACTTATTGTAATAGAATGAGTTATTTGCATAATTATTGCTATGACTGGACACATGCACTACATGCGCCCAAATGGGGTCATAACCTAAGGGCTTTTGATTTCATTGATAGGGGCCATGACCTTAAACTCTTCGGCATAAAGAGTGTTTGGGTGCGAAAATATTTTTGATTTTAAAAACTAAGATTTTTAGCGTTTCCATTTTCATGTCTTTTTGGAAAATGTATTTGAATAACTTATCTAAATTTTGTTTTTAAAAATCAATATTTTTTGTTTACATATTATGATGTTTGTTGATTTTGACTTTAAGGACATTGATTGTGACGAATCTTTTGCACTAGTTGCAAGGGTAGAGTCAAATTTTTAGCATTTGCTACTTTTAAAAATTTTAAACTATTTCAAATGAATGTTAAAAGTACATTTTAAATGGTTTTATTGATGAAAAAGTTTATGTTGAGCAACCCCTTGAATTTATTGATCTTTTTTTTTCCAAATCATGATTATTGGATGCAAAAATTTTTATATGGGTTGAAACAATCACCAAGAGCTTGGCATGATTGCTTTTCTAGTTTTCTTGTCAAAAATGATTTAATTGATCTTTATGTGTTTTATCCAAAGTATACTTCTCTTTGATATTTGTGGATGAAACATATAAATATTCAATATTATTTTTGTGTGATCATGTAAATAAGTAAGATGTATCCCTTTTTATATTGATTCAAAATCTCTTTTTAATAAACATATTTACCAAGCCCCTTTGCGAAGAACTTTATCTTTTTATAAGAGGTGATTTTGGATTGTGCATCCATTGATTCATGTTTTGATGTTATTGTTCTTAATCAATCATGATTTATGTTTGAAGGTTTATGGATTTTTGATTTTCATTCGGACTTCATGAGTTTCATGATTTTCATGATTTCTCTTCATTTAATTTCACGATCTATATATATATAAGTCTATAAATTATCTTTTTTTTATGTTTGTGTATTGAGACACTTTTTCATAATGATATATCTATATGTGTTCTTTTGAGTCACCTTGAATGTGAGTTGTGTTTAGTATACGTTTTTATATCTATGTTTACTCACATACATGCCTTATTATATTTTTATATGCTTTAAAGTTTTTTGATAGGGGGAGCCTTCCTTTTCTCTTTTCTTGTTAATACTCACTCGTGCTTTTTGATTTCTTGTTTTTTCCCCATTTTGATGTTGACAAAGGGGAGAAATAGGTAAATTGTCAGTATATCGTTTTTCTATCATACATGAGAATTACAAATTGTATATTCATTGGTATCTGCATGTTTTTTGTATTCTTTGTATAAATTGTTTGTCATCATAAAAAAGAGGGAGATTGTTAGGTCTCATGTTTATGAGCCTACCATTTAATCTAGTGTTGATGATTAATAAATAATTTCTAACACTGTTTGTCGAATGTTTGCATTTGATTGTTAGGTATTCTACACAAAGATCCTCAATTGGAGGTTGGTTGGAATTGAGCTTAACGATGACATTCAAATGAGGTTGGAAGGAAATCGGAATGAAGCCATCGCAATTCAAGTTAAGATTCACCATTGCTTCATCTGCAACCAAGACGATCTTAATTGAAGATCTATTGCTTGTGTATAATGTTTTTAGGTTTATACTTTGTGTGTTTATACTTAGAGCTCAAAATTCATACACACACATTTTGTTTTGATTTATCGCTGTTTTAGATTGTAGACTTAACGACACAATCTTACAACTTTTCTAAGTCCATTAATCCATTCAAAAGGATTCCAAAACTGGTTTGAAATCATTTTGTCAAAATCAAGTGTTTAAACAAACTCGTATTCTTGAGATTTTGCAAAATGATAAGTTTTCACAAACAAAAAATGACATTTGAAAATTTTCTTTTCTAACATGTGTGTTTTCATCAGAATAAGCATTTTCCCAAGTTTCATAATTTTTAGAATTTATTTACTATTTTTAAACACACTTTGAAAATCAAGTTTACTGTTCATATATGTGTTGTGGACGTTTTTCGGTCGACCGACTGTTCAAACCAGTCGACCGATTATCTGCTCTACATTTTTAATTTTGTTTCTGCTCAGTCGACTAATCTTTATCAGTCGACCGAATAGTGTTATCAGTCAATCGACTATTTGAATCAGTCGACCGATTGTTTCATGACTGTAGCCAACGATCATCTTATCAATCGACCAATTCACTCATCAGTCAACTGATCTGTTTACTTCATTTGAGAGGTTATAACTACCCCTTAACTCATTTGTTTCTTCAAGGAAGTATATACAAGAGTTTTGCAAGTTTGTTTAAAGAGTTTTTAAAAAAAAATTAAGTGTGTTTGTTTTATGTGAAGAGAGTTTCACAAGAGAAGGATTGCACACTAGTAGAAAAATGAACAAACTAGACGGAATTTTTTCAGTCTAGTTTGAGGCAAACTAGACGGAAAAAACTCTATCTAGTTTGTTCCGGTTAGTTTGAGTCAATCTAGACGGAAATTTTTATCTAGATTTGCAAACTAGATGGTTTTTATTTTTTATTTTAAATGGGCACTCAATCTAGTCGGAATTTCCGTCTAGATTGATGCTAACCTAGACGGAATTTCCGTCTAGGTTGCCTCCAAAAAATTAACGGAGCCTCCGCCTATTTTTTTATTTCCCCGTCTCTTTTTTCTCCCCTCTCCATCTAAAAACCCCCAAACGGGCCAAACCAACTCTCTCTACAACCCCCCAAATCCATCTCTCTCTCATCTCCACGCCGCCCGCTCACCAAAACCTCCAGATCTCCCTCAACCCCGAAGGATCCCTCTCCCGCCATGTCGAGATCCTCCTCATCCCCCCTTCCACCTTCACCTCCCCGTCGGCGCCGCCCTCTCCAGGGACATCCCCCTCAACCCAGCCTGCAACACCTCCCTCCGCCTCTACCTCCCAAACCCTAACCCTAGCCCCAAGCTCCCCGTCGTCCTCTACTTCCATGGCGGCGGCTTCGTCCTCTTCTCGCCCGCCTCCGGCCTCATCCACCTCTCCTCTGCCGCCTGCTCCGCTCGCATCCCCACCTTGTCGCCTCCATCACCTATAGCCTCGCCCCCGAGCACCGTCTCCCCGCCGCCTACGACGACGCCGTCGACGCCCTCCTCTTCCTCCGCGACTAGGCCCTCAGCCCGACTGACCCCTGGCTCGGATCCCGCGCGGACTTCTCGAACGTCTCCATCATGGGCTACAGCGCTGGTGGCAAAATCACCTTCCACCTCGGCTTCCGCTCGGCGGGCCTTACTAACCGGTTGAAGCGAGAAAGAAATCCAGTTGAAGCATGATATTTGTTTTTCTTTCTCTTGCCAAAACCCCAAAATCACCACTCTGTCTTCACCATCCCCGCTCGGACTTTGCCTTCGTTCAGACCTCACTAAATAATTCACTTTTACATAGCAAGCTTCATTTTCTCCTTCTTTTTATGCTAAATATTTTACACAAATGAATGTGTTATGATTGGAATTCATCAGAATGTTGCGTGTTGTGTATAAAGCAAGATTTGGACTTGTTATTGCATGATAGCCTAATGTATTAGATTTTAAGTGTGCTATCTGATCCATTCATAACTTGGCGTTGTGCCTCCTTCTAGGTATGAAGAAATGGCTTCAAAGTACAGTGTCAAGTATATTGCTGGAGGTATAATTTTGGTTTAAGCAATCATTATGACACACAAGCTTTCAATTTTAAATTATGTGATAACATTCGGTCATATATTATGTTAACCTCTTCAGGGGCTACACAAAATGCAATCAGGGTTGCCCAGGTATATTTAACATATGAATGTGAATCTCCTGTATTTTATGAAGATTTGTCGACTTTACATTTTTTTATGTCATATTCAATTTGCAGTGGATGATTCAAACTCCTGGTGCAACTAGCTTTAGTTTGGTGAAGAAATGAAGATAGAATAAGGCGATAAAAGAAGAGATTTTTTTACTAATTTGTGTTAATCTCCTATGTAACCTAATTCATTTCTGGTGTGTTTCAATTTTAGGGTATTCACTTGTTGAAGTTGGTTATTGCATTATGCTTGTTGTCATGATGTCTTATCAGTATTGTTCTTTTGATAGATGAATAAGTCCTTGATTGCGAAGTTATCTGCAGCGAATTGTTATAAGCCTGACCATAAAAACCAGAGAACTAGGAACTAGGTAATTTCTTTTCTTGTGTTTCTCATTGTCAAAATCTCTTTCTAACTAATATACGTATTGCGAAGCTTGTCTCCATCTGTGTTGTCATATGTTTATATGTTGTCATATTTTTTATATGATTTTTGTTTTACTTTCTATATTTTGAAGTGCATTGTTGTATCATGCTAGCATGACAACCATGATAATCACATTGTAGCATATTTTGTGACTATTAGTTTCACATTTTAGTAGAAAGCTTACATATGAAAAGGGAAGAACACAAAATTAGTTGGAAATAGATGGATAATGGTAAATTGTCCAATTACTAAATAATAATTTCATTATCATCTTATAGTTCACTATTAGTAATATATATGTTTTCATGTTGAAGTCATATATGTGATTCTAATATTTTAGTTCTAGCAATACAACTAGGTAATAGCTACACTTCTATACGCATAAGCTTGCAAGAGCTATTTCCTTTGAATAAAAGTAAAGTGGGGGTTTAGCGCGACATCTATACGCATAAGCTCGAACAAAAAAGGTATAAGCATTTCTTTAATTTTCTATACCTTCATCCGTCCATAATAGCTGGAACTCCCCAGACTTCTGATAATGCACTGATTTTGGCTTATGTTTTATATTCCATTGGTTTGTTCTATTGGATTTTCTGTTTCTTATTTGGATTTTGTATTTGGTATTGATACAGGAGGAGGACATGCGTCTGGAGAATGTATACTACTATGAGATGAAGGATATCGGTTTCTTTGATTCTGATTGGGAATAATACTGCTTTGTCTCTACTTCTCTTCACATTTGTAAATTTACCTTTCTCATGGCTTTCGCGAACTCTTTCATTGTATGAATCATTGACGTGTGAAAATTAGTTATTGTCTATGTAAATAATTTATGTTTCGCTCTAGTATTTTGGTGAATGTATTATTTGAATATAATTGTATTTGATATTGAAATATAATTAGATTGTGTTGGATATGAACATGATTTGGTGTTGGATATTATATAGGGTGCAACGTAGATTCCGCAAAAAAAGTTGCGGAAGCAACCTAGACGAAATTCTGTCTAGGTTGCAAACTAGATGGTTTTTCACATTCCGTCTAGGTTGTTTTCCGTCTAGTTTGATCAACCTATACGGAATTCTGTCTAGTTTGACTCAAACTAGACGGATCAACCAAGACGAAACGTCATCTAGGTTGATCAACCTAGACGGGAGATTAAACAACCTAGACGAAAAATTTTGTTTATGTTGCTCGTTTTTCTACTAATGACATCATCATTCTTGAGGATATCAACCTCAAATCTTTACCTCTCTCTTGTTTGTTTTAGAGAAGTTTTTCTGAACTCATCTAGCTATTTGATATTTAGATTTTCATATATTTATGCTAGATTAATTTGAGTTTGTATTTCATTATACTCATTGCCTACACACACAACCACTTGAGCTTAAGTATTTCACATATAGTATACTTGGGATGTGAGAGTGTATCTTTGAGAGTGTGCTTACAATTTCGTCCTCATCTTGTTTAGAGAACAAATCTTTATTTGAGTTTATCATTGTGAAACACGTGTAATACACAAGGACACTTAGAGGAGTGGTTGAGAGAAGAACGGGGTCAATTCTAAGAGGAGTGGCTTGGTTGTAAAAACCTAGGGAGAGGTAGTAATTCCAAGCACTTAAGGAATGTGACACTGGTCGGCCAACACTTAGAGAAGTGTATTGTGTGATTATCATCGTGTGAGTTGTAAAAGTTTTTGGTGAACTTCGGAAACCGATTGTGTAGTTATTTGAGATAGTGGAGAATCTCTTTGAGGTGAGGAGCGAAGACGTACGTCGAGGGTTGACTGAACTCCATGGTCATTTATGTTGTGCGCGGAGGAAGCTTCTCGGAGCGACACGGACAATCCAAGAGATAAATCACAACTAATAAGCTAAACACAATACAACATCAAGACAACGAGTTTAACGTGGTTCGGCAAGTTGCCTACGTCCACGGGACAAGGAGGGGGGAGTTCTTATTATTAGAAATCAAGAGAATACAAATAGAGTTACAAATCTCACCGATCAAACCTTAAAACAAAGCTCTAGATCTTTCACAAATCTTCCATAATTGAATGCAACAATCCTCTCCAAAAGACTGCTCAAAATCATCCTTTCTTAACCCTAATTAATCAGGTTTAGGGTTATATATTAACTCAGAAACGAACCGGGTCAAAAATCAAGAGCCCAACCCAAACAGCCTGCGGTCGACCGCGGCGGTCGACCGAACCAAAAACCCGAGAGCAGAATCGATTACAGTCATGGCGCGGTCGATCGAATCTCATCCCGAGACCAAAAATCACCTACAGGATACACGCGGTCGACCGCCACGGTCGATCGTCACGGTCGACCGCCTTCAGCTCCGAATCTTACTGCCCTTCTGTGCACGTTCGCGGTCGACTGTCGCGGTCAACCGCCAGTCTGCCTGACCGATTCTCCTGAACTTCCTGCTGCTTCTCTCGCCACTTCTTCAATTTCCTTTGTGTTTGCGATTGTCTTGGCGCACTATTATCATTGTTATATCTTGTGCATGTTTATATCGCCTATTGTGTTATCTCTTATTATCCTTGCATATTTATCTTGTATATCACATTTGCTAGGATAATTTATTATTAGCTTTAATTTGGCATCGTAATCGGATTAGATTAACAATTACCTTATTCACCCCCCCCCCCCTCTAGGGTATTTTCAATTTTATATATTACCAGAATCAACAAGGATACGAAATCATTAAACACATGATTCTGATGAAATTATTTCAAACACGTTATCTTCCTAAATAGGTGAATTTTGAAAACTAATTAATATTTATAGGGCTAAATGTATTTTTGACCGTTTTGCGAAATAATGTGCGTGTGTGTGTGTATGATTTGAGCTTTTAAGTATAACACATAAAGTAAACACCTAAGCTATAAACACTATACCAAGCATATAATCTCCATGAAGCTCGATCTTTATAGCGGGATGAAGCGATAATGTATCTTGACTTGAATTACGACGGTTTCATTCCAATTTCTGCCATCCTCCAAGATATCGTCGTTAAGGCGCAAATCCAACCTCGATGCATGCTGAAGGAAAACACAAATACTAGAAAACAAGATTAGGAATTGTTTGTTAATCATAAAAACTATATTAGACAATAGGCTCATAAACATGAGACCTAATAATCAGATGGGGCGACTCGGCTTCACACCTTGTTTATTCGCGATGTAGGTGGCAAGGTCTCATTGTAGACATTTTAGACGCAAATTTTCTTGTTAATATAAACCGCATACCTTTTAAGTATGCACCGGTTCTTTGGCTTGTGGGCTACTTGGCCTCATGCCTTGGGTTTATTCACGATAACACCAATGTCTTAGGGTACGTGTCTTAGGTTTTGGGAGATGCCAATGTCTTTTTTTGTCGAAATAGATTGAGTTGACGTGCCTTGGTTTTAGCCTGAGAAGATACTAATGTCTTTTATCGATGGTGTGCCTTGGTCTTACCCTGAATAAGTACCAAGGTCTTAGGAGTCGAAGCCGACCGAGTTGAGGCCTGCCTTGGTTTTACCCCGAGAGGGTACCAAGGGCTTTTGTCGATAGCGTGCCTTGGTTTCACCCTGAATATGTACCAAGGTCTTTGTAGTCGAAGCCGACCGAGTCGATGATGATCAATCGACAAGAGCTGCTGATTGATACAACAGGAAAATATATATTGTCTGAAGACAACATCATTAATTACCTTGGAGGGAACTATATTTGCCTTGGTCTTATTCATGAAAGTGACGCCAAGGCCTCTGGCTGAAGTAGGCCGAGTCAATGGAGATTAGCCTTGGCGGTAGCTTCTCATCTCATGATTTGAGCATAAGATGAAGGGCCTCACTGTCAGTGCTAAATTGTTGATGTCAGTCATTACACACGAGGTTTATGTTAGAGTTATGAGAGTGTTTAGGGTCATCAAACTTTTTCAGAGGGCGGAGTTGGGTTCTCCAGTATTTCCTTCGACGATCAAGTCAGTGTTTGAGCTTGTGTGAGGAATATAAAATAAGTAAGGGGATAAATACATAGTTTCAGAGTTACCTCCTCTCCCATCCCCTTACCTCGTGCAGTGCCACTTCCTTTTATAGCACATTGGAAGGATAAAAAGGTAATTGTGGCCTAGTTCAGGCAGACTGTTGAGTCGGCTGATACCTTCCAAGTGTCGGTCACAGAAAAAGGTGAGTCACCTAGTTATTAAATGAGGGAATGATAACAAATGCTTGAAGCTGACTAGGTCCAATGAGTCATAGAGGCTATAGGGGTTAAAGTGATGATGATTTTGTCAGAACAGTTAAGGCTAGAGCGTTCAGTTGGCGAGGGGTTCGAGGTAACTGTCGCCTTTCTATTTCTTTAGTCAAGGGCCGAGAAGCACCACCTTTTGATTCGAATACGCAAGTCGTCGACCGACACAGTAGGCCGAATGTGGGTTGTTTGTAGGGTCTATCAGGTGAGGTGACCAACAAGTATCGCCTTTTGACTCGGCTATGTAAGTTGTCGGCCTATAGAGTTGGCCACAGACACAACTCTGGTTGTTGGTTTCTGGATAGATCTGATTAAGCACGGGGTGGACACATGTCGACTTTCCAACAAAGATTAGCACTTGCCGATTTTCTAGAATAAACAATGTCAAATTTTTTAAAAAACAAAAAAATTGAAACATTCAAATAGTGAAAATTTACAGTTTATAAACTAAAAACCCCAACTGAAAGTTTTGACTTTTGCGAAAAACACCCTAAACGTTTCAAAAATTACAAAATACACGCTCTAAAGTCAACTTCTACACAAACAACTTCTAGAAATAACACTCTACAAGTTTGAAAATTTGCAAAATACAACCTTAAAAAGTCAAACTTTTACAATAACGCGGTCTGGATACATCAAAAGTTACAAACAGTGCAAAATCCATAAGACATAAATAATACCATAAAAATTTTAAAGTTTGTAAAAAACACAGTTTTGAAGTTGCAAAGTACACCCTCAAAAAGTCAAAATTCTTAGAAACACACCATAATTATGCGAAAACTTAATCGAAGTACAAAATCTATAACTTATAAATAGCAACATGAAAATTTTGAAATTTGTCAAAATACAACCTAAAAGTTTTAAAATTACAAGATATACCCTTAAAAAGTCAAATTTTACAAAATACACGCCACAAATATGAAAACTTACAAGCAGTACAAAATATATAGCTTATACATAGCAACATGAAAATTTTGATATTTACAAAAAACACCTTAAAGCTTCAAAAATTATAAAAAACACCCTAAAATTCAAATTTTAGAAAAAATCATGAACAATGAAAAGTTAAGAGTATAAAGTTTATAAATTAGGAAAAAATCCCTTGACAAAATGACATTTGCAGAAAACACCTAGAACTTTTAAAATTTGCAAAAAAACACTCAAATTTAAAACTATACAAAACACACCCTAAAATTACCTAAACTTCTAAACAGTACAAAATGTATAAATGATAAATAGGACCATGAAAACTTTACCCATGGACTTTAAGTTAGGTACGTGAAAATCATAAAACAATTAAATGGGTCGCTTAGGTCAATGGGTAACCCATTTAATAAATGAGTTGACCTAACTACTTAATGGGTCGGATCGGGTGAATATTATACGATTCGGGTCGAAATTTATATGGGTCAGGTCGGGTCAGCAAACACAGCTAAAAAACAATCAATATGACAACCTCAAAATAACCGAGCATTCCATCTACATTTCCTAGCTTCTTGCAGTACTCTCTCATACAATACGAGAGTAAGTTCAGCAAAGAGAATTTCACAACTACATAATGTTTAGGATAGTTAACGCTAGGAGGGGAAGTAAGAAGAAAGAAAAGCCATCCAAACTCGCCCCAATATTAAAACCAGAATACTTTGAGAAGCAAACATTTCGTCTAATCGAACGCATCATCATCATCATCAGGAAGAGGTTGAGCAGCAGCTGCTGCAAGGTCTGCCTCATGCCTGTCAAAAGGACAAAGACAAAGTTATATTAGCTCCCAGAAAACATGGACTTCACAAAATCACCATGAACTATTATTAACTGTTCTATTAGAGGAAACACCACAATCCTTTTTCACTAAGCATATGATAAGAACTTGAAATAATTTTTGACATTTTTGCTCTTATATAACTATACACAACTACTCCCTCACCATCTTTCCTTCTTACTATGAACAATTTAGACCTTTTAACCATGTAATACTTTACAATGTTGCGTAATTCTGATAGCATGTGATAATTTTCTATGGATGTAAACATTTTTAATATGTTTCCTCTAATATAAATAGTTTGATATAAGTTTTGTGCAAAACCCTGATAGGTAATGGCAGTTATGTCACGTTTATCCTTTAAAAAAAAGATATCAATAAATTTCACTACCGCCTGAAGACAACTAAGTTGTCATGTCCTTTGTGTTGGCCTCTTTGTTTTGATGATGTTTAACAAACAATTTACCACTAATGTTGTTTGTCTAGTATTTGTGTTTTCTTATTTATTGTAGACAAACAATAAGTTGGAGGATAGATGGAATCGAGCATTAACGATCAAATCCAATGGAGGTTGGCGAATATAGTGGAGTGAAGCTACGCAATTCAAGTTAAAGATTTAAGTTCAAGCTTCATCTGCAAGTATACCAAGTCAAGCTTATTGAAGATCAAGATTGCTTGGGTAACATTTAGTTTAGGTGTTATATTATGTGTGTTGATACTTTAAGCTCAATATAATATGCACACACATTTTATTGGTTTCTTTGAATATATATATATATATATATATATATATATACATAAGTTAAGTTTTGGTTTCTATATATATATATATACATAAGTTAAGTTTTGGTTTCTATATATATTTAGTTATATATATACATACATGGTTTTGAGTTTTCAAGTTTTACTATGAAATAATTGAATACAATTGAAAATACATTTCTTGTTTCATACTTATATGCATATATATGATTTCATCAATATCAATTTTATTTAGTTATATGAAATCATGGTTTAAGTGCATTATACGTGTATTTTCATAAAATACTATATTCATTATTTATAGACTTCATAACAATAGTTTACATCTTTCTTCAAGTCTATAAAATCATTTTGTAATGTTTCAAAACATGATTAAGCTAAAATGTCAAAACTCATGTGTTTACATTTTCATGTTTTGGACTATTTTACAAAATGATGATATTTCTCATTTGGGAGGTCCTTTTTAAAAACTAGTCTTTGTAGCATGTTTATTATCATGTCTAGACCGAACTCCGTGATCGAACTCCGTGATCATATCATTTGTTTGTGATTGCATTGGCGCACTTTTTCATGCCCATATCTTATATCGTCTTTGTGTATTGCTCATTGTTTATTTAACCCACTATCTAGTTTAGTTTGTTTTCCCCTGTGTGATTTATATATCCTTGCTCATATAATTGTAATATCTCATTGCTAGGATATATTCATTTGTTCATATTGCTTATCCTAGCTCATTTATCTTGTTGTATTTCATACTTGCTAGGATAACTTATTAATTACTTTTAATTGGCATAAAATCGGATTAGATTAGCATAAGACCCTAATCACCCCCCTCTAGGGTCTAACACTTTTGCAAATGACCTGGCAATTATGTGCTTTGGATAATTTACCCATACGTAATATACCTGCTTTAATATTATCTGTTTTTTGAGTTGGGGCACGTAGAAAGTGATAATGGTACTTTAGAGTTTAGACCATTTAACAATCAAGTTAACACAATTTATGACATTTCTTAAGAGTTCAGAGAGATTTTGCATAATTAATGTTCAGAAAAATTTTCTCTGATCGATAAATTTTAGAGGGTTTTGCGCAAAACACCCCAAAGTTAAGTAGTCTTTGTGAAATTTAACCAAGGAAGATCTTAAATCTATGCAATGAAAGAAGCATGCTGCCACTTACTGTCTCTGTACTTCCAGATCGATCTGCACCTCTGGAGGAGCAAGAGCCGGAGACTCGACAAAGTGGAGATTGGGATCCCTGAACGGTCATTAATGTAATTAAATTCAAAAACTTCATTGTTACTCTAAATTAAAATGCATATGAAGGTTCTGAGTGCTATTATACCCCGCAAGTTTTCTAGCCAAATAAAGGAAGGGCTTCTCAAAATTGTAATTGCTCTTAGCAGAGATCTCATAGTATTGGAGATTCTTCTTCCTGTGGAAAGTCACTTGCTTTGCTTTCACTTGCCTGTTCTTCACATCAACCTTATTACCACACAGAACTATAGGAATGTTCTCACATACCCTGAAAATATTAACACTAAACAGTTAATAAGCTAGCACTATGAAAAGCAAAAAGGCTCAGAAACATTTTGGATTAGACAAGAAACCTGCAAAGGTCACGGTGCCATGTTGGGACGTTCTTATATGTCAATCTTGCAGTGACATCAAACATGATAATTGCACATTGGCCATGGATACTGCAAATTTGAAACAGAAATATATGATAAGAACAATAACCTATCGTAAGAAATAACATTATGAAAAGGGAAAAATGTTAGCTTGTTGATATAAATCTATAATCTATTGATAAGGAAACAATTTGGAAACAGTTAAGAACAGTAAATCTCAAGTGTTGTAAATCAGATCAGTTACAGCTCTGAAGAAATACACGCACAAAAGTGATGCTGTGATAATAATGACAACATAGAAAATTGTAACAGCAATAATGACAATTGTTGATGAAGATTTGACTAAACTTATGATCTTAAAGAAAAAGAAAAACAAAATATTTGAATCAGTTAATTAGGAAGACTGAAATTATTATCAACAAACTGCTGTTGACTGACTAAACTTAGGGACGATACACGCTACCACTGAAATGTGTTTGTGCTTGTTGGATGGGAGAGCCAAAGGAGAGATGATTTCTATGATTTTAGCAGAGAACGCCCAATATCAAAAAAGCAAACAGAGAAAACCATAGTTAAAAGTAATTAAAAAAACTTAAACTACATACACAAAAAAGTTACAAACTTATTTCTAAACTAAAAAAAAGATCAAATTGCACAAGTCAACACTAAACAATGTGCCAGCTAAACTGAAATTGAAACTGCTATTAAAAAGATAACACCAAATTAACTTTTCTTCAGCATACTACAGTTACAAGACCAGTTGACAAGAAAATAGCTGTACACAGAAATTCAACAGCACCAAATTAACTATAGTATCCTAAAATTGAAATAACTAGAATTAATAAGTCAGTTAATTACATGAGCATGATCTTTTGCGTGTTACAGAAACAAGGATAGAGAAATTATCTTCCACATCTACACTTCATTACAAGTAATGTACAACAACTAACATCACAAGAGCTAATTTTGCACCAATACTTATTTTACGGGTAAACCTGTATAAATAGAACACTGAATTGGCAAAAATAGGGACAGCTTACTAATATCCATCTCTAAGACCCCCAAATTTCTCTTGCCCAGCTGTGTCCCAACAGTAAAACCGGATCTTTCCGCAGTTTGTGAAGAAGTCCAAGGGATGAACTTCAACACCAATAGTTGCTGTACAAACAAAATAATTTAAACAAAAAACAAAATGAACACTGAACTAAATAGATTATAATTGCCAACTACATGCAATCAATAACGATTTACTTACGTTCATACTTCTTCTCGAACTCACCGGTGAGATGCCTCTTCACAAATGTAGTTTTCCCTGCACCAAAGTTAAACTAAAATCATCAAAGAATAATATATAAAAGAAAAACAATAGTATCCTGAATCCATAAAACTAGTGAATCAACTCAAATAAAACCAGAAAACAATAAAAAAAAATCATTTTGCCTATATACCACCTAAAATGTACTCCATTTGCATTTATCCCAAATCTGAATATTAGCTACTTTATCCCTAATACTTTAACATTGAACTAAAATACACCTCATAGTCAACACCCTGCAATGATAAAACAACAACGATAACAACAAGGACGACAACAATAATAACAAAATAAAATAAAATAAAATAATCCCGAGCTCCCTTAAAAAAAGATTCTCCAAATATACAAAACATGTAGATTTACCCTCTACATCTGTATATTTGCTAACATACCCCTGCGAGGTTTAACGAAAATCCAATGTGAGAGAATGTAGACGAAAATTAGCAAATATGTCTAGATTTGGTCATAAATTTGAAAAAAAAAATAACAAATTTGAAAAGTATACAGGAAACCACCCAAGGAAATACCTTTCAGCTCAAACTTATAAAAAAGCAGCGATTTTTGGCTCAAGCAAAGTGCCAAAGAGATCCAAGATCGAATTTTTCTTACCGGTTCCGCCATCTCCAACGATGACGAGCTTGAAACTTGGGTAGTCCACTGTCTGCTGATTTGGCAACGCCTAAATCAAACAAAATCAAAATTAATATTAAAATAACTAGTTGAGAATTTGAGAGCGTACGAGAAATACCATTAGGCTTTTTGTTGGACAAATTTTCAAAACAAACCTTTTTGATTTTTTATTTGTAAAAAACAACCCCTTTTCAAAAAATTTGTAAAAACCGACCTGGTTTCAGCCTCAGCGCTGAAACCAGGTCGGTTTTTGAAAAAAAGTTTCCGAAACTTCACGGGAGTTGAACTCCCGTGAAGTTTAACAGCTTTTTAATTAAGCTGCTAAACTTCACGGGAGTTCAACTCCCGTGAAGTTTCACAGTTCAAAATTTTTTTTTGAACTGTGAAACTTCACGGGAGTTGAACTCCCGTGA
>BQKN01064103.1:0-13598 GCA_022839385.1 Asparagus kiusianus
GGACTGCAGCCTTGTGTGAACCCTGGGGCGTCACAGTTGGTATCAGAGCTCTAGTTCCAGCATCCTTAGGATCATTACTGTGTCAAATTGTGGAGCTAGGATAGAGTTTCCTAGGATTCACGTATAGAGTCCGTTAGGAATTCCTAGAATGAGTGAGGACGATATGTGCGTATATCTCAAAATTTCAAAAAAAAAATTTATGACAATTATTTTATGTTGATTTAAAGTATTTGCGTGAATACTATATGTTATGAATGCGTATTGTGATACGTTATATATATGTATATTTGTTTGCGATCTCACTTACTATGATCATAAGCTCTCCTCTCGATATTATAAATGTTGGAACGAGGATGCAGTCAAGATAAAACTCATACCCGGAGAGTTGGGAAAGCAGAGTCCGAGCCGCAGCAGGCTCCACAGTATTTGATCGACTTTATGGCACCATTTGCAGAAACAGAGACTAGCAACACTCGAGGAGGGAGTAGCGAGCCACATTACATTTTCTAGAGTTCCACCATCCGTTGTACTAATTGTGCTAATGGAAGAGGTAATACTAATGATTATATTATCACAACCATTTGTTGATAGAGATACAGAGCAGGAGGCTTGGCTCTGTAAGAATAAGAAAGATGTAGGACATTGAGAACACCATAGTGCAGGGCACATTGGATTCTTATGCAGCTTATAAATGAAAAGGAATATGTAAAAATTCCTTAACGTAGACTCAGTACCAAACCAGAGGTTAAATATATTCAGCACAGAGGATATCACCGGAGAATAGCAACAAAGAATAGCTACGATTTCATATTTTCATCGGGACAGTGAATATCACTTATTTGGGAAAATTTTGTTTACTTTTTCGACAAGCAGTTAGAGCTAGTTTGCTTAAAACAGTGAGATGTGCCTATAGTTAATTACGAAATCAAGACTAGCATGATGGCAATGTCAAAGGCAAGAGGCCTATTATGGGATCTAGAGGACCCCAACAGCGGGGTAAGGATTTTTACTATCAGCAATAAAGACATTACAAGAAGATAGCAAACATGATTTGATGACACCGCAGCAGTGCATGATTCGGGACACATGATACAATTATAACAAGATCGGACATAAAACGAAGAATTATCGTAGTACACCAGTAGGAGACTAGCATGATAGAGATCAGGGTCAATAATATTAGGGTAGCAGCTACGGCCAACATCGGAGGATAGATGTGCTACCGGTTATTCCGAGGATTTAGGGGCCTATAGGCCAGAATTGTGTTATTCAGAATATTCATCAGTGTCAGATGGACCCATGTGTTTCACTGCCAGCAGCGTAGCAGGCGTCGGCCACCAGCAGAGTTTATGTAGTCGCGTCACGTGATCATAGTACGAGCAGAGTTTTCATAGTAAATTCTTATCCAGCTCGAATCCTGTTGATTCAGAAGCTTCGCATTTTTTTTATCTATCATGATGTCATGATTAGACATCAGCTTGTAGCGTAGCGTTTCGGCGTTCCATTATCAGTTTCTACTCCTTTAGAGGAGGTGTCCCTATTAGAGAGTATATGTAGGAGATGTGTTATCAGTATAGATGAGTTTGAGTTCATCTTTGTCATGGTCGTGTTGTGGATGTTGAATTTCAACATCATTCTTAGTATGGAATGGTTATCATCTTACAATATCAGTACCGACTGTTTTGCTAAAATAGTATGCTTGTGAGCATTCGTTGGGATTATATAGATAGTAGCAACCTCATAGGGTAACCAGAATACGGAGTCATTTCTGGCATAAGTCAAAGAGGTGATGATACGGGATCGGGGTGCAGTTTTGAGCGAGACCGGAGTTGTCTCAGTATATCAGGATGTCTTTCAGGACATACCTATGTTTTCTCCAGTGAGAGAGGTTGTTTCCCTGCATTGAGTTGCAGCAGGCACCGTACCGATTTTCCGAGCACCCTATCATATCTTATGGCACCCGCTGAGTGGAGGGAGCTACAGACTCAGGTAGATGAGTTGTTAACTCATGATTTTATTTGTCGGAGTCGTTTTTTTTTTCATGGGAGCACCGGTCTTCTTCGTGGGGGAAGAAGGACTATAGCATGTGATTGTATATCGATTATCATGAGTTGAACAAGGTCACTTCCCGGATCATGGATCCACTGCCGAGGATTTATGACTTGTTCGACTAGCTGTGGGGAGCACAGCATTTTTTGAAGATTGATCTTCATTCTAGTTATTTCCAGTTGCGAATGCGGTAAATGAACGTTTCCAAAACCGCATTTTCTGACTCGATATAGGTCTTTTGAGGTCTTGTCATGCCATTTGGGCTGACCAATGCACCCGCGGTATTCATGGATTTGATGAACCGGGTTTTTTCGTCCATGTTAGGACCAGTTCGTAGTTATTTTATTAACGACATCATTATCTTTTCGAGATCAGAGACAGTGCGCGAGCAGCATCCTCTATTGGCATTACGGGGATAGCGGACAATCGAGATTAGAGGCATCAGTGATACGCTAAGTTCAGGAAATACGAGTTTTGGCTATAAAAGATTAGATTTTTAGGCCACGTCATCAGCAGGTGGGGCATAACAATGGATCCAGCCATTGTTGAGGCTGTACTTGATTGGGAGCCACTAAGAACCATTACACGGGTTCGTAGTTTTAGAATGGTATGAGAGAAATTTCATTCAGGACTTTTTGAAGATTGTGATATTACTTACACACCTTACAAAGAAGGGTGTATAGTTTACTTTGGGCACGGGATGCCAGGAAGCCTTTAAGACTATTAAGGCTAGATAGACTACAATAACAATTTTGACTGTTCTAAACAGTGATACGACGTTTGTCATTTATGTGGACACGTCATTAGCAGGACTACGAGGTGTTTTGATGCAGACCCGGAGGGTATGGCTTATTTCGCGACAGTTTAGGCACATCGTAACAGATATACAGTGCATTCATGCACAAGGAAAATGTACAAGGATCTGAAGAGGCATTTTTGGTGGAGTGGTATGCGCAGAGGGATTGCAGATTATGTAGCTAAGTGTTATACATGCCAACAAAATTAAGGCAGAACATCAGAGATATGCAGGAACCCTACAGCTTTTACCCATCCCTGAGTGAAAGTGGGCAGATATTTACATGGATTTCATAGTGGGGTTGCCTAAGACGAAGAAAGGAAATGATTCTATTTGGGTTATAGTGGACAGATTGACTAAGTCCGCACATTTCTTACCTGTGAGGACGACTTATACGGCAGATACGTATGCGAGGATCTTCATTCGGGAGATTGTTAGATTGCATGGAGTTCCAGAGATGATTGTATCAGATCGGGGCTCAGTCTTCACATCTCATTTTTGGAGGAGTTTCCAGGAGGCTTTTGGCAGTCAGTTGTCATTTAGCAGTGTTTTTCACCCCCAGACAGATGGTCAGACCGAGAGGGTGAATCAGATCTTAGAGTACATGCTGAGAGCGTGTATTTTAGATTTTCAGGGTAATTGGGAGGACCATATCTCACTGATTGAATTTGCATATAGTAATAGTTATCAAGCTACCATCAGGATAGCACCGTATGAAGCTTTATACGGAAGACCTTGCAGATCACCTATATGTTGGGCAGAGCCAGAGGATAGTTTATTGATTGGTCCAGAGTTAGTTAAACAGACCACAGAGAAGGTGGCATTGATTCGAGAGCGCATTCTTACGGCGCAGAGTCGGCAAAAGAGCTATGCAAATTAGTGGAGACGACCTTTAGAGTTCCAGGTCAGAGACTCAGTTATGATGAAAGTATCACCGATGAAGGGCGTTTAGCGATTCGGTAGACGGGGGAAGCTTGCCCCGAGATATATTAGTCCTTTCAGGATCATCGAGCGCATTGGAGCTATTTCTTATAGGTTAGATCTTCCAGCATCGATGTCGAGTATACACGATGTCTTTCATGTTTTAATACTTAAGAAGCATCTACGGGATGATGAGCAACAGAGAGTGATTGATTCACCATAGATTGAGATTCATGATGACTTGATTATCGTAGAGATTTCGGTATGCATACTTGCTAGAGAGAATAAAAAGCTTAGTAATAAAGTCATTCCATTAGTGAAAGTTCAGTGGAACCAGCAAGGAGCCGAAGAGATTTCTTGGGAGCGCGAGGAGGATGTTCGTCGTGACTACCCACACCTGTTTGAACATGTAAGATGTTGATAAATTCTTATGCTTTGATAGTAGTCTTTATCTATGTTGTTTAGTCACATTTATATTTATCTTTAACACTAGAATGGAGATATTGTCACCTGATCCTTAATCATTTGAAATATATGGTATATACATGAGGGTTTCCTTGTTTGGATTATTTCGCTCGACGTACCAATTTCGTTTAATTAGGGATTTAGGGGAGAATGTTTGCATTCTAGGTTGTTAACTTTAAATATCATTGTGCTAATACTATGAGATGAGTGCAGAAGGAATTTTTAATATGAATTACACCTTCTTATTGTGTTTTCCTAGTTTTTAAGCTTTGAGATGCGATTGTGGAATTTTGGGGACGAAATTCTTTTAAGGGGGGAAAAATGTAAAACCCCGTAAATTTGAATATTTTATGATAAATAATAATAAATATGTTATATATTAAAAAAATAATATATTTTTATTTTTGGATATGATAAGAATTGATTTGAGATTAACTCAATGTATATTTGTGAAAATATGAGTGCAAATGCACAAAACATGCACAAAGGCCAAGAGTGAAAATCTGGGAATAATGACCAGTTATGAGTTTTTATATTTTGCACACCGGTGCAGTTAGAATTTGGAAAAGTATAAAAGACCAAAGTTGTAGGTATCTTCAGCAGATTTCCAACAAGTCTTAGATCACCTCATTCCGAGTTTGGATGAGAAAGTTACAGCTAAAATACCGAAGGGGTATTTTCCTAGTCAGACTAGGTTTCCTGGTTCGGGTCTAACAGGTTTGTTTCGGGTTTGCCTCTATAAATACATGTATTTTTCACGAAAATTCTTTTCTTTTATCATATCTAAGAACCCTAACAGCCATCAAACCCCATAAACCCTATTTTGAATTTTTGGAGAAGATTGGAGGCTTTCAAGTTGTGTTTTGTTGATTTTTGGCTTTTGGAGTGGAGATCTCCTTCGATGTTGCTTCTAACAAGTTTTCCTACAACCCCAGGCGAGTATCATCTCTACTAATCCCCCTCCCAGTTTTTAAAATATTTTTGAAGAGTTTTTAATGAGTTTTATAGAGCCTAATCAATTAATTTGTGTATAAAAATTAGATCTTTTGTATATATGTATAAAGACTATGTCTTTTAATGTTAAGAGATTAAGCATGAATTTACAGAAGTGTTTTAAGATCTAAAAATGATTTAAAATATCTTTTATCTGATTTAGATGTCTTATTTCTTTGTTTTAAAGTTTCGTGCATGATTGAAGGTTAAAATATGATTTCTTATGCAAATAATCATGCTTGTTATGTTCTGTTGAAAATCTGCTGCACATATATACTATTGAGCTAGACATTTGAAATAACAAATGAAATCCAAATTGAACCAAACTAATTTCCATTGAAAGATATGTGAATCTAGTTTTCAAAACAGAAAACCATACCTAAAGATAGTTTTCCTAGAGAAAGATATGCTCAATTTACTGATGATAGGTTCTGCAGAAAATCTGCTGCACAAATAAAATGTTTGACTGGAAATTAGAAATATCATATGAACTCCAAACTGAGCCAAATCAGTGTCAAATGATAGCTATGTGAGTCTAGTTTCCAAAACGAAAAACTATTCTTAAAAAGAGTTTGTCCAGAGAAAGATATTCTCAATTTACTAATGATATGTCCTGCAGAAAACTGCAGATGTGCTCATTTGAAATAAATTGATATATTACGTAAAGGTTTCTTGAGTTTTGCTGTTGTTTGTTATTTTTGAGAGAGTTTCTCGATCTTGTACTGTTATATACAATGCTTAAGAGTTGTTTAACATCTGGGATAATGATGAACACCAGATATGGACACGCACACCGAGATATGTGCACGTACACTTAGATTATGTTGTGTTAACATACTTTTTGTCGCACGTTGAGCTGATGAATACATATGAAAGAGTATAGTTAATTCATGTATCCGGAAATAGAGAGATAAAACCTATTTGCCGCAGAACGATTGAGTAATAGTATTACAATAGTATCGTTATTTCATGTATCCGGAAATAGGGAGATAAAACCTATTTGCCGCAGAACGATTGAGTAATAGTATTACAAAAGTATCGTTATTTCATGTATCCGGGATAGGGAGATAAAACCTATTGCCGCAGAATGATTGAGTAATAGTATTACAACAGTATCGTTATTATATGTATCCGGAATAGGAAAATAATAAATCCTATTGCCGCAGAGCGATTGAGTAACGAGCATTACAAAAGTATCGCTATAGTACAATATGATGCACACATAGATTTTTGATCAGTTGTAAGTTTTACTTTCCAGATGGATTGCCTGCGAGTAGGGTATTTTCCTTTGAGATTTTGAGGCACCCGTTATGAACGGCAGATATATTTATTTTAGCAATTGTTAATATCCTCTTATTATAGAGCAGGTCACTCGGACGTAGTTCGAGATGAGATGATTATTCTTTATGTTAGAGATTGGAGTATTTATCATTGATTATTTGTTTTTCATTCATAGAGAGTTATATGAATGATTTGATATTTGTATGTACTGATTCTATTTTCTTATATTCTCCTACCCCTTCCCCTGGGGAGAGGTAGTGATGATCTCGCTAGCGCTTTGACGCTCGTTGTTTTCCCCCCTTTCAGGCAGCGAGTCTGGCGTACGGAGAGTCGCAGGTTGATGGAACTTCTTAGTTGTCCATTTAGTTACTTATCATATTTTGTAGTTATTGTAGAACTCCACATGTTGTTGATAAATCTCAGAATCTAGATTGGTATTTTGTTTCATAGAGTTGAGAGCTATTATGAGACTTTGTTTATGTGACTCATTGTATTTGAGATTCAGTTCAGACTCGGAGATATGTCTATTTGGGCTCATTATTAATTTTTCTTACACTTCTTCTGTGTATATCCAGTGTTGCCCTATTTCTATTTTTACCTGTCTGTACCTTCACCTATTTATTATTTCCACTAGAGAGATAGTGATTGTGATGGTGAAACTTGTCATAGCATGGTGGTTGGTGCTTGGCAGGTTTGACAATCCGGGTTTCACCTAGGACTGCAGCCTTGTGTGAACCCTGGGGCGTCACAATTCCGCATGCGAATAGATGCATTCCGTTGTTTGCGTGCGGTTCGTTAGCCTCGTTAGTCCGCTACGTCGCATATCGCTTGGCTTTGGCGTTGTGGGCTAACAGTTTTGTTTGGATACGTCGCCCGATGGTCCGTTTGTTGAATCGGCGTTGTCGAGCTGTGCTAAGGGACCTATATGCAATTTTATACGCCTACAGATACCCCCTCCAAAGTATTTCAGCCTCGTTCTTTTATAGAAGAGTCTGGAATACTTTGGATGTGATTGTCCTAACCTTCAGTCGGCGTAACGGGACATTGGAATGGCTTCTGTTCTGGATTCCTTCAATTCCTTCAGGCTATTCGGTGCTTTGTCGAACGTCTGTAAGGATTCCGGTGCTGCATTTATTGTCTGACCGTTTGTCGGAATTCTGAACTTGAAGTCGATTCTTGATTTCTTGACTTTTTAGCTCGAGTTGGTTGATTTAACATAGAACTGATCATCGATTGACGGCGTTGAATCTTCATTTACAATGCGTTGTTCAGCGTTTGAGCTTCTTTGTGACGTGTTGTCCGGCGTCCAGGCTTCATTGCGACGTATTGTTCGACGTCCGACACAGTTTATACTCGTACGTCTGCTGGAGTATACACAGTTTAAGCTTTTAAGGTATTGGAGCGTGGCAGATACTTGAGTCACGAGACCAATTCATAAAATTGATGCGTCAATGACTCGTATTTATAGAATTTTTGGCAAATTCTCAGCCATCAACGGATTTGATGAGCCTTTACCGACTACCGTTTGAGTCGGGCTAGCATGCGGATTGTCTAAATCCGTTCCGCATGTAACGTTAAGCTAAAAGAGTTAACCCTTTTAGTGCTACGATATTGAATACGTAGACTTCGTCTTTCTCCCGTGAAAAGACTAAACAGCAACGTGTATGAGACGTTGACTTAGGATTTTTGGCAAATCCTCAGCCTTCAACGGATTTGACGTGCTCTTACCGATTACCGTTTGAATCGGGCTTACATGCGAATTGTTTTAATCCGTTCCGCATGTGACGTTGTGCTAAAGGAATGAACTCCCTTAGACTTTGTGCTATGATGTTGAATACATAGACTTTACCATTTGTTACGGGAATAGGTTACCCGGCGACGCGTGTTAGGCGTTGACTTTAGGATTTTTGGCTAACCCCCAGCCTTCAACGGATTTGATTAACCTTTACTGACTACCGTTTGAGTCGGGCTAGCATGCGGATTGTCTAACTCCGTTCCGCATGTTACGTTGTGCTAAGAGGGTGAATCCTCTAAGACTTAGTGCTACGACTTTGAATACGTAGACTTCGCCGTTGTTATGGGAATAGGCTACCCAGCAACGTGTATTAGACGTTGACTTATCCCTACTTAGGCTTCGGGATAAAGGTCCCCAGAATCGGATTCTGGTGTCTTTTTCAATCGGTGAAAGACTAAACCGGCGACGCGTGTTAGGCGTCGGCATATCCTTTCTTAGGATTCAGGATGAAATTCCCCATGCGTGTGAGGCATGGATTTTGGTGTTATTAATAACAACCTGCCACAATATTGAATATGTGGACGAGTGTTCTTTTTAATGGTTAAGAACTAACCAGCGGCGCGTGTTAGGCGCAGACTTATCCTTGCTTAGGTTTTAGGATAAAATACCCCAGAATCGAACTCTGGTGTCTTTTTCTGCGGAAAAAGACTAAACCGGCAGCGCGTGTTAGGGCAGACTTATCCCTGCTTAGGATTCGGGATAAACTTCCTAGAATAAATCCAAAATTCTTGGAAAATGATTGGTGTGGGAAAGAAGAATTTTATATTCTATTCCCTAAACAAAGAAAGGAGACTTGAGGTGGGATCTCCACCCCCAGAATCCGAAAAGGTGAAACTAAGAGTGGGATCTCCACTCCGAGAATCGAAAAGATTCGGATAACCCTAACTGTCGGAAGGTTTGATTACCGAACAAAAGATGAATTCCTCGTTTATCGAGAGTGAATTGTGGTTTTGGTCCTAACTGTAGGAAGGTTTGACCAAGCGAGAGTTTGAGATGACCCTAACTGTAGGAAGGTTTGATCACTCGATTTGAAAGCGGACCTCTCGTTCATTGGAGGAATCGAGAGGGGATTTTAGTTGTGGTCCTAACTGTAGGAAGGTTTGACCAAGCGGGAGTTTGAGATGACCCTAACTGTAGGAAGGTTTGATCGCTCAATTTAAAAGTGGACCTCTCGTTCATTGAAGGAATCGAGAGGGGATTTTTGTCGTGGTCCTAACTGTAGGAAGGTTTGACCAAGTAGGGGTTTAAGACGATCCTAACTATAGGAAGGTTTGATCGCTCAATTTGAAAGTGGACCTCTCATTCATTGAAGGAATCAAGAGGGGATTTTTATCGTGGTCCTAACTGTAGGAAGGTTTGACCAAGTGGGGGTTTAAGACGATCCTAACTGTAGGAAGGTTTGATCGCTCAATTTGAAAGTGGACCTCTCGTTCATTGAAGGAATCGAGAAGGGATTTTGGTTTTGGTCCTAACTGTAGGAAGGTTTGACCAAGTGAAAAAGGAGAGTGAGAGTACAAATCACCGTAGGAATGTTGATTCGTACAAATCACTCAAAGGGGGTTCTTGATGTTAAGTGATAAGGACTTAACACAAAGGGTTTTGACAATTCGTCAATGATTGGTAAATTAAAATTCTAAGCATTAGGAGTTTAGTGCTTATCACTTTATTCATCATGACTGGGTTATCCTTAAGAATATTACATTTAACATTCTTCCGGGAACTTCCCGTTACCTGAATTATCCACCCCCAGCTTTCTTTACAAAACTGGGTGTATCATTGAATTAGATGCACGATCGGGTTATCCTTAAGAACACCACGCATGACACTCTCCAGGAACTTCCCGTGGAAGAAAGGAAATAGTTTAGACTCATATACCTATTGGAGTATCAGGGAGCAGTTTAACCTCTTATACCGGTCGGAGGATTGAGAAGCAGTTTATACTCGTATACTCTTCGGAGTGTCAGGAAGCAGTTTATACTCTTATACCAGTCGGAGTTGTGCCGTTTTCAACTGGCTCACTCTAGCGTTATGACACCGGCTTCAACCAAGGTTTGGATGCTATTCTTGAGTGTAAAACACGCCTTGGTTGGGTGAAGGATCCTCCTATGGTACGCGCAGTACTTCGGATCCGCAGTATTTTTCGGCTTCCTCCTGATTCGTGATCGGTGGCAGCTTGATCTTGTTATTTGCAAGGAGGGATTCGAAGATGGCTGTAACATCTTCGTCCTTGAAAGAATACTCTCTTTGGAGTTTCGGACCCGAGTTCTTTTGTTGTCTCCAGGACTGCTGTTGCGATGTTTGATTAGCATCGACAGTCGTTGCGGGTGTCTTGCCTTTACCACGGGAGGCGAAGTTCGAGTTCGGAGGATTTGTCATCGATTGACTCCTCTCGGCCTTCTTCCTTCGGAGGAAGCGTTCGGCTTGTTCCCCTCGGACCTTTAAGTCTTTCCAAGTGTCGGACGGTGCTGTTCCCATTGCTTCCAATACGTCCAATGTGAGGTTGTTGTGGCAAGTCTGGAGAATGAACTCCTCGGTGATCGGGTCCCGGCAATTCAACGCTTTGTTCCGGAACCTCTTGACGAAGGTTTCGACCGGTTCCCCGTCCTTTTGTTTCTCGTCGAGCAACGTTCCGATGGATATCTCGGTGTCGTCGTCGAAGAAGTTAGCGAGGAATCTTGTCTCCATGTCGTCCCAGCTATTCACGCTTCCTGGCTTGAGGCGACGATACCAATCGAAGGCGGCTCCGCGAAGAGTGCCAACGAATGACCGCACCATCAGAGGCTCATTACCGGAGATAACACCCAGGTGCGATTTGAAGTAAATCAAATGCTGAGTGGGGGAACCCTTCCCATCGAACGACGTGAAGTTGATTAAACTAAACTTCGCCGAATAGGGGATTGATTCCCACTCTCTTGGGTATGGACAAGGAATGCCCGTCTTCTTCACCTCTTGAGCGGAAATCAACGTATTGATTTTGCTCTCGAGGTTTTTGATCTTCAGACTTTCACCCGAGTTTTCGTCAACACGATCCTGAGGTGGAACCGTGGTGTTGTGACTAGCATCCTCGTTGCCACCCCCTGCATTAATGGGAGGGTCATTGGCATTGTGGGTTACATCCGCATTCGCATTCTCCACTTCATGAACAACCTGATTACGGCGGCTTGGTTCGCCTTGCTGGTTCCTCAATGCCTGGATTTGTTGGTCATGCATCTCTTTCATAGTCTGCATGGCCATCTGCATCTCGAGCCTGAAGCTTTCCTGTTGTTTGGCCATGGCCTCTTCGAGCATCTTGGTCACTTGTTCCGCGCTTATCATGAATGACTCGCGGGGTTCTCCTTCGCTAGACACGGTGTTGTCAGACGCAACCGCAGAGCAAGCATCCGATTCCTCATCTTCTGAAGATGGTCTTATCCGAACCCTTCCATACGTTCTTCGTGAGATGGCTCCAGACTGCAAACGGGTTAGACGCCGGGATGCTCTCAGAATCGACTCGAGATCATCCCGTGCCAATATCCCCTTGTTGGTCATATTAGCGGTGACCCTTGGAAATTCTCCATCTTCAACCACCGCTCTCCTTCGTCGGAAACGCCTAGGCCTTGGCTTTGGTGTTTCAGTGCTGAGCCTTTCGAACACCGAGACTCTCTCGGGGACTGCTTTGATGCAGTTGCATTCAAACAGTACCGCCCGAATGAGCTTGGCGCAGGGGCATTGATTCTCTCCCTTTTGAGGATTCCTCTCCTTAGTTTTCTTCGTACCCCCAACACGATAGTACAACTCGTCTGTTTGAAGAT
Organism: Asparagus kiusianus; assembly: GCA_022839385.1. Lineage (NCBI taxonomy): Eukaryota > Viridiplantae > Streptophyta > Magnoliopsida > Asparagales > Asparagaceae > Asparagus > Asparagus kiusianus. Next base: position 12,092 of record BQKN01064103.1, read on the forward strand.
CGGAGTAACCTATCGTGTGTTGACACGATTTCTCAGGTATAACATTATCATCATCGGATGACACCGTTTCCTTCTGAGGATGAATCGCCTTCTTTGGGCTTTCGAGAGTCACTCGCCTCGACACACGCCTTTGTTGGCGTGAATCTCCAGCGGGCTCTCGAACTTCAATGCGCAAGGTAGTGCGCTTGGGTGCCGTAAACTCCTTGTCATGTTGAGGGTTGTGGCGACCCCCAGCATGTTGATTCGTTCGGGGCTTTTTCATCGGGCCCAAGCGTTCCTGGACTGGAGCTTTGCCTCGTTCCTTGGGAAGTGGACCGAGACGTTCCAAAACTGGTTTCCTCCTCTGGGATGGTCTTGCAGGATCTCCCGGAACAGTCGCTGAAATTGCCGGCGATTTGGGTTGATTCGTCGGAAGTTGAATCTTCGGAGGCTGCAGTTGTTGCTCCTTGGTCTGAATTGTTGCTTCAGACTTTGGCCTCCAAACCTTGCGAGTTGATGGTGGCTTCTTTGTCACCTCCTTCTGAAGCTTTCTACGGGCTTCTTCAGCTTGAGCCCGTGCCTGCGCTGATAGTGCGCGACGCTTGCGAATGCGCTCCTCCAGCGTCGAACGATTCCGTTTGACACGGATCCATTCGTTCGTTGGCGGCTTGGAGGAGCTGCAATTCGTCGGTTGTTGAGGCTGTTTGCCTCTTCTGTTCTTCAGATCCGTGTTGTAACGGATCCCGTCCACAGATTCCATTGCCTTTGCGAATTGTTTCGCAAGGCGCTGATGTTGCCTTTGGCGGGCTCTCTTCGAGAGAGTCACTACGCCCTCGGCAACGGAAGGTTTGGCCAGAGCAAATCCGACCTGGTTGGAAGTTGGAGAGATCTCACCCGATGCAGCTTCGGCATCCAGCAGGGCGAGACCTTCGTTGGTGTTTTCGACATCTTCATACCAACGAATTTTTCTCCTGGAGGAGAACTTTTTGGACTTGCGGGGGGAGGTTGATCCGGACGAGGACGATAGGTACGCCTCGAACTTTTGCTGATCGAACTCGTATTCGACCTCCTCCACGACCGGGATTGAGATCCGCGGCTGCGACGCTCCGATCTCGGCAGCGAGATCGGTGGCTCCCACTGTGGTCGCCAGATTGTTCGCGGGAAAATTTGTTGCTTTCTTCATTACTGATTCCATTGTACACTCTTGGTAATTGTTTATCGATTACAAAGATCCGGTCTTTTTATAAGATCCGGTTACAATAAAAATAAATGAAAATTACAACTTTGTTTCCTTATTTGTCGAACAAATCGCGAGCTCCTGTTTTGCGGTCACTTGCTTGCGTGGGTTGTTTGCCTGCGCCGGGGTTTATCCGTGGACCACCGCGAGATCTAGATCCGGTCGGATCTACGCAGTATAACGGGTATTATTCCACCAAGGGAGATAATAGCCGGAGGGATTATTTCACCAAGGAAACAATCGTTCGAATCTCGGGATCAAAGAACCAAGCTTTGATCCGGAGTATGTACG
>BQKN01064112.1:0-12697 GCA_022839385.1 Asparagus kiusianus
TCGTCGAGCTGTGCTAAGGGACCCGTAGGCAATTTTATACGCCTACAGATACCCCCTCTAAAGTATTTCAGCCTCGTTCTTTTATAGAAGAGTCTGGAATACTTTGGATGTGATTGTCCCAACCTTCAGTCGGTGTAACGGGACTTTGGAATGGCTTCTGTTCTGGATTCCTTCAATTCCTTCAGGCTATTCGGTGCTTTGTCGAACGTCTGTAAGGGTTCCGGTGCTGCATTTATTGTCTGACCGTTGTTAGAATTTTGAACTTGAAACCGATTCTTGATTTCTTGACTTTTTAGCTCGAGTTGGTTGTTTCAACATAGAACTGATCATCGATTGACGGCGTTGAATCTTCATTTACAACGCGTTGTCCGGCGTTTGAGCTTCATTGCGACGCGTTATCCGGCGTCCAGGCTTCATTGTGATGCGCTGTTTGACGTTTGACACAGTTTATACTCGTACGTCTGCTGGAGTATACACAGTTTAAGCTCTTAAGGTATTGGAGCGTGGCGGATACTCGAGTCACGAGACCAATCCATAGAATTGATGCGTCAATGACTCGTACTTATAGAATTTTTGGCAAATTCTCAGCCATCAACGGATTTGATGAGCCTTTACCGACTACCGTTTGAGTCGGGCTAGCATGCGGATTGTTTAAATCCGTTCCGCATGTGACGTTAAGCTAAAAGAGTTAACCCTTTTAGTGCTACGATATTGAATACGTAGACTTCGTCTTTCTCCTGTGAAAAGACTAAACAGCAACGTGTATGAGACGTTGACTTAGGATTTTTGGCAAATCCTCAGCCTTCAACGGATTTGAGGTGCTCTTACCGATTACCGTTTGAATCGGGCTTACATGCGGATTGTTTAAATCCGTTCCGCATGTGACGTTGTGCTAAAGGGATGAACTCCTTTAGACTTTGTGCTATGATGTTGAATACATAGACTTTACCACTTGTTACGGGAATAGGCTACCCGGCGACGCGTGTTAGGCGTTGACTTTAGGGTTTTTGGCTAACCCCCAGCCTTAAACGGATTTGATTAGCCTTTACCGACTACCGTTTGAGTCGGGCTAGCATGCGGATTGTTTAAATCCGTTCGCATGTAACGTTGTGCTCAGAGATTGAATTCTCTGAGACTTTGTGCTATGATGTCGAATACATAGACTTCACCATTGTTACGGGCATAGGCTACCCAGTAACGTGTATTAGACGTTGGCTTATCCCTACTTAGGCTTCGGGATAAAATTCCCCAGGTTTAGACCCTGGTGTCTTTTTCAATCGGCGAAAGACTAAACCGGCGACGCGTGTTAGGCGTCGGCATATCCTTTCTTAGGATTCAGGATGAAATTCCCCATGCGTATGAGGCATGGATTTTGGTGTTATTAATAACAACCTGCCACAATGTTGAATATGTGGACGAGTGTTCTTTTCAACGGCTAAGAACTAACCGGCGGCGTGCGTTAGGCGTCGGCATATCCTTGCTTAGGTTTCAGGATAAAATACCCCAGAATCGAACTCTGGTGTCTTTTTCAATCGGAAAAAGACTAAACCGGCAGTGCGTGTTAGGCGCAGACTTATCCCTGCTTAGGATTCGGGATAAACTTCCTAGGATGAATCCAAGATTGATAAACTCTTGGAAAAGGTTGGTGTGGGGAAGGAAGAATTTTATATTCTATTCCCAATTTGAAAAGGAGACTCGAGGTGGGATCTCCACCCCCAGAATCCGGAAAGGTGAAACTAAGAGTGGGATCTCCACCCCGAGAATCGAAGAGATTCGGATAACTCTAACTGTCGGAAGGTTTGATTACCAAACTAATGATGAATTTCTCGTTTATCGAGAGTGAATTGTAATCTTGGCCCTAACTGTAGGAAGGTTTGACCAAGCGGGAGTTTGAGATGATCCTAACTGTAGGAAGGTTTGATCACTCGATTTGAAAGTGGACCTCTCGTTCATTGAAGGAATCGAGAGGGGATTTTGGTTTTGGCCCTAACTGTAGGAAGGTTTGACCAAGTGGGGGGTTTTAAAACGATCCTAACTATAGGAAGGTTTGATCGTTCGATTTGTGGGCCTCTCGTTCATTGAAGGAATCGAGAGGGGAATTTGGTTTTGGTCCTAACTGTAGGAAGGTTTGACCAAGCGAAAAAGGAGAGTAAGAGTACAAATTACTGTAAGATGTTGGTTCGTACAAATTACTCAAAGGGGGTTTCTGATGTTAAGTGATAAAGACTTAACAAAAATGGGGTTCTGACAATTCGTCAGTGATTTCAAGAGTGTTTAGTGTTTATCACTTTATTCATAATGATCGGGTTATCCCTAAGAATATTATATTTAACATTCTTCCGGGAACTTCCCGTTACATGAATTATCGACCCTCAGCTTTCTTTACAAAACTGGGTGCACGATCGGGTTATCCTTAAGAGTACCACGCACGGCACTCTCCAGGAACTTCCCGTGGAAGAAAGGAAATAGTTTAGACTCATATACCTATTGGAGTATCAGGGAGCAGTTTAACCTCTTATACCGGTCGGAGGATCGAGAAGCAGTTTATACTCGTATACTCTTAGGAGTTTAAAGAAGCAGTTTATACTCTTATACTTTTCGGAGTTTTGGGATACAGTTTATACTCGTGCACCCACTGGAGTTTCGCCGTTCTTGACTGGCTTACTCTAGCGTTATGACGCCGGCTTCCACCAAGGTCTGGATGCTATTTTTTAGAGTAAAGCAGGCCTTGGTGGGATGAAGGATCCTCCTGTGGTATGCGCAGTACTTCGGATCCGCAGTGTTGTCAGCTTCCTCCTGATTCGTGATCGGTGGGAGCTTGATCTTGTTGTTTTTAAGGAGCGATTCGAAGATGGCTGGAACATCCTCATCTTTGAAGGAGTACTCTTTTTGAGGCCTCTGATCCGAAGTCTTTTGCTGCCTCCGGGACTGCTGTTGCGATGTTTGATTAGCATCGACAGTCGTTGCGGGTGTCTTTCCTTTACCACGGGAGGCGAAGTTCGAGTTCGGAGGATTTGTCGTCGATTGACTCCTCTCGGCCTTCTTCCTTCGGAGGAAGCGTTCGGCTTGTTCCCCTCGGACCTTCAAGTCTTTCCAAGTATTGGACGGTGCTGTCCCCATTGCTTCCAACACGTCCAATGCGAGGTTGTTGTGGCAAGTCTGGAGAATGAACTCTTCAGTGATCGGGTCCCGACAGTTTATTGCTTTGTTCCGGAACCTTTTGACGAAGGTTTCGACTAACTCCCCGTCCTTTTGTTTCTCATTGAGCAACGTTCCGATGGATATCTCGGTGTCATCGTCGAAAAAATTGGTGAGGAACATGGTCTCCATATCGTCCCAGCTGCTCAAGCTACCTGGCTTGAGGCGGCGGTACCAATCGAAGGCGGCTCCACGAAGAGTGCCAACGAATGACCGCACCATCAGAGGCTCATTGCCGGAGATAACACCCATGTGCGATTTGAAATAAATCAAATGCTGAGTGGGTGAACCCATACCATTAAACGGCGTGAAGTTAATTAGACTGAACTTCGCCGGATATGGGATTGATTCCCACTCTCTTGGGTATGGACAAGGAATGCCCGTCTTTTTCGTCTCTTGAGCAGAGATCAATGTGTTAATCTTGCTCTCGAGATTTTTAATTTTTAGGCTTTCACCTGTGTCTTCGCTCGCATTCTCGTTACCACCCCCTGGGTTGATGGGAGGGTTGTTAGCATTGCGAACCTCATTTGTGTCCTCATCTTCCAGGTTGTTCTGGTTGGGATGACTTGGTTCGCCTTGTTGGTTCCTCAATGCTTGAAGCTGTTGGTCATGCATCTCTCTCATGTTCTGCATAGCCATTTGCATTTCGAACCTAAAGGTTTCCTGTTGTTTGGCCATGGCATCTTCAAGCATCTTGGCCACTTGCTCCGCGCTTATCATGAATGACTCGCGGGGTTCTCCTTCACTGGATACAGTGTTGTCGGACGCAACCGCAGAGAAAGCATCTGATTCCTCATCTTCTGAAGGTAATCTTGTCCGAACCCTGCCATACGTCCTTCGTGAGATGGCTCCAGACTGCAAACGGGTTAAACGCCGAGATGCATTCAGAATCGACTCGAGATCATCCCGTGCCAATGTCCCCTTGTTGGTCATATTAGCGGTGACCCTTGGAAATTCTCCGTCTTCAACCACCGCTCTCCTTCGTCGGAAACGCCTAGGCCTTGGCTTTGGCGTCTCAGTGCTGAGCCTTTCGAACACCGAAACCCTTTCGGGGACCGTCTTAGTGCAATTACACTGAGGCAATACCGCTCGAATGAGTTTGGAACAGGGGCACTGAGTCTCGAGCCTACGAGGACTTCTCTTTCTTGTCTTGCTCGTACCCCCAGCACGATAGTACAACTCGTCAATTTGATCGGAGTAACCTATCGTGTGTTGGCACGATTTCTCAGGTATAACGTTATCATCATCGGATGACAACGTTTCCTTCTGAGCGCGAATTACCTTATTTGGACTTTCAAGAGTCACTCGCCTCGAAACGTGCCTTTGTGGGCGTGAATCTTCGACGAGCTTCTGGACTTCGATGCGCAAATTGGCACGCGCAGTAGCCTTGAACTCCTTGTCATGCTGAGAGTGATAGCGACCCCCAGCATGTTGAGTCGTTCGGGGCTCTCTCATCGGGCCCAAACGATCTTGAATTGGAGCTTTGCCTCTTTCATCGGGGATTGGACCGAGGCGTTCCAAAATTGACCTCCTTCTTCGGGATGATCCTGCGGGATTTCCCGGCGATTTCGTTTGGTTCGCCGGAGGTTGAACCTGCTTCGAAGGCTGTAACGATTGTGCCTTAACCTGAATCGCCGTTTCAGATTTCGGCCTCCATACTTGGCGGGTTGGGGGTGGTTTCTTTGCCACCTCCTTCTGCAGCCTTCTACGGGCTTCTTCAATTTGAGCCCGTGCCTGCGCTGATAGTGCGTGGCGCTTGCGAATGCGCTCCTCCAGCGTTGATCGGTTCCGTTTGACGTGGACCCATTCGTCCGTCGGCGGCTTGGAGGAGTTGCCGTTCATCGGTCGTTGAGGCTGTTTACCTCTTCTGTTCTTCAGATCTGCCTTGTAGCGAACTCCGTCAACAGATTCCATGGCCTTTGCGAATTGTTTCGCAAGGCGTTGCCGTTGCCTTTGGCGGGCTCTCTTCGAGAGAGTCACTACGCCCCCTGCGGCAGAAGGGTTGGCCAGAGTAGATCCGACCTGGTTGGAAATTGGAGGGATCTCACCCAATGCGACTTCGGCATTCAGCGGGGCGAGATCTTCGTTGGTGTCTTCAACATCTTCGTACCAACGAATTTTTCTCCTGGAGGAGAACTTCTTGGACTTGCGGGGGGAGGTAGACCCGGACGAGGATGACAGATACTCCTCGAACTTTTGATGGTCGAATTCGTACTCGACCTCCTCCTCGACCGGGATCAGGATCCGCGGCTGCGACGCAACGATCTCGTCGGCGAGATCGGTGGCTCCCACTGTGGTCGCCAGATTGTTCGCGGGAAAATTCGTTGCTTTCTTCATTGATATCAGTGCCATCTCAATAACTGTTTATCGGTTACAAAGATCCGGTCTTTTTATAAGATCCGGTTACAATGAAAATCAAAAATAAGAAAAAGAAAGATTACAAATTTTATCCTTGTTTGCCGAACGAATCGCGAGCTCCTGTTATGCGGTCACTCGCTTTGTGGGTTCTTTGCCTGCGCCGGGGTTAATCCGTGGACCACCGCGTGATCTCGATCCGGTCGGATCTACATGATACGATGGGTACTATTCCACCAAGGGAATAATAGCCGGGAGGGATTGTTTCACCAAGAAAACAACCGCTCGATGCTCGGGATCTAAGAACCAAGCTTAGATCCGGAGTGTGATCGTGTAGATCTCAGATCCGATTCTCTCGAACTCCTGCCTTATTTGACGTTGACGATCGCCGAGCACCGGATCTGGAAGTCCAAGCCTTCAAGCCTTCAAAGTTGAGATCTTTTTTAGATCTGAGTCTTCAATCCAGCAGGGCTTCGCCTCCTCCAAAATCCAACCTTTTAAAATGAACAACACCTCTCCTATTTATAGCCACTCGAACCTGTGCCCGTGCACGTGTCAGAACACAAAAGGGAGAGGAGGGGTGACCGACCACCTTGGGGGGGCTGGGCGGCTGCCGAGCCACCCCAGGGTGGCTCGGCTGCCGAGCCACCCCGGGTTGGTTCGGTTTGGGCCGAGTCCCCCCGGGTGTGTTTTCCGGTTTCCGTCGTTCGGTTTTCATTCGTGTCCGCGATTTGATTCGCTGTTTGATTTGGACTCCGATTCGGTTGTGTGGTTGACTTGTTCGGATTCGATTCGTTTTGATCCGATTCCTGATTTGGCAGTAAACCCACTTCTGAGTTCGAGTCCGAAACTGGTTTCGATTTGGTCGCGATTCATCCGAGTCCGTTCTTGATTGGATGACTCGTTGACTCCTCGAACCGTTGGCTTCATTCCGCATGCTAATGGATTGTTGGCGTGCGGTTCGTTAGCCTCGTTAGTCCACTTCGTCGCATATCGCTTGGCTTCGGCGTTGTGGGATAACAGTCGTGCCTGGATATGTCGCCCGATGGTTCGTACGTTGAATCGACGTCGTCGAGCTGTGCTAAGGGACCCGTAGGCAATTTTATACGCCTACACAGAGTAGATGGGACAATGCGATTTGCATGTATCCATGGTCGTCCTAACAAGAGATTGTAGGACGTGTCCGCATCTATGATGTAGCAAGTCACTTCGGATTTAAGGTCTCCGATTTGACACCTGAGTTTGATCTTCCCCAGGGGCCGAGTACTGTTTGCGTTGAACCCGAAGATGGTTGTCTGAGTTGTGTTCAGCCGATGTATAGGGATTCCTAAGACCTGCATGACCCTGTAAGGCATGATGCTGAGTGCTAAGCCCGGGTCTACTTGGACACGACTGATTTCGGAGGATCCGATATACCCCGTGTAGTATAACGGTCTGTCGTGTTGGTGTTTGACCTGCATATCTTCCTGAGTGAAGGATATGCAGGGTAGGCTTCTTGCCGCTTGCAGACATTGCAGGCAAGGCTGATCTTCAGAGGCTTCAGGGATTGGGGCAACTTGTGTGATGAAGCTCTCTGTATTCTTCAATGCTTCGATCAGAGCTTCCTTGGTGGTTTTGGATAACCTCAGGAGCTCATATAAGGTAATCCTGGCCGGTATGTTAGCCAGCTGCGCCATGACGTTGAATTGGAAGGGAGCGCTCGACTCTCCGGATTCTTGGTGAAGATTTTTATTGAACCAGAGCTCCTTTTGTTTGCCTTTGTCAACCGGCTTCTTCGGCACAGAACCCCCAGCGTCTTGGGGCTGTTCTTCCACCTCTTGGGCATTCTGGCCTTAATCCCTCAAGTAGGCTTTTCCTGACCGAGTGCCAGGGTTGTCTCCTGGATATGCTGCCAGAAAAATCCTCTCTTCCTCTGAATCAGTGAGAGGTTTGAGGTGATCATCATTTTCAGTAACGGAGGGGCTAATCATGTTGGAAGACTTAGCCTTGCCTCCTTTCTTTTTGGACGAGGTGTTCGTCCACCGTTTGTCTTTCAGCAGATCAGGATGAACCCACATGATCTCTCCTTTTGGAGTGGTGAGGGGTGTCAATCCCTTGTCTTTCTGACTATGCAAGTCAGCATTCTTCAAGTGCATCTCTCCTTTATGAATAGGAACGACGCCATTTGCAGTGGTCACTGGTGGGAAGTCGTCAAATTGGACCGCTATCAAGTTGGTAGACACGGTCTTCTGTTCTGGCTTCAAGGTGAGCACATCAGCATTTACCAAATTCTGCAAGATGTTTTTGAAGGCATAGCATTTTTTGGTAGGATGCCCAAGGAATCTGTGATAACGGTAATAGTTAGGGTCATCCACTTTCCCTGCTTCATCCGGCTTCCTGATTTCAGGCAACTGCAGCTTGTTGTTCTTTCGAAGTAACTGGAACAGGGTGTCCACATGCTCTTCCTTAAACGAATACTGCTTGGGTGCCCTTTGCTGATTGGGTGCTTTGCCTTGCTTATTGGGCGGTGGTACTCGCGTGTAGTCGGCTACTAAAGTCTCTTTTCCCTTAGACCGCTGGGCATTTTGCTGATTGCGTTGCTGCTGCGGCTTGGGTTGTGGTACTTCTTCAGCTTTGACTCGCGCCACTATCTCTTCAGCTTGTTCTCCTTGCGACACCAGCTGTCTCCAGGAGCGACACTCCGCTACCCCCATCTGGGCAAGGAGCTGAGTCTGCAGGTTGTGCCTGTAAGTTTCAACCAAGGTTGATTGGGTCATACCTGAGGGGCATCGTAATGCCATGCTGCGGAACCTCTCCACATAGGCCTTGATGGACTCTCCCTTCTTCTGTTTGGTGGCGAGAAGAGTCGGGACCGAGACCTCCGTGTCATCCTCAAAGAACCTGGCCAAGAATAGCCTTTCCAAGTCTATCCATTTCTGAATAGAGCCAGCAGGCAGCTTCATAAACCATTCAAAGGCAACTCCTTTAAGAGTGCCGATGAATAAGCGGGTCAAGATGGTGTCATTTGCTACCACATCTCCAGTCTGGGATTTGAAGTAGTAAATGTGCTGGTTCGGCGATCCTGTGCCATCAAACGGTTGTAAGGTAGGGGCCTTAAACTTTGGTGGGTAAGGGGCTGTATCCCACTCTGCAGGATAAGGCCGTATCACTCCTTCTTCACGGAGCTCGCTCCTGTTGGCAATTGCATTGAGACGAGCCTCCAATTCGTCCACTTTGGTGGACTGCGGGTGCAATTCTCTTTCTGTCTCCTTCTCGTTTTCAGAGGAGGATTCCAGGTCGTGAGTTTCGCGAACCGAATGTTCAGTCGCTTTTTGTTTCCCTTTGGAGGTCGTCCTCCGGGAAGATTCAGGTTTTTGGCCTTTTTTAGCCAGGAGCTGGGCCAACATATCCTTCACTTGGAGAAGTGTCTCCTGTTGTGCTTGGAGCATGACATGATGTTCGTCAACTCTCTTAGCTAAGTCTTCATGATTCCCTGTTGTGTAAACAGAGACTTCACGAGCTACAACAGAGTTGGAAGATTGGGATTCAGCTATTGCTAAATGCTCCTCGTTAGAAGCGATCCCCTTGGCTAACCTCTGGTAGTTAACCGCGCGAATAGCTCCTGTACGAGTTCAGGTGTGTTGGTACACCCCTTCAAACTCTTCGCACCTTTCCCGAACAGTCGGGGAATGGCTCCTTTGCGATTCTTCGGAATCAGGTTGCGAGGCTTTCCCTCGGCCAATCATATTGATAGTGACCTAAGGGTACTCAGATTCATCTGCCTTCTTTTTGTATCGGCGTTGTCGTTTGGCAGGCCTGACGACATTTGTTAACCTGTCGAACACGGATTGCCGAGGTGTGGATGCGTAACAATGGCATTCTGACAGGACTGCCGATATAAGCCTCTCACATTGACATGAGTGAGCTACTTGCTACGCTGGTTTTCCTCTTGACAATAATTCCCGCAAATCAGGAACTTGGGAGGAGCTTTTCCCCGGGTGTGGAGGTGGAGATGGAACCCCCTGCCCTTGGGTGTGTGAGATTAGTTCTTGTCGAACGTGGATTTTGAAACCACGCTGACTCTTCTGAACTTGGCGGACCTCTTGGTGGTCGCGTTTTTGAGGAGAAACGCGAGGGTCGCGTTCTTGAATAACGACGCTAGGGTCGCGTTCTTGAAGAATAACGTGAGGGTCACGTTTAGATTTGTAAACATTAGGCCGAGGCCTACGTTTAAATGATGAAACAGGCCTCTGAGGGTCCTGTTTTGGTTGAACGCGCCCCTGAGGGTCGCGTTTGGTTGGTGAAACAGACTCGTGAGAGTCACGTTGAACGCGCACCTGAGGGTCGCGTTTGGTTTTGGCAGTTCCCCTCTGAGGGCTGCGTTTTGAATGAACAACGCGCCACTCAGGGTCGCGTTTCAGCTGTATCAGCCGAGGCTCGTAGTCGGGCTCATTGCCACGAAGTGAGCGTTCTGTTTTGGGAACGCTAGGTTCGGGTGAAGCTTCAGGAACACGATTCTCGCGTTGTGCCAGCATTCGGCTTTCACGCAAGTGCGCTCATCGTATGGATCTTCTCCGTCTGCGAGCGGCGTTCTTCTTGGCTTGTTTCAAAGCCTTAGCAGCAGCGTCGTTGACGCTTATGGAACTCGTCTCCTCCAGAGGCCGTTTGTGGCCCGAAGTATGTCCAGCTGACGCGGAGGTGGGATTTTCAACTAGCAGAGCTAGTTTGAGTTCCTGGCCGAAGGAGAGGGCTTTCTTCAGGGTTTCAACAACAGAATCGACCTCCTTGGAGATCTTGCGGATACCACGCTTAGCCTTGGGGCTAAGCGATCCAGAGGACAAGGTTTCCTCATATTTAGCTTGATCAAACTCCACGACGAGAGTTTCTACAGTCGTTCCCATGAGGTGGACGTCGGACTGCGCCACCACTTCTTCGTCAGAAAAGCTAGTCCCCAGCGGAGTCGCCATCTTTTGTATGTAGGAAAAATTGCAATGAAGAAAACGAAAGAAAATTTGACTTGTATTTCTTTGATTTCGATTACAACTTGATTACAAAAGAGAAGAGAACGAATTTGATTCTCTCCTTTGTTTAAAACTGGGTTCTTCTCGGTAGCGATGGAATGCCTCCTTCGATTGCTCACGTTGAATTTGCTCTCCGTTGACGATCCGACCGTCCTATCTCGTGGGAACGATAAACTTCTGTGGAAAAGGTTATGAATAACTCTTCAACGAGTTTTTAAGAACTCTGAACGAGTTAGAACTCTGTTAATAGAGTTGTTAGAACCGAAGATTCGGTTAATGATCAAGCTGTTATTCTGTTGTTGAAGAATCCTCTCAGATTTGATCTTCTGAGATCGATTTAAAAATCCTATCTTCAAGGATTTCGCTACTGCTGTTGCTGAACCGCTAAAGCTGAGTGGTTTAGATCCTGAGGATCTCCCCCGGATCTGATTATCACAAAATCCGATCCTCCAAGAGCCAGCCCCTCACTCAGTTGAGTTTGTTAAGATTTTATAGGGGATAAGAGGTTGTAACTGCCCTCTAAATCTGCTCCTACGTGGGCGTGATTTCCTCAGATCGTGGGAAAATAGTTCTGAAACCGTTCGACTTATGTTTGAACAAGTCAAACGCCCAATCTGGCGTTCAGAACCCAACTTCGTGTCTTAGGATTGAGACGCGAGGTTGGGTGTTGGCTGAACAATGATGAACGCTTGGGTCACTCGCGTTTTGGCTTGTTGCTTGCTTAGAAACGTGGGGGTCGGAGTGGGTTGAACCCCCCACGAACGCGAGGGTCGCTCACGTTTGATTTGTGACTTGGAAACGCGGGGGTCACCTGCACTTCCAGAATTGTAACGCGGGGATGACTTCCGCGTTTTAAAAGAAGTTTGTTGACTTGTAACCTCTTCTGTAAGGTGTTGCAAGGACCGTCATTCAGTAATCCCCGCTTTGGTTGTTGTGGAATGTGAAAGTCGTCGAATTGTAACTCTCACTGTTGATTGTGAAGGCTGCTGAATAGAGTTTTCATCAGCTGTCGGAAGCGTCGTTGAATTGTAACTCTTCTTGATCTATGTGAAAAGTCCTCCACTTGCAGCTTTCGATCGTTGGCGTGAAAACTATTTGATTGTATCTTTCGTTGTTGGAACTTGATGGGAATCAACATCCATGTGTCTTCAGGACGAATATTTGCCCACAACTCTCTACCAAGCAACTCACCAACTAAGTCCAACCTTTTATTTCTGAAATCATTCCACTACTCATCAGCATCTCTAATAGTTGCTAATATAATATTGGTCATGTTGTTGTCGCAACCATCAAGATCAATCATCTCAAACATAAGGTCGTGTTTGTAGCGATTATAATGCTGCGGATGTAATGATTTAGAAATCTCTTCTGTTTCGATCGCAAGGATAAATTCTGCTTCTTGATTCGAAGGAACCATTGCCTTGTAATCTCGTAGGGATCAGCTATCTATTGTGATTTTTAGACAGCCTACCCCTATGTTTGATTACACTTTTCATGAATGCGTGAATATAGGTGATACTTTGCATATCATTTGTTTTTGTATGAGAGTGTATTTATGCTTATTATTGCTATTTATATATCTCAAATATGCATGTATTTTAGTATTTCAAAATTTAAGTTGGTTATTATGGAAAGTGCTCTTATTTGATTAATAACAAACTTTTATTTGGTGCTAATAAAATTTTGAGAAGATATAGTATATGCGGATATAGGTACGAGGCAAAGCGATGCAAAAATCAGCTTAAATATTCATTTCAGCATCTTCACCATTGATGATCTACAATGACTCATGAATGATAGGACGAGCTTATTGATGGTCAAGTGCACACACTAGTGATTTGTACTCTAGACACTTTTATATCATCAATGGGTCTCTCAACCATCTATGGAGCATTGATGCCATTGATGGTCGATAGCTACCATCAATGTAAAGGTTTGCTGATTATAAACTTTCAAATTTAATTGTAGCCATTCGTTATTTCTTTTATCTCCAATCTCTACCACATTTAGCATGTCTCTTTCCTGACCTATTGAAGAGTTTACATACACACACACACGCGCGCGCGCGCACACACACACACACACACACACACACACAGAGAGAGAGAGAGAGAGAGAGAGAGAGAGAGAGAGAGAGAGAGAGA
>BQKN01064112.1:12707-23313 GCA_022839385.1 Asparagus kiusianus
AGAGAGAGAGAGAGAGAGAGAGAGAGAGAGAGAGAGAGAGAGAGAGAGAAGAGGAGAGTTCTAGGAATTTGAATTGTGAAGAGATTTCATTAAAGATTTTAACATCCGGAGCCTCAACGAACTCTAAACTCGTCACACATAACATCTCTGAATTATTTCAACGAGGAAAGTTGCCCTCAGATTCATCGTCTCCATCGTTTATCATCGTTCTATGCTTAGATTCATTGAATGACCTTTTTTTTAAATAAAAGGGCTATAAGATCTTTCATATTTTTTGAGCTTTAACATTGGTTATTTGGTTTTGATTTAAGTTTATTTTTACAGCATACTCAAGCTGGTTAGAATTGAAGGTTAGGATTAGCTAGTGCTAGATATTTACTAATTGCGGAGAGTTAGAATAAACCATTGGTTTTGGGTAGATTCCATGGTGCATGCTTGTTGGCTTATTGAATCGGATTTATAATTCAGGAGAACTATTTTGCATAATGAGGAAGCCCATTCGTAAGTAAGAAGAGTGGACATAAGATTGTTGTTTGTTGGGAAAAGCGAAAGACAAAAATTGAGAAAATAAATTTGTATTATTCTCTCTAACAGACTTAGAAAAGAATTAATTATAATTCTCTCAATGCAATCTCTCTCTAACTGGCTTAGAAAAAAATTACAATCTTCTTGTATCGGATTCCCAATTTACAAAAGAGAGAAGGATTGATGGAGACCCTTCCCTTTGTTTAAAACTGGGCTCTTCTTGGTGTCGATGGAATGCCTCCCTCGAATGCTTGCGTCAAGTTTGCTTTCCGTTAACGATCCAAACATTTCACCTCGTGGAACACGGTTCCTTGCTCTTGATTGATGTTGAGGAGAACTTGTGTAGCAAGTTTAAAACGAACTCTTCACGAGTTTTAGAACTCAGAGTGAGTTTAAACTCTGTAAAAGAGTTGATTTGAACCGAAAATCGGTTTTAGCCAAGATCTAAGCTCTAAGACTTTTGTTGATGAAGGACGCTCTAATACCTCCAAGACCCGAAAATGCTCCAAGAGATAACTGTCGATCTTAATTCTCCTAAAATTCCCCTCCAAAGAATCAGTTTTTAATTAAGCTAAAATTTCAACTATTTATAGAAGATTAAGGGTGTAACCATCTCCTTGATTTTCTCCTTAGTGAGGGTTTATGGGGTGTAACCTCCTCTTTAAATCTCTCCTTAATGAGGGTTTATGGGTTGTAACCACCCCCCATTAAGTGAAAAAACAGTTTTGAAACCGTTCATGTTCTATTTGAACCAATCAAATGCGCAATTCGCGTTCTGGCACAAACTCCGCATTCTGGGATTGGAACACAGAGTTGAGCTCCACACTGGTGGCTAGAACACATAGCAATGTGCTCTGCATTTTGAGTCTGGAACGCAGCCACGAACTCTGCATTTTGAGTCTGGAACACAGCCACGAGCTCTGCGTTTTGTGTTTGGAACGTAGCCACGAACTTTGCGTTTTGAGTCTGGAACGTAGCCACAAACTCTGCGTTTTGAGTCTGGAACATAGCCACGAACTCTGTGTTTTGAGTCTAGAACATAGTGATGAGCTCTGCATTTTGAGTCTGGAATGCAGCGATGAGCTTTGCGTTTTGTTATTGGGACGCAGAGTTAAACTCTGCGTCTTGACTCTGGAACGTAGAGACAAGCCTCAGGTGAGCTTTAGACGAGCTTCAGGTGAAGTCCAATGTTCAGGCGAAGTACAGTCTTGCAGACGGACTTCATAACATAACTTGCGGCGAAGAATATGTCATAACTTTCAAACCGTAAGTCGGAATTGGACGAATTATATATAAAATCGATTATCTCGACGAAACGGATCCAACCAATCCAACCCAAAGGGTTTGGTTTGCTCCCATCCGTTTAGCCAAATTCCTTACTGTTTGAGAGATATCTACGTTTTGATTTGAAAAGACCATCAATTTGTAGTCTTTTTTGCTAGAACGTTGCAAAGATCATCATCTTATAACCTTCGTCTTGGCTCCTTAAAAATATGAGAGTCATCAGATTGTATCTCTCGATGTTGATTGTGAAGGCTGTTGAATTAGAGCTTTCATCGGTTGTTGTGAAGGTCGTCAGATTGTAACCTTCATCGATCTACGAGAAAGTTTTCAAATTATAGCCTTCTGGAAGCTGTCAAATTATAACTTCCGTCATAGGTGTTTGATGAGAATCAACTATCTGTAGTAATTTTTAGACAATCTACAATTGTTATCCAAACCATTATAAAATCTTATGTGTTCCTGGTTGGTTATTATTTATGATTAGTTATCATTGATCGCTTTTATTTTATCTTTTTCGCTGCATATTCTATATTTTTCAAGGAAAAACGGTGGCAACCGTATTCACCATATTTCTAGACTTGCATCTTAGATCAAACAAAAAATCAAATAAATTTTTATCTAAATTGCAACTTACCGCCTTATTTTTTAATGTGAACAACCTTAGTTTACTCACATGTTCTCAATGTTACACTTTTTAATATTTTTTGTTAAAAAATTAAAGTTCCTACTATACCCCTAACCTAATTCAAGCGAAAGACAAAGAGGAGGAGAGGAAGGGGAGAGAGGAAGAGAGGTTAGTGGTTATGGAGTCGGTGGCCGGAGAGGAGGGAGGAGTTCAGCGGCGAGAGTAGAGAGAGGAGGGGTTGGAAGCTGAGGAAGATGAGGAGAAGGAAAGGAGCACTACTAGAAAATCACGTATTCTAGACAGAATATTCTAGACGTTCCATCTAGAATGTATTAAACTAGACGGAAATTTTCCGTCTAGAATATTCCGTCTAGAATAAAACATTCTAGACGAAAAATTCCGTCTAGAATAGTATCCTAGACGGTTCCTTTATTTTTTTTATTTTTAAAATAACCAGGTATTCTAGACAGAAATTTTCGTTTAGAATAGTATCATAGATGGAAATTTCCATCTAGAATACGTGCCCATTTTTTAAAAAAAATTACCCTGTCAAAACCCCAGCCGCTCTTCTTCCCCCAAAAATCGAAATTTTTAGGAGCGCCCCCCCCCCCCCACCTCGCCCCCAAATCCTCAACTCCAAACTTCTACTCCTCTCTCCACCGCCTCCCCCTCCTCCCCCTCCTCTCCCCAACCTCACCCCTCCCCCTCCCTCCCCCTCTACACCCTCTCCCTCCACGGCCTCCATCACCTCTCCCCGCCATTAACGGGCCGCTACTTCACTGTGGGCCTGATCACCTTTTTGTACTCCTCCAACATCGGCGTCCTCCTCCTCAATAAGTACCTCCTCTCTAATTATGGCTTCAAGTACCCAATTTTCCTCACGATGTGTCACATGACCGCCTGCTCCCTCCTCGGCTACATAGCCATCGCTTGGCTCAAGATCATCCCGATGCAGACCATCAGATCTAGGCTCCAGTTCCTCAAGATCGCTGCTTTGAGCCTCGTCTTCTGGGGATCTGTGGTCAGCGGGACTGTAAAACCCCGAAACTTCGATAATGAATATATATGAATTATTAGTAGTAAATATTTCTCTTATGATAAATAATTATATATATATATATATATATTTATATTTATATATATATATACGATGAATGTGATTATCTGTGTTTGAGACCCCATCAAGCGATTCTATGTGAGAGAAATCGAGTCATATATCCAGCATGTAAATTTTCCGAGCAGCAAATATTTTTTGGGCTACGCTGTCGACCGTGGCGGTCGACCGCACAGCGGTCAGGCTGTTTTCTGAGTTCGGGTTCAAACGGGTTTCGGGTCGGGTTTGTGAGTTGGTATATAAGCTAATGTGCCCGAGAGAGCCTCTCTCAGATCTAAAACCAAAACCCTAGCCCCCCTCTCTTCCCTAAAACCCTAATTCTCCTTGCTTGGTGATTTGAGAGGAGTTCTTGAGGATTTTTAGCGGGATTGTTGGATTTCAGCAAAGGGGATCAACCTCCTGCAGATCTAGGGATTTATTTCTCACCAGAGGCGAGTAACATCTCGCCCAACTCCACCCCCTTTTATTCTCATGCTTAGATTTGAGTTTTCACTTGGTTTTATGGGCCAAAAATCGTATTTTTGTAGATACAATAGATCCCTTATGACACATGATATAAAAGACAAATGTTTTCAGTTTATAAGCTCACCGACGAATTTTATTATAGAGATCTAGATCTGAATACGTTTTAAAAGGAGAAAATTTCCGTTTTTATTGTTTTAACTATACATAGATCATGTTTTATTATGTTTGGGATCTTGGTAATGATTTCTAAATGTGTAAGCTTTCTTCATTTATTTGTTATATGACAATTTAAATATGCTATGTTGCTGCTTAACTCAAGATAGAAAAATTTTCAGGTTTCGAAGCTGACAGAAAACCCAGATCTAGGTTCTGTCTGCCTCGCGGTTGACCGCATCGGTCGACCGCTGGGCGCGCAGCAAGGGCAGAGCCCGTCTGCTCTCTGCGCGGTCGACCGGGGCGGTCGATCGCGACATCTTGGCGGTCGACCGCACCGGTCGACCGTGAGCATATACGCTGAACAGTGGAGTTCATCTCCGTGAGCGGTCGACCGGTGCGGTCGACCGCCGCACAGTATTGTGCAGATTTGGCTTTTTGCTAGGTGTTTCATGTATTCGATGAATTCCCTCGGCTATCTGATACTAGTGTTCACTGTTGCCATGAATCTAAGCATGATAGATGACCTGAGGGCACTAAATTTAGAACTTATACGTCGAGACGCGAGTGAAATTTGTATATGTGTACTTTCTTCATTCATCTCATCGATACTAACTATCTGGCCCATGTGATTGGGAAAACTATGTTAAATTCAGTCCTCGTGTTGGACTATAATCCATTAAAGTCCTCGTGTTGGACTATAATCCATTAAAGTCCTTGTGTTGGACTATAATCCATTTCAGTCCTCGTGTAGACATTTACCCACTTGACCGTGTGTTGACCATTTGTTAAGCTATGAGTAGGACACTTATCTGAATCAGGACATGACACTTATGAAATTTTAGACCTTTGGCACGTATTTGATTATGACAGAATACAGTAGTTTATGTTCTGAGATGGGTTGCACTTCTCTTTACTATTATTTCTGTATTAGATTTAGGGTTTGGTATTTAGAGATTTACAATTTGAGATATAAGGTATATACATGAGGGTTTCCTTGTTTGGATTATTTCGCTCGACGTACCTATGCTCGTGTTGTAAATTTCTAAATACTAAAATTCCTTTTTAGTTAAGATTTATGATTTGAGACTTATTATGTATTAACTGTATTTTCTTATACAACGAGCCCTATTCCCCTTGGGGTTGGTTGTGATGTTGCTCGCTAGCGCTTTGACGCTCGTTGTCCCTCCCCATTTCAGGTAACGAGCCAGGAGCTCGGAGAGTCGCAGGTTCATGGCGACACACTTTAGTGTTCAGCTGTTTAGTTATGCTTATGTTGGACCTCCACTATAGATTTTGTTAGATATTTGAGAGTATTGTTCTAGAAGTTGTAAAGGATGTGTGCCTTATTTCCTTCTTGTCAGATATTTGTATTTGAGACTTGTTGAATACTCCAGTTTATTTATTCAAACATTTACTATGTATTTCCATTTGTTAGATGATGAGATATTTATTTGATTATTATCATTTCATCAGTCTTTAGTGTATTATCTTTTACTTGTTTTTGTACCTACACCTGTTATTGACTCTACTAGATAGATATTAATTGTGATGGTGAAACATGTTGTTGCACGGTGTGGTGCATGGCAGGTTTGACATTCTTGGTTTCACCTTGGACTGCAGCCTTGTGTGAACCCAGGGGCATCACAGTTGGTATCAGAGCTCTAGTTCCAGTATCCTTAGGATCATCCTGTGTCGAGTCGTGGAGCTAGGACAGAGTTTCTTAGGATTCATGTATTGAGTCCGTAAGGAATTCCTAGTATGAGTGAGGGCGATTTATGCGTATATCTCAAAAAAAATTTGAGAATTTTTTTTTTAATAATGACTATTTTTGCTTTAAGTATATGTGTGATGTATTAAGCATGAATAGAATATACGTCTACTTTGACTCATAAACTTTATTTTTCTTATGACCAGAGAGAGAGATAGATGGCAGGACGTGGTAGACCTCGTACCAGGAGAGCTAGCCAGGCAGAGTCACAGCAGACTCCATCGGAGCAGCAGCCAGCTCAGTCCGAGCCTCAACAGGCTCCACCCGAGCCGCAGCAGGCTTCTCAGTATTTGGTGGACATCATGGCCCCTCTTATTGCCCGGATGACAGCTATTGAGGAGTTGGTGACGACTCATATAACACTACGGACACCACCACCACCGGTAGCTCAGTAGCAGGGGATACCTGCCGTTCCTGTTATAGAGAGACCCCTAGAGGTCACGCCTATAGCCATTCCTCTAGCAGTCCCAGATAGAGCCACAGAGCAGGAGGCTTGGCTCCGTATGGTAGAGAGGTACTAGAAGATGAGGGCACCAGAGTTCCAGGGGTCACCAGACCCTCTTGCAGCCCATAAGTGGAAGGAGGATGTGAGCAATATTCTCGATATACTCGGTGTAGATTCAGTTTAGAAGCATAGACTGGCATCCTACAGCCTGAAGGGAGATGCCGGGAGATGATACCGACTTCAGTTTACCCCAGAGCAGAGAATGACCCTCACCTGGGAGGACTTCATATACTTCTTTGATGGGCAGTACATTTCTTCTGCAGCACGGACTGGGAAGGAGCTCGAGTTGTCCCGATTGACTCAGGGGGACATGTTAGTGGCAGACTTTGAGAGCCGGTTCATGGAGTTGCTACATTTCACGGGCATGTGGCAGACGGGAGAGCGTCAGGCTCATATGTTCTTAGCAGGGCTTCGTCCTAATCTCCGACGGTACCTCGTGTCGAGGAGGTTTTATTCAGTTAGGGAGGTAACTGAGGCTGCCACTTCTCAGGAAATTAAGACTACTATGTTCCAGAAGGATAAGGAGGGGAAGGCCAAGACAGGACAGAATGGGGATAAGAGCAAGAACAAGAGATCTTTTTCTGGACAGCAGCAGCAGCATCAGGGCCCTTATAAAAGGGGACCCCAACAGGATCAGAGAGCGCATCAGCAGCGCAAGTTCCAGGGATCTTGTTTTAATTGTCACAAGGTTGGGCTTAAGGCATCAGAATGTCGTAGCGTACCAGCAGGAGCCCAGTAGGGCAAGGGCCCGAACCAGCAGCAGCAGCAGCGCCAGTAGGGCAGAGGTCAGGGCCAGCAGAACAGGCTCGAGGCACCGCCAGCAGCTCAGAGGACTGAGGGGCAGATTCGAGCAGTTTAGGAGGTTCCTCAGGGGCAGATTGTTCCATATTCTCCATCTCTAGTAGCAGAGCAGTCTTCAGACACAGGCAAGGTATATGCAGTAGTTTCCCATGATCATGGAGCCAGCGGAGCCGTAGTGGAGGGTACGTTCTTTGTGAATTCCTTTCCTGCCCGTATTCTTTTCGATTCGGGAGCTTCGTATTCTTTCATCTCACATGCATTTATGGATAGACTCCAGCTCCAGCTCATGGCTCAGCCCCTAGACACCCCTTTATCAGTTTCCACCCCTTTAGGAGAGGTATCGCTTCTGGAGAGCGTTTGTAGGAGGTGTACCGTCAGTTTGGACGAGTCAGAGTTCATAGTTGATTTGATAGTGTTGCATATGTCAGAGTTCGATGTCATCCTTGGTATGGATTGGTTGTCTTCCTACCATATTAGTATTGACTGCTTTGTGAAGACAGTCAAGTTGCGAGCATCCGACGGGTCCGAGATGATTGTAGCCACCTCTCAGGGCAACCGATTTGCGGAGTTATTTCTGGCGTACATCGAGGAGGTGATGCGATGGGATCAGGGTGCTGAGTTATTGGAGACTAAAGTTGTCTCGGATTTTCAGGATGTCTTTCAGGACATAACTGGGTTACCTCCTGTGAGAGAGGTTGAGTTCTGTATGAGTTGCAGCCAGGCACAGCCCCGATATCCCGCGCACCCTATCGCATGGCACCAGCCGAGATGAGGGAGCTTCAGACCCAGTTGGATGAGTTGCTAGCTCAGGGTTTTATTCGCCGGAGTCATTCTCCGTGGGGCGCGCCGGTCCTCTTCGTGAAGAAGAAGGATGGTAGTATGAGACTATGTATAGATTATAGAGAGTTGAACAAGGTCACTATCCGGAATAGGTACCCACTACCTAGGATTGATGACTTGTTTGACCAGTTGCAGGGAGCGGAGTATTTCTCAAAGATTGATCTTCGTTCTGGCTATCATCAGCTGCGGGTTCGGGAGATGAATATTCCCAAGACCGCTTTTCTTACTCGATATGGGTCCTTCGAGTTCTTGGTCATGCCATTTGGGTTGACCAATGCACCCGCGTTATTCATGGATTTGATGAACCGGGTTTTCCGTCCCTTCTTAGATCAGTTTGTGATCGTTTTCATCGATGATATACTCATTTACTCGAGATCAGAGGCAGAACACGAGGAGCATCTACGAGTAGCTTTGAAGACTCTGCAGGATCACCAGTTGTATGCTAAGTTCAGTAAGTGTGAGTTTTGGCTTTCAGAAGTCAGATTTCTTGGACATGTTATCATTCGAGAGGGTATAGCAGTGGATCCGGCTAAGGTCGCAACAGTTCTTGATTGGGAGCCACCGAAGACGGTGATAGAGATTCGCAGCTTTTTGGGTTTGGCTGGTTACTACAGGAAGTTCATTCAGAACTTCTCGAAGATTTCGATGCCGATTACACGCCTTACGAAGAAGGGTGTATAGTTCATATGGAGCATGGAGTGCCATAAGGCCTTTGATATTTTGAAGGTTAAGTTGACTATAGCGCCGGTTCTGACTATTTCGAGCAGCGACAGGACATTCGTTGTGTATACGGATGCATCATTGGCAGGCTTGGGAGGTGTATTAATGCAGACTCAGAGGGTAGTAGCCTATATCTCACGGCAGTTGAGGGTGCATGAGCAGAACTACCCCACTCATGACTTGGAGTTAGCAGCGGTGGTATTTGCACTGAAGTCATGGAGGCACTACCTATATGGAATTCAATTCGAGTTGTTCACAGACCACCAGAGTCTGAAGTACCTCTTTTCCCAGAAGGAACTCAACCAGAGACAGAGGAGATGGGTTGAGTTTATTAAGGACTACGAGTTCGCGATCCAGTATCATTCGTGGAAGGCGAACGTCGTGGCAGATGCTTTAAGCAGGAAGCGTCGACATCGGGTTTCGGCTGTGAGGTGTTCGCTGCATCGGGATCTTATCACTCTTAGCCAGTTTGACTTCAGACCTGAGGTTGGTGGTACCAGTGCATTCTTGGGAGCTTTGTCAGTGCAGCCATCTGGGAGTGACAGGGTTGTCAGAGCACAGTTGGAAGACTCTTGGATTCAAATCCATAAGGAGGAGATTTCCAAAGAGCCTAAGGCGGACTGGACCATTGGAGCAGATGGAGGATTGCGGATGAAGGGTAGACTGGTTATGCCAACCAGTGCAGAGCTGAAGAGGGAGTTATTTGATGAGGCGCACCGTACTCGGTACACGGTACATCCAGGGACTACCAAGATGTACAAGGACCTGAAGAGACGTTTCTGGTGGAGTGGTATGCGGAGAGAGATTGCAGAGTATGTATCTAGATGTTTTACCTGTCAGCAGGTGAAGACAGAACACCAGAGACCGGTAAGGACACTTCAGCCTTTACCCATTCCAGAGTGGAAGTGGGCAGACATTTCTATGGATTTTATTGTGGGGTTGCCGAAGTCGAAGAAGGGGAATGATTCTGTGTGGGTGATAGTGGACCGATTGACGAAGTCAGCACATTTCATTCCGGTGAGGTCCACTTATACAGCTGAGACTTATGCGAGGATCTTCATTCGGGAGATAGTTCGACTTCACGGAGTTCCGGACACGATCGTGTCAGATCGAGGATCGGTTTTCACTTCTTATTTTTGGAAGAGTTTCCAGGACTCATTTGGCAGCAGGCTATCTTTTAGCAGTGTATTTCACCCCCAGACGGATGGCCAGACGGAGAGGGTGAATCAGGTATTGGAGGACATGTTGCGAGCATGTGTCATTGACTTCCAAGGCAGCTGGGAGGATCGCATTCCATTGGTAGAATTCGCCTATAACAACAGTTATCAGGCGACTATCGGTATTGTTAGACCCTAGAGGGGGGTGATTAGGGTCTTATGCTAATCTAATCCGATTAAATGCCAATTAAAACTAATTAATAAGTTATCCTAGCAAGTATGAAATACAACAAGATAAATGAGCTAGGATAAGCAATATGAACAACAAGAAATATCCTAGCAAAGAGATATAAACAATATATGATATATGCAAGGATATAAAACTAACACAAGGGGTAAACAATTTAACTACAAATGTGATAGGGCAAAATGATCAACAAGCAATACACAATGGCGATGTTAGATATGAACATGAAAACAAGTGCGCCAATGCAATCACAAACAAAGGATATGTTTACGAGGTTCGGTCCCCACGACCTACATCCCCGCTCCTCACCTCGAGGAGATACTCCACTATCACAACCGGGTTTTCTACGTTTACCCGAATAACGTTTACACCTCACACTCGGTTTTCTAGCTAACCGAA
>BQKN01064114.1:6584-41994 GCA_022839385.1 Asparagus kiusianus
TTATCGATTCTCATCAATAGAACGATAAGTCCTCAAAGTTGCTCCGACCGCAACACTATCAACTTATCGACTCTCTTCAATAGAGCGATAAGCCCTCAAAATTGCCCTGATCGCAATATTTCCCTTATTAAGTCAAGACTATATTTCTGGCACTTATGGACTTCTTTCAGTGTTTAACACCAAAATAACACAGGAAGAATTCTGTTTTGCGATTCAATTCTGGGAGAATAATCAAGTATTTATCCCTAACAGCTGAGTATTCTTTGTAATTTGTTGTCTAAAACCAAGACATGATAAGTGCCAAGAACACTAAAAGATCAATATCACTTTTTATTCAAAAGCTAAAAGAAAGTGATACAAGACAAAACTTGTTCTTATCAAAAGAACATAAAAAAAAAGAGATAGACTAAATTCACTCATGCATCAAGTCAAAAGCTGCAAGTTGAGTCTTGAGCTCAGCTAATTCTTTCTCGTGATCAGCTCGCACTATAGCTTCAGCCTTAGCCCGGAGTTCATCCGCACTTGGTGTGATGATGGCCGCCACTTTGTTCCTGGCCTCCTCTAGGGCTAAAGCCTGTGAATGATATTCCAAAGCACTGTTGGCATCCTGGGTGCTGAGGATATTAACGACGTTTTCTTCACGAGAAACTTCGGCCTTCAAGCGTAAGACTTCAGCCTCGGCTTCAACAAGTCTATCTCGGAGCGAATTCAGAGAAGTAGTCGAGCGTTCTAGTTCTTCTCGCTTCTGAATATGATGCTCACGAAACTCCGCAGCCTGGTGCTCTTTCTCAGCTAAGTCCCGCTCCAGTGATTCCCGTTGTATCACTTCGGCAACTTGAAGATTAGCCAGAGTTGATACAATTTGTGGCTGGAGGTCGCTATGACCCATGGTCTCGAAGCGTTGTAATTTCTCCTCCAAACGGAGGATGATTTCTGAGCAGCGCTCGAACCATTGAGGTTCGCCCACGCACTTAATATTGTTTAAGCCTGCTTCTAGGAGAGGTCGAAAGGAATTCAGAGTCCCTTGACCATTCATCAAAGACTCAACCACCGTCTTCGCAAGAGTGTTTAGATACACCAAAGATATCTGAAGGAACTTAGGTGCATTAACAAGCCTGATGGTCGCACCTGAAGATACCCCTTCAGCAGCTGAGGTTAGTGCGTCAAGACGATGGCTAGTAGGCGATCCCGGTGCCGAAGCTGCAGAAGCAATCGAAATATTCAATTGCGAAGGGCTTGAGGTCAGGGCCATCAATGCCTTCGCTTGAGACGAGCTTGGCCCAGCCTCTGTCAGAGCAAGTGAGATCTTCATCACCGCTTTTGGTGAAGTGGCCACCACAGAATAATCACGTAAGGCTTGCTCCGGCAAAGAAGCCGATACCTGCACGACCGGCTGTTCTGGAGGAGGAGTTGCTACAGTGGTTTCAGGCAATGTAACAGATGAAATGGTGGTCTCGGGCAATGCTGTAGGCAAAGCAGTTGCCGAAGGGGAGCCAGGTGTATGTTGCTCTTGTAAAGGGGCCGACGCTGGCGCAGGTTCTTGCTCTAAAGGAGCAGCTGAAGTAGTCCCGGGGGTTGGCGAACCTGCACGAAAAAATGGTCGGAATGCGGAAAAAGCGTGCGGGATAAGTCGAAACAAACTAAGCTTACCGGTGAGATAAAAAGGCGTATAACCAGATGCCTTATCAGACAGAGCCTTGGGAGCATCGTCAAAAAGAGTTATGTCTTCCATTGAATCGCGCTCCTCATCTTCTGCGTCGTCGCCCGGCAAGTTGCCAACTTCAGCACCTTCATCATCTTTATCTTCGTCAGCTTCACCGCCGATCGAGGAACCTTCATAATCAACTCGTTCCTCGTCTTCTTGAGCAGCTGAAGACCCAGGAAGATTTGTGCCAACGGTTGGTTTATTCATAAGTCCTGTTGTAGGACTAGAAATTAAGTCACCGGCTTATGACATTAAAGCTGAAGGAGAAGGTGATGGATTCTCTTCAAGACCCTTTGGTTCTGATACAGGAGACGGAGGAAGATCCATCACCGGAGCAGATTCTGCGTCTGCAGTCAGTAACTCATCCTCCTCGTCCTCAGGAGGATGATAAGAAGAAGCTTCGCCTGAAAGGGCTGGCCCCTGAGAGCGAAGCCCGGTTCTATGCGGTAGGCCCACTACAGATGACTCCTGTTGGCCTTCATCTACGGCAGCCCGGATGGCTTCAGCCATCAATTTGGGTTTTGGTTGGCCTTTGGGAGGAGAATCAACCAGCAGTTTCCGACGGGTTTGCTTATCATACTTGCCGGCTTCTTTTGCGGAAAGTTTTCTTTTCCCCATCGCTCTCGTAATGGGAGGCTCAGCCGCACGTTGTTCTTCTTCTGGAGCAGGCTCAGCTGTTTGTTCTTCTTCCTGCCCAACAGGCTGATCCTCGACGGCTAAGAACTCATCGATCCCTCTCAAACGGGACGTCTTTGACCCCCTCCTCAAAGAATACATGTGCCTGATCTCTTTCAGACACGATGTATTTATGTTGTAATTGGGAATATGGGACGCTGCGTGATACCAATTACAGAAGCTTATGGAGGTGTAGGAGTTGGCAGTTTTGTGGGGAAGCCTGAAAACGGCCTTGGTACAACCTGCTACAGAATAATACCAAGCCCTAGCTCCTTCATACAAGTTGCCCACGACCGATAGTTGAGGACGAGGGTTACCGACGTACACTTGGTCGTACCCAAACTGCCGGGCAAATCTATAAGGTTGATAGGGCTCGACGAAGCAGTTGACGCCTTGCCGGAAGACTAAGTAGCTTGGCCTAATGGAGAGAAGCCAATGGAAAACACCTCCGTTGAGCTGAGTGAATCCATTAGGGCCTGCTACGTCTTGATATTCCGCACCGTAGATACCGCCCTCAAAATCGGGGAAACATCGGTAGATATGGAAGTTGGTGTCTCGCGTTAGGATTTGGCGAATCCTAACCATGTATCCCCCTTCCCATTTCACAGATTCTAATCTCTGTATGAATGGGATGAATGAATCTCCTGGGGCAGAGGCTGCACTCATCAACGAAGGGCAGTGTAGCACGTACCAAGCTATCAAATAAGTATATGGCATTGGCACCCTAGGATTGGGAGTCTTGAAAGTCTTGCGACCCTCGGACTCCACCTCTGTAGTGTCAACGAACTCCGAAGTCAACTCCCGCAATCCGAATTGTAGACAACCCACCATAGCACTGAGGAGGCTCACAGGCCTCCCATGGGCTAGAAGGACGGCGGGGTAGATCACCTCAATAGCGAGAGCATCGATCGGCTTGGTCGGGACGACGCACCGCTTGAGCCACAGCATCAAATACCCAGCCAAAAGCGCCGTATCAGAGATAGGAAGCAGAGCTTGGTAATGGAAACTCTCGAATTCTGTATGGGCTGGGAAAACATCTTCCTTGGCCTCATTGGTGTAGTGGGAGGTAGCATCATCAATCCTAGCCTGAACCTCCTCTAAGGTGCTTGCAGGCAATCGGGTCACTAAGCCTCCCTTATTGCCCAAGTTCTGGAATAGATATTCCGCCCAAGACACCTGTTTAATACCGCTTCCACGGGCCCCCGTCAGCTGCATACAGATGTGGAAGTGACACATGACTTCCCACAAAGTGTCGTAAATTTCGGGGCTGGCCTTCTTTAAAAGTTGAAGTTCTGCCGATCCCGGAACAAATTCTTCATACGGCAAATCTCCAAGAAGAAGACCCGAGACTTCGTGCATCTCATGAAGAGCGAAGCCTAATTCCCCCACAGGGGTGAAAAAAGTGCAAGTATCAGGATTATACTTCTCCAGTATAGAGAAAAAGTGAAAGTGACTCTGGACCATTCCGAATTTAGTGGCCCGCACAGGAACTTTCAAACCAGCCTGGGAGAGAGGCGCATCCAGTTCGTCCAAAACAAACTTGGTCATCCGGGTCCACCACCCTGACACTGGAGAATGAACCCAGCCAGGAGTTCTGAATCCTTGCGCGGGAAACTCCCATTTCTTCTCTACAAATCTCCTAACAAAAGTCCTCGCGGGACTAGCCACTTCGCCAAGGGGATACTCCTTAGCGAATAAACCTGGTCGCAAAACAGTCACTTGTCGACCATAACCTGCTGAGCGGACTCCATGGAAAGTCAAATTTCCAAGAGCAACTCCGTCTTGATCCTTAACCAAGGGCCAATCCATGTGTCTCGGGACGGATGCACACTGGAAATAAGATATAGGGAACATTCTCTCCATGTTGGGTAAGAAAAGGTTGCGGTCTCCAACTTTCCGCAGCCACTTATAGTTCCCGTCATAAGCGGTGTCGGCGTCAAAGTCAACAAAGTCCCCGAAGAGGAATCCAGGTTTGACTATTGGCTTACGGTTTGTGTGCACAAACTTAGCGTCCGTAACCAATGTCCTAAGAGTCTCGGGAGAAGCTTTTGTGACTAACTCTGCGCGACTCTTATCCCTAATTCTGAAGACTGGGAGTTCTAGGCGCGAGTTGAATGTCATGTTTATGTCCACGCCACCTACATGTCCAAAATGGTGGCGAAAAAGAAGAGGCTTGTTGGTATGACGCACTGCAAAATGAAGAAAAATCAGCTAAGTCAAAAGCAAAGCCCAGACGCGAAGGTCGACACCCGCGTCAACTAAATTCAAACGCGAAGGTTGAACCTCGCGTCAGAAAAGCCAGACGCGAAGGTCGACACCCGCGTCAACTAAATTCAAACGCGAAGGTCGAACCTCACGTCAGAAAAGCCAGACGCGAAGGTCGACACCCGCGTCAACTAAGTTCAAACGCGAAGGTCGAACCTCGCGTCAGAAAATTCAGACACGTAGGTCGACCCTCGCGTCAGAAATACCAAACGACGGAGTCCAGCCCTGCGTCATCTGAAACGAGTTTCCTCGTTGGGTCCAAAGACCAAAACTTGCCGATGCAAGTTCAACGACCACGAAGTCCATACTTACCACCGATCAAAGGAAGGTGAGACGGCATGTTCACCTGAGCAGCAGCGCCGCCGGCCGGTGCTGATGATGCCGACTCTCGAGCCGCAGCGGCGTCAGATCGAGAAGAACGAGGAGCTTCGGATTTCTTGGGTGCCATGAGATCTCGTCGGAGGAGATGAACAGTCGTCGCCGGAGGAAGAGAACAAAAATTTTCGTTGGAATTTCAAGAAGAGTCGAATGACTCTGATTTGACCTAAAGCGGTCTATTTATAGACAGCTGGACTGGCTATCAAATCGTAACAAACGGGATTCGAGGTCAGAATCCCGCCCGAACCGACCCTCGCGTTCGGGTCAGTTGAAATTTCAAAACGCTGGGCTCACCCACGCGTTCCAATTCTCAAATGCATAAACTGTTTATGCATTGGATTATTATAATGGCAACTCTCTGACTACCAAGGCTATGACACGGCCCTAGATAAATAAGAGCTAGCAGCAATCATCAAGGCGACCAAAGCCGAGGAGAAATTGGCGACTCCGCAGGGGAGTCTGTTGAAGAAGCACAGATAGATTACAGTCAACAACATTGAAATTAGCTGGCTCGATCAGACGAAGTGAGTAATCAGTTCACTAGATTTTGGGATCCAAAGTATTCCGAAAATTCGTCTCAGTCAACCGCGAACTTTTGAAAACTTTGGAGGGGGTTCTGTAGGCTGTCTAAAAATCACAATGGGTAGCTGATTAAAACAAGCCTCGATAACGGAAGTCACAATCAAACGACTTCCACGATCACCGCAAACGCGACCTCATTTCTGAGATGATTGATCTTGATGGCTGCGACAACAGCATGATTAATAGAGTTGCTGATGAGCAGTGTAATGATTTTAGAAATAAAAGGTTGGACTTAGTTGGTGAATTGCTTGGTAGAGAGCTGTGGGCAAATATTCGTCTAGAAGACACCATGGATGTTGATTCCCGAAAGCTACAATCAAATAGTTTTCGGGCCGATAAACGAAGAAACTGCGAATGGAGGCCTTTTCACGTAGATCGAGAAGAGTTACAATTCGATGATACTTCCGGCAACTGATGGAAACTCTATTCAGCAGTCTTCACAATCTACAGTGAAGGTTACAATTTGACGACTTTCACACTCCACCACAGCTAAAGCGAGGATTACAGAACAACGGTCTTTGCAACACCTTACAGAAGAAGTTACAAGTCAACAAACTTTTTCTAAAATGCGGAAGTCATCTCCGCGTCACAAATATGGAACAGCAGGCGACCCCCGCGTTTCCAAGTCACAAATTAACGTGAGCGACCCTCGCGTTCGTGGGAGTTCAACCCACACCGACCCCCGCGTCACCAAGTAGGCGACAAGCCAAAACGTGAGCGACCCTCGCGTTTATCAATGTTCAGCTAACACCTAACCTCGCGTCTCAATCCTAAGACATGAAGTTGGGTTCTGAACGCCAAATTGGGCGTTTGACTTGTTCAAACACAAGTCGAACGGTTTCAGAACTGTTTCCCATGATCCGAGGGAATCACGCCCACGTAGGAGCGGATTTAGAGGGCAGTTACACCTCTTATCCTCCTATATAAACTCAACAAACTCAACTGAGTTAAGGGCGGACTGGTTGGATTCTGGAGATTAGATTTCTCAGAATCTAAACAGGAGTTAGCAGCGGAGGCGAATTCTGGAGGATCTCAACCACTCAGGTTCGGTGATTCAACAGCGGCAGCAACTAAATCTTTCAAGATAAGATTTTTGAATTAATCTCAGAAGATCAAATTTGAGAGGATTCTTCGACAACAGATAACAGCTTGATCATTAACCGAATTTTCGGTTCTAACAACTCTATCTACAGAGTTTAAACTCGTTCAAGAGTTCTTAAACTCATCCGAGAGTTACATATAAAACTTCCTACAGAAGTTCATTTTTCCCACGAGATAAGAGACGGTCGGATCGTCAACGGAGAGCAAATTCGACGCGAGCAATCGAAGGAGGCATTCCATCGCCACCAAGAAGAACCCAGTTTTAAACAAAGGAGAAAACCCAATTTGTTTTCTTCTCTTTTGTAATCAAGTTGTAATCGAGATTTAAAGGAATCAAAATCAAATTTCTTTTATTCTCTTCCTTGCAATTTTTCCTACATACAACCGCTTTCTTGACTCGATATAGGTCATTCGAGTTTCTTGTCATGCTATTTGGCTTGACCAATGCACCCGCAATATTCATGGATTTGATGAATTGGGTTTTTCGTCAATACTTGGACAAGTTCGTGATAGTTTTCATCGATGATATTCTTATCTATTCGAGATCGGAGGCAGAGCACGAGCAGCATTTGAGGTTAGCATTGCAGACTTTGCGGGAACACCAGCTGTATGCAAAATTTAGTAAATATGAATTCTGCTTATTGGAGGTTAGATTTTTGGGCCATGTCATCAGCCAGGAGGGCATTGCAGTAGACCTGGCTAAAGTCGAGGCCGTACTTGATTAGGAACCACCAAAGACTGTTACAGAGATTCGTAGCTTCTTGGGTCTGACAGGTTATTACTGAAAATTTATTTAGGACTTCTCGAAGATCGCGACACCACTTTCACGCCTTACTAAGAAAGAGTACAGTTTATTTGGGCCATAGAATGCTAAGAGGCCTTTGAGACATTGAAGACTAAGTTGACTTCATCTCTAGTATTGATTATTCCCAGCAATGATAAGACTTTTGTTGTCTTCATGGATGCATCCTTATCGGGTCTTGGAGGTGTATTGATACAGATCCAGAGAGTCGTAGCTTATATTTCAAGACAGTTGAGGACTCATGTGTAGAATTATCCCACACACGATTTGGAGCTAGCAGCAGTGGTCTTTGTACTAAAGGTGTGGAGGCATTATTTGTATGAAGTGCAGTTTGAGTTATTCACAGATCACCAGAGTTTGAAGTACCTCTTCTCACAGAAAGAACTCAACCAGAGGAAATAGCCATGGATAGAATTTATTAAGGATTATGAGTTCGCTATACAGTATCATCTGGGAAAGGCGAACGTGGTAGCAGACGCGTTGAGCAGGAAGCGTCGTTGCGGGCTAGCAGCTTTGAGGTGTTTACTATATCTGGATCTTTATACCCTCAGTCATTATGATTTTAGGCTAGAGATTAGCGGGAGTAGTATTTTCTTAGGAGCTTTATCAGTACAACCGCCTTGGGGAGATAGAGTAAACGGAGCTCAGTTAGAGAATTCATGGATTCAAACCCGCAAGGGGGAGATCTCCAATGAACCCAAGGATGATTGGACTATTGGAGTAGATGGAGGCCTTCGGATGAAGGGTAGGATCGTCATGCTGAACAATCTACAGCTGAAGAGGGAACTTTTTAATGAGGCACATCGTAGTAGATATACGGTGCACCCAAGCACAACAAAGATGTACAAGGATCTGAAGAGGTATTTTTGGTGGAGTGGTATGCCCAGATAGATTGCAGATTATGTGGCTAAGTGTTATACCTACCAGTAAGTTAAGGCAGAACATCAGAGACTTGTAGGAACCTTATAGCCTTTACCCATTCTCAAGTGGAAGTGGGCATATATTTCCATGGATTTTATAGTAGGGGTGCCTAAATCAAAGAAAGAAAATGATTCTATTTGGGTGATAGTAGATAGATTGACAAAGTCGGTGTATTTCTTACCTGTGAGGCTACTTATACTGCGGACACCTATGTGAGGATTTTTATTCGAGAGATTGTCAGATTGCATGGAGTTCCGGAGATGATTGTATCAGATCGATGCTCAGTCTTTACATCTTATTTCTGGAGGAGTTTTCAGGATGCTTTTGGCAGCCAGTTATCTTTTAGCTGTGTATTTCACCCCCAAACAGATGGTCAGTCCTAGAGAGTGAATCATGTATTGGAGGATATTCTAAGAGCATGTGTTATAGATTTTTAGGATAGCTGGGAGGATCACATCCCATTGATTGAATTTGCATATAATAATAGTTATCAAGCTACTACCGAGATGGCGCCGTATGAAGTCTTGTACGGGAGGCCTTGCAGATCACCTATATGTTTGGCACAGCCAAAGGATAGTCTATTACTTAGCCTGGAGCTAGTTAGACAGACCACAGAAAAGGTTTCATTAATTCAGGAGCATATTATTGTTGCACAAAGTCAGCAAAAGAGTTATGCAGATCATCGGAGACGACCTTTAGAATTTTAGGTCGGAGACTTAGTTATGTTGAAAGTATCACCGATGAAGGGCGTTTAGTGATTCTGTAGACGGAGGAAGCTTGCTCCGAGATATGTTGGTCCCTTCAGGATTATTGAGTGCACTGGAGCTGTTTCTTATAGATTAGACCTTCCAGCATCGATGTCGAGCATACACGATGTCTTTCATATTTTGTTGCTCAAGAAGCATTTGCATGACGCACAGTAGCAGAGAGTGATTGATACACTAGAGATTGAGATCCACGATGATTTAACTACCGTAGAGATTCCGGTATGCATTCTTGCTAGAGAGAATAAAAAGCTTAGAAACAAAATCATTCCATTTGTGAAAGTTCAGTGGAACCGGCAAGGAGCCGAAGAGATTTCTTAGGAGCGTGAGGAGGATGTTCATCACTAACCATTCCTGTTTGAACAGGTAATATGTTGATAATTTAAATATGCTCATATGTGTTGATTGATGTGATTGCATGTGCTGTTTAGACATGTTTATACTTAACGGTAGAATGGGTCATTCAACATTTAGCTCTTAATCTTTCGGAACATATGGTATATATATGGGGGGTTCCTTGTTTGGATTTTTTGTCCTACGTACCAGTTCCGTCTAATTAGGGTTTAAGTGAGGATGCACATATTCTAGATTTGTTAAGTTTAAACGTGACTTATGATTCATATCTAGGGATTAATGGTACGAGATGTGTACGGGAGAGTTTCTTATCTGGATTATCCCCTCTTAGTGCTTTTCTCATATTATTATTTCCTAAGATACGACTATGGAATTTCGAGGATGAAATCCTCTTAAGGGGGGGGGGGGGTGAATGTAAAATCCCAAAAAATTGATATATATATATATATATATATATATATATATATATATATATGATTGATCATGATATATGGTATTTTATTTAGATAAATATAGTTAAATGGTTTGTGAGTAGTATACCAAATGTTTTAAGTATAAACAAGTTCATTCGTGAGAAAGAGTGTAGGTAGAAAATTTGTAATAAAGAGAATGAAAGAAAATTGACTTGGATTCATTCGATCTCAATTACAATTCGATTACAAAAGTAAGGAGAATGAATTTGATTCTCCCCTTGGTTTAAAACTGGGTTCTTCTTGGTAGCGATGGAGTGCCTCCTTCGAATGCTCGCGTCGAATTCGCTCTCCGTTGACGATCCGACCATTTTTATCTCGTAGGAACAATGAACTTGTATGACAAGTTTAATATAGAACTCTTAATGAGTTTTGAAACTCAGAACGAGTTGAAAACTCTGAAAAGAGTTGTTGAAACCGAATAATCGGTTAATAGCCTAATAGATTTGTTTGTTGTTGAAGAATCCTTTGAGGTTTGATTTCCTAACAGCTGAGCAGTTCCGTGGTCTTTAGAAATCTCACCCTCTCCACCCAAGAATCCAACCTTATGCGGTTTTTTTTATCTCAAAATCTTCAACCACTTACTCAGTTGAGTAATGCGGTTATTTATAGGAGGATAAGGGGTGTAACCGACCCCTAGATCCGCTCCAAAGTGGGCGAAAATCCCTCAAAACGTGGGATAAACGGTTTTGAGGCCGTTCAGCTTGAGTTTGAACAAGTCAAACGCCTAAATTGGCGTTCTGGGCCTTAACTCAGCGTCTTAGACTTGAGACACAGAGTTGGGTGCTTGCTGGGAATTGAAAACGCAAGGGCCGCTTGCGTTCTGTGTATAACTCTGCGCCTCAGACTTGGGGCGCAGAGTTGGGTATCTGCTGAAGAACGCACAGGACGCGTACGTTTTGAGTTTGAGAAGCGCAGAGGTGGACTCTGCGTTTAGAAGAGGTTGTTGACTTGTAACCTCTTCTATTACAGCATTGCGAAGACTATTGTGGGGTGTGAAAGTCGTCAGATTGTAACTCTCACTGTTGATTGTGAAGACCACTGAACAGAGTTTTCATCAGTTGTCGGAAGTGTCGTTGAATTATAACTCTTCTTGATCTATGTGAAAATTCCTCCGTTTGTAGCTTTTATTTGTTGACGTAAAAGTCATCTGATTGTAACTTTCATCATTGAAGCTTGATGGGGATCAACCATCTATTGTGATTTTTAGATAGTCTACAGAACCCCCTCCAAAGTTTTTGAAAGTTCACGGTTGACTGGGATGAATTTTCGGAATACTTTGGATCCTAAAATTTAGTTGATTGATTGTTCACTTCGCTTGATATGAAGCCATCGTGAACCCGGTTGTTAGAATGTTGAAATTCTGTCTCCTTGTACCAAACAAGATAACTTTTGAGTTTTGATGACGATGAACTTAGTCAACAAGCTAAAGCCCAAGTCATATCTGATGAATCAAACAAGAGTAATGATGTTGACGATTTTGTCTGGGTCTTTGAAATACTCTACTCAATCTACGATGAGGTGTATTCGTTGGATCTCGTCTGGATCCTTAAGATACTCCACTCGATCTGCGATGAGGTGTATTCATCGGATTTCGTCTGGATCCTTCAAATACTCCACTTGATCTGCGATGAGGTGTATTCATCAGATTTCGTCTAGATCCTTCAAGTACTCCACTTGATCAGTAATGTATTCTTTCATCCAGAGAATTCTTGTAGGCATTGATGACCACTCGAAATGCAGCTTTCAGCTTCATTGATCTTGGTGGGAATGTTAAGCCATTTGGAAGAGTGAGTTGTGTGTAGCTCCTGTTTTTATTAATCTTAGTGGAAATGTTTAGCCACTTAGAAGAATGAGTTGTGCGCCGGATCAAGCCTGACGATTTTAGTATTATTGTCTGTAATCTATCTGTACTCATCCAAGAGGTTGCATAGCTATTCGTCATACGTCAGTTTCTTCTCGGCTTTGGTCACCTTGATGGCCACATCAGCTTTCCTCTATTTATTTAAAGCTAGGTCTTGGTTTTAAACACTGAGAAATTCATTTGGTAGCGTTAAAA
Source organism: Asparagus kiusianus (assembly GCA_022839385.1). Lineage (NCBI taxonomy): Eukaryota > Viridiplantae > Streptophyta > Magnoliopsida > Asparagales > Asparagaceae > Asparagus > Asparagus kiusianus. Next base: position 18,661 of record BQKN01064114.1, read on the forward strand.
CGCACAGGTGGATTCCTATGCTTGAGAATTGAAATGCAGAGTTGAACTCTGCGTTTAGAAGTTCAATCAACATAGGCGTACAGGCCGCATTTGGCGAGATTCTAGGCCTAAAATCTAACTCCGATTCGACAGCTCACAGCTATCTATAAATAGACCGCTGGGGTCAAATCAAAAGTCATCCGACTTTTCATCTCTTTCTCTTCGAAAAGCTTAACGAAGACTCTTCGTTTTGAACTCTGGTGATCCCTACTCATCTTCTCTGACCATCATCCTCAATGGGTCCTAGAAAGAAGATCGTCTCTCGCCCAAAGTCCACCGTTGCTACTGTTCAGAGATCGCGACAAACCTCGGTCGTCAGCGGTGATGCAACTCAAACTGGTGCGCCGTCGATGCAAGCTCCTCTCATCGGTGGTAAGTATCGACTTACATGGCTACAAAACTTGCTTCGGCAAGGTCTGAGCAACGAGGAAACTCGTTCTGATTTTATAACGCAGAGTTAGGACTCTGCGTTTCGAATTCGAAACATTAGGGTCCGACTTCTGTGCTTGAATTTTGTAATGTAGGACTTAGACTCTACGTTTGAGTAACTAACGCAATGTCTGACCTCTACGTTAATAAGATTTAATGCAGGGTCTGGACTGTGCGCTCGAACGCTTAACGTAAGGTTCGACCTCTGCGTTGATAAGATTTAACGCAAGGTCTGAACTGTGCATTCAAATGCTTAACGTAAGGTTCGACCTCTGCATTGATAAGATTTAACGTAGGGTCTGAACTATGCGTTTGAATGCTTAACGCAAGGTTCGACCTCTATGTTGATAAGATTTAACACAGGGTCTGAACTATGCGTTCGAATGCTTAACGCAAGGTTCGACCTCTGCGTTGATAAGATTTAACCCTGGGTCTGAACTGTGCATTTCAATGTTTTAACACAAGGTTTGACCTCTGCGTTAATAAGATTTATTGCAGGGTCTAAGATTTAACGTAGGGTCTAAACTGTATGTTTTAACGCATGGTTTGACCTCTGCGTTAATAAGATTTAACGCCTTCGTTTTATTTTTATGTTGACTGACTGAGTGTTTTCTCTTTTGTAGTGCCTTACACCCGCGAACCTCTCACACTTCATCATCACTTTGGGCGTGAGGGCAACGTGGATTTGAATATGCAGTTCAATCTACGTCAGGAACTCCCGATTTTTAAGATACTGACAAAGAGCGCGTCACCTAATCTCCTAGGCTAGCCCGGCTGTATTCAGGATTCTAGTTACAGATGCTAAATTTGAAACTGAATCTCGTAAAAAGCTCACCAAGCCAGTATTCCTGTTTGGCGATCATGTCGTCATCCAAAAAGAGATCATGACCGGCGGCCATTATAAGTGGTTGAGGCAAATAGGAGATCGCCACTTCTTCCTCCCTGATATGCATAGGATGTTTCCTATCTCTTATTATCAGTGTGCCTCTGTCCCTCGATATATGAACTGGGACCTTGTCAGGGAGCAGGATGGGGTAGCTATTGGGGCTTTGACTTATACAGGCATACACACCGTTGGTTACAACCGATAGGTGTCAGCTTTGGAACCCTGCCTATTCTCAAGGGGATATCCCATCAGAGAAACAACTAGTATAGCTAACACTTTCATGTGGATATTTTTGGCTATAAAAGAGGAGTTCCCTTCTTCAGTATTCAGAACTCCAAGATGGGTATATTCTACCAGAACAGGGTGGTGGGCGAGAATGACAGAGTTCGTGCTGACAGAGCTAGAGGGATCGTTAGCTCGATCTGGGCTCAGTTGCCCTATAATGGCTACCAGATGTGGCATTGACTACAACCATTACAATTTTTTTGCTATCCTGGAGAGATACAACCCGGAGACGTGTACATTCTTCACGCCTGTGGGGGAATTAGGGTTTGTCCTCCACGAAATGTATGACGTTTCGGGTCTTCCTTTTGGAGACTTGCCCTACGAAGAGTTCATCCCAGGGTCAAGTGAGCTTAGGATTTTGAAGGAGATGAACCCCGATGTCTATGACACTTTATGCGAAGTAATGTGTCATTTTCAAATCTGCACCCAACTGACGGGGACACGAGGACGTGGTATAAAGTAGCTATCTTAGACTGAATATCTATTCCAGAATTTGTCTCACAAGGTCGCTGATGTGTCTCGTCAGAGCGTGAGCACCCCTGAGGCGATCTAAGCTTTAATCAACGATGATACAGCCAATTATGTTAACGAGGGATTAGAAGATGATTTCGCTGCGTAGACTGAATTTGAAAGCTTCCACCATCAGGCTGCTATACCTAATTCTGACATGGCCCTGCTGGCGGGTTTTCTCATGCTATGGTTGAAACGATGTGTCGTCCCTACCAGGTCCATAGATGCTGTAGTAATAGAAGTGGTCTACCCAGCTATTCTCTTGGTTCATGGGAGGCCTGTGAATCTACTTTCAGCTATGACATGCTGTCTGCAGCACGGTTTGAGGGAGCTATGTGTTGAATTCATTCAGGTGAAAGAGACAGGCTTTGGAGAAAAGAAGAGTTTGGTGACTCCAAATCCTCGAGTACCCTTACCGTATACCTATTTGATGGCATGGTATGTATCACACTATCCTCATTTGATGAGTGCCCCATCTCCCTCAGACGAAGGATTCGTCACTTTTGTACAGAGACTGGAAGGAGCTACTTGGGAAGGCACATATGTAGTGAGGGTTCGTCAAATCTTGTCGAGAGACCTCAATTATCACATATTTCGCTGTTTCCCAGACTTTGAAGGCGGTGGCTATGGGCAAGTGTTCCAGGATACAGCTGGCCCGGATTGTTTTACCCGTTTAGATTGGGGTGTGTTTCACTTGTTGTTGAATATTAGACAGGGTTATCTTCTCCTTAGGCAATGTGACAAATGTATAATTGAGCCGTACCAACCATACCGATTCGCTCGACAATTTAGGTACGATCAATTATACATTTCCGCGGGGCCAGCTTGCAATTGTTGGTAATATATACGAAAGGGCTGGGGCCTGGTATTATTCCACAGCAGGCTGCACTAGAGCTACCTTTAGGTTACCTCACGAGACGCCCAATTCACTTCTTTCCATTGCTTTCTGTAACTGGTATCACACGGCTTCTAAGATACCTGATTATAAGTTGAATTTGTCAGGCTTACGGGAAATTAGAAGGATGTATTCCTCCAGAAGAGGATCCTGGGTATCTCGTCTGAAGGGAATCAATTAGTTCTTATCTTATGAGGATGAGGCTTAGGAAGAAGAAGGAGAAATGGGACCAGAGAGTGCTCCAGTAGCGAGCCCTAAGGCTGCTGAAACTCCAAGAACAAGGGCAGCTGGAAAGAGGGCTCTTACCGAAGAAGAAGCAGTTCAGTACGAGAAACGTACTCGCAGGAAATTATTAGTAGACCCTTCTTCTCAAAAACTAATGGCGGATGCTTTCAAGTCTACTAGGAGGGAGGAGAAACAAGAATCTGCTGTTGCAAATCGTCCCCTCCACACATGACTTCACTCTGGGGCTCCTGCTTTTTCCAGTGAATTTTCTTCTTATCATCCTTTGGACCAAGAAGAGGGCGGGGATGAGTCATTGATTGAGGATATGGAGTCTTCTCCTATTATGGACCCTACTATTTCACCATTTCCAGGTCAGGCTTCAGATGCTACTCTTCCGACTACAGAGACGTCACCTATAGCGTCTCCTGCTATAGAGATTAGGCCCCTTGCAGACGAAAGTCAATCTCCTGCTGCTTCTGTGTTACTGCCACATACGGGGGCTACTATCCCTAGCCCGACGACTGACATTATGACTAAATCGGATGCGACTGCAAGTTCTCCCGGACTATCAATTGTAGATGATGAGGAACCATTAGATTATGGGACCTCTTCTCGTAGCGACGATGCTGATGGGGAAGAAAGCGATGGTGACGATAATTCTGTCGGCTAGGCCAATCTACCACCACCCTCTTCTGAGAAGGCGTCCGCTTATATTCCTTCTTCCCCTATTGGTAAAGATTACACACTCTGGTTTCTCTGGAATTTTCTTTCTTTTATACTAACTGCTCTTTTCTGTAGGTTCTCCAACTCACGAGGCTACTGATACGACTTTGTCTCCCAATCAGCAAGCAACAGTTGTCTCTCTCTCCGAGCCAACACCGGTAACTAAAACTTCTTTACAAGAAGAATCCCCTCCGCTAACGATTTCTCTCAAATCTATGGGGATGGAGAATGCGCTGAGTTCAGCCCAGGCAGGGGCGCTCATGATTCTTCCTTCAAGTCCTTCGCAATTAGATATCACTATGGCTTCCCCGGCTTCTTCACGATCGTCGCCAACAGTTCTTGCGCCGGGGTCTACAATTTTAGGCTCCCCGATGACATCTCCTGTGACATCTCTAAGTCTAGTGGTCATTTCCCTCCATGCTTAAAATCCTTATACGACCTTTGGAGGACACGATGAAGGTAGCAATTGAGGAGGTCGGCGTCGGAAGAGCCTCATTCGATTCTTTTAAATCAATACTCATGTATTCTTTGAACGGCATTCGATATGTGGATGACGCTCGCTGGTTTCAGCACTATTCTGAGAATGTCTCTCGATTGGAAAAGGATCTAAGAGCTTTGGAGGAGTTGAACGGTGCTAATATTGCTGCCCATATCACATTAACCTTTGATGATCTCAGGGCTGAAGCGAGTCGTCAACATGAAGCTCTTCAAAAGAGTATCACTGAAAGAGAACTTGAGATTGCGTCCTTACAGGGGTAATGCATTCAAAAGCAACAGGCTGTAGTTGCTTCTAATACTGCCATACAAGCGTCTCGTGTAGAAATTGATCGACTCGAGGTGGAGTTGGCTCGACACAAGGCTGAGCTTGCGCGGGAAGAAGAGATCTTAAAAAAGCTCACACTAGAAAGTGTGAAGACCTACGCCACCTATCGTTCGTCAATCTAGGCTCTTGAACTTGTCCAAAAGAAAGCTATCACAATGATGCCGGATGAAAACGAGCTTAAGAAGAGAGCCGAGCTAATGGTACAAGTCGCTCATGAGGAGAAACAATCTGCTATTAAGTCCCGGCTCGCGTCTTTCAATTTTACTGGCCAAGAGACTTAATTATGTATTGTCCTTTTTGTTTGATAAGAACAAGATTTTTGTATCACTTGTTAATATTTCTGAGTAAAATAAGAAGAGAGTGATTTTGGCTTTTCTCTATTTATTGGATGTGTCGTGTCCTGACTTGCAACGATGGAATTCAATGAAAAGTGCCAATTTTACAAAATTTCCTTTATTATCATTTAAGATAATTCTAGAGAATTTTAATTTGTTGGGGATTTTATGGGAACACTTGTTATTCTTATGTAGAGAAATAAAAGCATTCCCATGGGGGGGCTTACACTGTTAGAGGTGTGATGTTAACCTAACAGTATTTTAAAGGCTTATCGCTCTATTGAAGAGAGTTGATAAACTGATCTGGTCATCAGAGGTGTGATGTTAACATGACATGAAAATATTAACGTAACATGGAAAATATTACGATCGGGGTAATTTTGAGGACTTATCGCTCTATTGAGAAGAGTCGATAAGTGGAGTCTGTCAGAGGTGAGATATTAACATGACAGGGAGAACATTGCGATCGGGGAAATTTTGAGGAGTTATTGCTCTATTGAGGAGAGTCGATAAGTGGAGTCTGTCAGAGGTGAGATATTAACATGACAGGAAAAACATTACGATCGGGGCAATTTTGAGGACTTATCGCTCTATTGAGGAGAGTCGATAAGTGGAGTCTGTCAGAGGTGAGATATTAACATGATAGGGAGAACATTGCTGTATACGGTAAAAATTACCTCCGCAAACTTACATGAAACTCGCCTGCGAGTCGGAGTCGCCCGCACAATCTAAGGGTAGGGCTCACCCTTGGACTTGACTTGCTAGCACGAGTCCAAACCACGCGGTTGCCAAAGGCGCTCGCATCTGTTGGCCACGGACTCTCCTGTATGATCGGCTCGCCCGCACGAGTCAAGATCACCTAAATGACTAAAATTCGCCTTTTTACTCAACTCGCCCGCTCGAGTCAAAAGTCGAATTCGCCCAGGAAGTTTAGGATCACCAGTGTACTTGACAGCCGCTACGTCGCGTACAGGGATGGGCCTTCCCACTTCCCGCACGACGCAATGGGAAGGAGCGCAGTACTCTAAGCCCATTAGGTAGCCGCTCGTAGTACGAGCAACCAGTCAAATCCATGCAGTCGCAAAATCCACCTGCACACTCACGATTGAAGCTCACCTCGCCTGCACGAGTCAAGAGCTGAATCCGCCTGCAAACGGTAAGCTGACTGGACTCACTTGAGTACTTGACAGCCGCTACGTTGCGTACAGGGATGGACCTTCTCGCTACCCACATGATATGAAGGGAAGGAATACAGTACTCTGAGCCTATCAAGTAGCTGCTCACAGTACGAGTGACCGGTCAGTCGTCAAGTCTGCTCGCAGGAAGCTCGCCTCGCCTGCACGAGTCAAGAGCTAAATTCACCTGTAAACGGCAAGCTGGCTAAACCCACTCGAGTACTGGGTAGCCGCTATCCCACATACAAGAAGGGGCCATCCCACTCCTCACGACATGAAAGGAAGGAGTACAGTACTCCGAACCCATCAAGCAGCCGCTCATAGTACAATCCCAAGGCATGGTATCTCCTAACGACACATGGTCATATCCCATGATTCAAGGAGCGACCACACCATCTCTCCTCTATTTAAGAAACTCTCCTGGCTTTGGAAAAGGGGTTCAGCAGTTCGTTCATAGTTAATCGATTAGCTTAATCGGTTAATTGAACCACTAGCTCTAGACGACAAGCTCTTTGCATAATCTTTGCATTATAGCGTCTTCTCCCAGTTTCGGGCCCTGACCACCGTCGAACTCGGAGACTCAAACTCTACCGACTCGAGCTTCTACTGCATACTGAAGCTCACCAGCAACCTCGGTCGGATCATCCAAGGGAAGCAGACTTGGTGCGAGAACCGAGCGAGGTGTCCTATAGCTACCGAAAGTCCCCACGTTAAACAAGGAGGGCATTCCCTCCGCTTCTGTTATAATTTTTAATTCATTAGTTTGTAATAAGCTGTTCTTATAAATACAAACGAAATCCGTGTTTTAGGAAATCAGAAATTCACACCTACAATTGCGATCAGGGTAATTTTGAGGACTTATCGCTCTATTGAGGAGAGTCGATAAGTAGAGTCTGTCAGAGGTGGGATATTAACGTGACATCTGTGGGGAAGATATTTTAGCGTCTCGCTGAGGAGGATTGCTAACTGATTTATCATCGAAATGATGAGTTGTGATACTTGTGATTTGAACAAGATTTGGAAAATTTAGCATCTTGCTAGGGACAATTGTCAGGTGGTTTATCATCAGAATGACGACTTGCGACACTTGTGATTTGAACAAAATATTAAGACTTTTATCACTCTGTTGGAAAGAGTTGATAGATTAGTTATTAACTACTCTATTGAGGAGATTTAGTAAACTGATCGTGATTTGAATCGATAAGTTGGCTTTGACAGAGGAATTATTATCCCAATTGGAGTGACGCGAGCTAAATTCGAGCTCTGTAGGGATGATGGTTGTCATAAGTGTAAGACTAACCTTGATGAAAATTCGATCCACTAAAACAGTTTAGACTCTGTTGAAGAGATACAGAAGTTTGATAAGACCCTATTGACAGGATCCATGAACTTAAGAAATAAGTGTCGTGTTTGAAAATACAAAGGTGAATCCTTTGTTTGGAATGATTGCAACGCATCGCAAGGGTAACCTTTGCGTTTGAGGAATTGAAACGCAGAGTTAAGAACTCTCATAACGCCGGTCTGGGCCTGGCGTTTTGGGAATTTGAACGCAGAGATGAGTTTTGCGTTAAGGCTGAAGTCTAAAAGACTTCTTATCTATTAACGTTGTAGATAGTGTTTCAAATATGGTTGGGATTCTCTCCTAGAATCCCATACCGATTTAACAGCTTGATGGTTGTTATAAATAGGCCTGTGTGGTCACATCAAGAGTCATTCGACTCTTTCTACTTTTAGCTTGATTCCAAGAACGAGAATTCTCGTTTATATTTCGACCGATTCTTCGACGAACCTCGTCTTCTCCGATCAACTGCATCCATGGCGCCTAGGAGGATGAGTTCTAGTTCCAAGAAGATCATCAGGGTGGCTTCAGAGACATTGCTGGCTGAGAACGCCGGTGGTGTTGCTGCTCTCACGAGCGCCTTGCCATTGCCGCCACTGTCGTATGGGCCTCGTTGTTGTGGTAAGTGGTGGGCATAGTAACTTGTTTCGATAAGTTTTCTGAAAACCCTAGATGGGTTCTCATCAACGAGGAAGATGACTTGTTTTGTTATAATCGGAATGCACAGTTGGAATTTTGCGTTAATTACGAATTCTGAGCGTAGGCTCTGGACTCTGCGTTCAAAACGTAGATTTTGAAGTCTGCGTTTAAGATAAAAAATTCAGATTTTGAAGTCTGCGTTTAAGATTAAAAACGCAGATTTTGAAGTCTACGTTTAAGATTAAAAACATAGATTTTGAAGTCTGCGTTCAAGATTAAAAACGCAGATTTTGAAATCTGTGTTCAAGATTAAAAGCGCAAATTTTGGAGTCTGTGTTTAAAATTAAAAACGCAGATTTTGAACTCTTGTGTTTGGGATTAAAAACATAGATTTTGAACTCTGCATCACAATCTAGTTCCTTTCATTAGCAACTCCCTTTAGTTACTAACTTCTGTTTCTTGTTTCGTAGTGCTTTTTCCCAATGTGTTACTTTTGCCGGAGCAACATTTCAGTTATACTGACGATCCAGAAGTGGGAAAAGTTTTTGGTCTTCATAGAGGAATTCTCATGTGTACTTTTCCTGGCTTGGAGTGAGCACATTTAATTAGGTTTGTCGGGTGTTCTACTCTTAGGGCTCTGATCACCGATTTAGACCTTGAGACACCCGCGGGTGAGGACCAATTTGTCAAACCGACGTTTTTGTTTGGGGACCATATCCCAATGGATGACAAAGTTGGACATGTAGAAAATTCCCCTTTGCTACAAAGAATCAACAATCGTCTTTTATTCCTCCCAAGCATGGAGTGAATGTATCCTCTTTCCTATTTCCTGAGCGTTGGTTGCCGTAGGGGTTTGGCCTTTGATCTTGTCAAGGAGAAAGAGAACATATCATTTGGATTTGGTCGCCAATATCGTGTACAAATTGACGGGCAACTCAAAGGTCTGAGACCTGGTAGATTTGAGAAAAAGGATCTTGCTCAGGAAGCGTCACTTCCAGCGAACATCTTCATACGCCAGTTTATTGCTGCTCGGGGTGAATTTTCTGCACAAGCCTTTCGTTCTCCTGGCTGGTTGTTCTCTAGAGAAGATGGTTGGGGGACCCGGATGGTGGATTTTGTTCTTGAGGAACTCAAGGACCCTCTTGCTCAGTCCGGCCTTACAATACCAGTGCTGGCCACGAGGCGTGGGATCACCCAGAACTATCCCTCATTCTTCACTATATTGGAGCGGTATAATCCTGATAGCTGCACTTTTTTTACACCTGTTGGGGAGTTGGGATTTGCTCTCCATGAGATGCATACAGTATCAGGGCTATCCTTCGGGCAAATGCCCTATGAAGAATTCGTTTCAACAACTGAGGAACTTTCTATTTTGAAGACTGCTCATCCAGAGATATACGCCACTTTCTGGTAGTTGATGTGTCATTTCCAAATCTACGCTTAGGTTGTTGGGATGCGTGGGCGTGGCATCATGGATACTGTGTGGGCGAATTATCTCTTCCAAAACTTAGGTCAGAAGGACTTAATAGTTACTCGCCTGACTGTAAGGTCCTCTGAGCATCGAAGCAAAATTCGTGAGCCTCTAAGAACATATTTGGCCAATAATAGCCAATTCGTCGGAGGCGATCTCCTAACTTAGCTCCGGGTTGGTGAGCTCCGCACATTCCATCGTGAGCGTCCTTGAGAGCCTCCTTTGCTTCTTTTCAAGAAAGGCATCGAAGCAAAATTCCCTCATGTAATTTACGATACAGAGTTTGAGAAACTGCATCATAATAGAATCGAAGTGCCTTCCGTTTGATAGCAACCGCTTCCTTAGGACCATCGGGTAAAATTCCGTACAGGATATAGTCGATGTACGGGAATCGCTAATCCCTAGATTCGAGCTCCATGGAGGTCGTACAGACTTCTCCTGCTATTGTCTTGTCTGAACTTCCCTCTATAGAATCTTGGAATAGTATAGCTCACGTCCCGTGACTGGAATCATTATTTTAGCCCCTGGTGTTAATGCTAGCGAAGTTGCCAATGAGGCTAAAGCGTCTGCATAATTGTTCTGAGCTCGTGGAATGTATTCAATAAAGAAACCTTTGAACTTCTTAGCTTGCTTTAGCACTGCAAAGTAGTACGGGATTAGATCCTCATGACGCACTTCGTATTCCCCTCAGACTTGATTTACGATGAGCTAAGAGTCATCGTAAGCCTCGAGATGCTGAATATTAAGCTCTTCAGCAAATTGCATTCCTAGTAGCAGAGCATTATACTCGGCTACATTGTTGGTGCAAGGCTCGATCAGGGAAAATCCCCTTGGGATCACGTGACCGTTTGGAGAGATGAATACTACCCCTACTCCTGTCGTAATTGCTCCATGAGGATTTGCTCTGGACGCACCGTCGAAGAACAATCTCCACACTTGTATAGCTTCTCGAGTGACACAAGCTTCAGCGACTTCGTTGGGCAATTCTTCATACAACTTAGACGTTCCTGGCACCGGGTGATCGGCTAAGAAATCTACCAATGCTTGACCCTTGACTGATTTTTGGGGCATGAATTGCATGTCATATTGTGACAAGAGGATAGCCCACTTTGTGAGCCAGTAATTTAGAGACGATGGTTTCGTCATCAGAACTCTCAAGGGATTTACCTTAGAAATGACATGAATTGTTTGTCCTACCAGGTAATGTTGTATCTTTTGGACTATGAATACTAAAGCGAGACATTCTTTTTTGACTGGATTATACCAGTGTTTGGCTCCCATCATGGTCCTGCTTAAGTAGTAGATGGATTTCTCTTGCCTTTGATCGTTGTTCTAAGCTAATAAAGCTCCCAGAGAATGGTCCAAGACTCTCACATATAACAGGAATGGTATTTCTAATAATAGGGCTACAAGAACCGGTGGTTGGGTGAGATATCTCTTAATCTCCTCGAATGCTCTTTGGCATTCTCCATCCTAAACAAAGGACACTCCTTTCTTCATAAGCTTGGAGAAAGGTTGACAGCGCCCCGAGAGATTGGATATGAATCTCCGGATGTAAGCCAGTCTGCCTTGCAAACCTCAGAGTTCTTTGAGATTCTTCGGCGGCGGCATGTCTTAGATAGCATGCACTTTCTCTGGATCAAGAGAAATTCAATTGGATGTGATGATAAATCCTAGTAATTTTCCGCTCGATACCCCAAGGAACAATTTTGTTGGGTTCATCTTCAGCTGATGTGTTCGCATGATATCGAACATTATCTTCAGGTCTGTAAGATGATCACCTTTATGTTGGCTTTTTACTGCTATATCGTCAATGTAGCATTCTATTTTCTTACACAGATGTTCGTGGAAAATGGCGTTCATTGCATGTTGATAAGTTGCACCTGCGTTTTTCAGGCCGAAGGGCATTACTGTGTAGCAATACACCCCCAGTGGAGTTCTGAACGCAGTATGCTTTTCGTCTTCACGATACATCTTAATTTGATTGTACCCAAAAAATCCATCCATGAAAGACATCCTTTCATATCCGCAGGTATTGTCAATCATGACATCGGTAATGGGAAGTGGAAACTCGTCTTTTGGACAAGCAGTGTTAAGGTCACGAAAGTCGATGCATATACGGACCTTACCGTTTTTCTTAGGCACTAGAACAATGTTGGCTACCCAGTCCGGGTGTTGTTTTTCTCTGACAAAGCCCGAGTCTATAAGCTTTTTAACTTCTGACTCAATTGATTCCATGATCTCTGGACGAAACCTGCGTTGTTGCTGTTTAACGGGTTTTGCGTCTGGATTTATATTGAGACGATGCATGGCTACTTTTGGATCAAAGCCAGGCATATCTTCATAATTCCAAGCGAAGACATCTATATATTCTCGAACGAGAGATATAAGGTCTTCTTTCTCAGATGGTGATAGGCTTTCGCTTATGAAGATCGGTTTAGGGTCGGATTCATCCCCCATGTTGACCTGGATTACTTTATCTTTAGTTGGTGGTTCGCGCTGTTCAAAACACATATCTCACAAGATGTTCAGTCATTTGATCCACGAGTCATTGGTTGATTCGATCAATTCTTCATCACCCCCTATGTCTGCATCTGGATGACTAGTTGAAACCATGTTCACTGTCAAACTTTTAAAAAATGTCCGACACTGAGGTCGGATTCCCATGAGGATGTTCCAGATGAATGGTCCTAACACAAATAATTACTGATTTTATTTTCTAAAACAGAGGGAGTTGTGACGTAGCCCACACCCCTTCCGGTTTTTTTATAATAATCCGGAGGTTTTCCTTCGGGGGTTAGAGACATTCGAATCGGTGTTGGCCTTCTTTCCTGAAGTTTAAACCCTGTTTTTCATTAAAGTTGTATCCCATTTGTTTCATTAAATGTATAGAGTTGGGTTCATGGTAATGGAATTGAGGAACTCCGTCATCTTCCTCTGAACTTCCTCGTTTGAGTTGTTCGGGTTTGACTTTACCAAAATAAATCGGCTTCTGCCCTTTTCTTTTGGACAGGACTTTGAAAAAAGCCTTTTGTGCATCTTCTACTTCTTCATCTGAAGTGAAGGATGATTTAATTGGCAATGTGAGGGATGCCTCTGCACACAATGTGTGCCACGGGTTGGTACCTGCATTACAATCATTCTCTATTCGTTTATTTTTAGAGGACACATCAGAGAAGTATGCCAAAATAAAATCTTCATTAATACACCATTCACCCTCGCTCGGTACATTATTGTTACTCTCATCCTGACCGATTACATTTGATTCAATTCCCATAGACAATCTTCTTCAGGATCCGATTCAATGTCAGCTTCGTTACCGCTGTCCACATCTTCTTTCTCCTGGGATTCCAGGTAGAAGACGGAGTCGGTGTGAAAGTTTTCTACCCCTTGGAAAGTGTACTTTTCTACAATTAGGGTTCGAACTTCTCCCTCATCATTGGCATACTTCATGACCTGATGTAGGGTAGACGGGACAATGCGGTTTGCATGTATCCATGGTCGTCCTAACAACAGATTGTAGGAAGTGTCCGTGTCTATGATGTAACATGTTACCTCGGACTTAAGATCTCCAATTTGGCATCTGAGTTTGATCTTTCCCAGGGGCTGAGGTTTGTTAGTGTTGAACCCAAAGATGGTAGTCTGAGTGGTGTTCAGCCGATGCATGGGAGTCCATAAGACCTACATGACCCAGTAAGGCATGATGCTAAGTGCTGAGCCCGGGTCAACTTGGACAAGACTGATTTCGGATGACCCGATATACCCCGTATAGTATAGCGGTCTGTCGTGCTTATGCTTGACCTGCATGTCTTCCTGCGTGAATGATATGCAAGGTAAACTTCTCGCTACTTGTAGGCATTGCAGGCAAGGTTGTTCTTCAAAAGCTTCAGGGATCAGAGCGACTTGTGTAATAAAGCTCTCCGTATTCTTTAATGCCTCAATCAGAGCTTCCTTGGTGGTTTTGGACAACCTTAGGAGCTCATATAGAGTAATCCTGGCTGATATGTTGGCCAGCTGCGCCATGACATTGAATTGGAAGGGGGAGCTTGACTCCCCGGGCTCTTGGAGAAGATTTTTGTTGAACCGGATCTCTTTTTGTTTCCCTTTATCAACTGGCTTCTTCGGTACAGAACCCCCAGCGTCTTGGGGCTGTTCTTCAGCTTCTTGAGCGTTCTGGTCGTAGTCCCTCAGGTAAGTTTTTCCTGACCGAGTGTCAGGGTTGCCTCCTGGGTATGCCGCCAGGATAATCCTCTCTTCTTCTGAGTCAGTAAGAGGTTTGAGATGATCATCATTCTCATTAATAGAGGGGCTAATCATGTTGGATGACTTAGCCTTGCCTCCCTTCTTTTTGGACGTGGTTTTCGTCCATTGTTGATCTTCGACTAGGTCGAGATGGACCCACATGATCTCCTCTTTTGGGGTAGTGAATGGTACTAACCCCTATCTTCCTGACTATATAAGTCAGTATTTTTCAGGCACATTTCTCCTTTATGAATGGGGACAACGCCATCTGTAGTCGCCACCGGAGGGAAGCCACCGAATTGGACTGCTATCACATTGGTGGATACGGTCTTTTGCTTGGGCTTCAAGGTAAGCACATTAGCATTCACCAAATTTTGCAGGATGTCTTTGAAGACATAGTACTTTCTGGTAGGATGTCCTAGGAACCTGTTATACTGACAATAATTAGGGTCATCCACTTTTCCTGCTTCATCCTGTTTCCTGATTTCGGGAAGCTGCAGCTTGTTGTTCTTCTGAAGTAATTAGAACAAGGTGTCCACATTCTCTTCTTTGAATGAATACTGCTTGGGTGCTCTTTGCTGATTTTTTGCCTTGCCTTGCTTAGCAGGTGGTGGTGCTCGCGTGTTGACGTCAGCCGCCAAAGTATCATTTCCCTTAGACCGCGGGGCATTGTGCTGGTTGCATTGTTGCTGCGGCTTGGGTTGTGTCACTTATTTAGCTTTAACTCGAGCAACAATTTCTTTGGCTTGTTCTCCTTGCGAAACCAGTTGTCTCCAGGAGTGACATTCTGCTACCCCCATCTGAGCAAGGAGCTAGGTCTGCAAGTTGTGCCTGCAAGTTTCAACCAAAGTTGATTGGGTCATACCTAAAGGGCATCGCAATGCCATGCTGTGAAATCTCTCCACATAAGTCTTGATAGATTCTTCCTTCTTTTTCTTGGTGGCAAGAAGAGTCGGGACTGAGACTTTCGTGTCATCCTCGAAGAACCTGGCTAAGAAAAGCCTTTCCAGGTCTACCCATTTCTGAATAGATCCGGCAGGCAATTTCATGAACCACTCGAAAGCAACCATTTTAAGAGTGCCGATGAACAAACGGGTCAGGATGGCGTCGTTCGCTACCACATCTCCAGTCCGAGACTTGAAGTAGTAGATGTGTTGATTTAGCGAACCTGTGCCATCGAATGGTTGCAAGGTTGGAGCCTTAAATTTTGGTGGGTATGAAGCTGTGTCCCACTCAGCAGGATAAGGCTGTACCACTCCTTCTTTACGGACCTCGCTTCTGTTGGCGATTGCATTGAGGCGAGCTTCTAATTCATCCATCTTAGAGAACTGAGGGTGCAGCTCTCTTTCCATCTCCTTCTCATTTTTAGAAGAAGATTCTATGTTTTGAGCTTTGTGATCCGAATGCTCAGGCGCTTTCTGCTTTCCCTTGGAGATTGTCTTCCGGGGAGACTCTGGTCTTTGGCCTTTTCCGGCAAGAAGCTGGGCCAACATGTCTTTCATCTGAAGAAGTGTCTCCTGTTGTGCCTGGAGCATGACATGATGTTCGTCCACTCTTTTGGCTAAGTCTTCAGGGTTTCCAATCATATAAACGGAAGCCTCTCGTGCCACAACGGAGCTTGAAGATTGAGATTCGGTAACTACCGAATGTTCATCATCAAAAATAATCCCCTTGGCCAACCTTTGATAGTCGACCGAGTGGATAGCTCCTGTCCGAGTCCGAGTGTGCCAGTATACTCCTTCGAACTCGTCACAAAGTTCCCAAACAGTCGGGGAATGACTTCTTTGTGACTCATCTAAATCGGGATGTGAGGCTTTTCCCCTGTCGATCACGTTGATAGTGACCTTAGGATATTCTGTTTCGGAGTCCTTTTTATGACGACGTTGTCGTTTGGCAGGCCTGACGACATTTGTCAGTCTATCGAACACGGATTGCCTAGGTTCTGAGGTACAGCGGTGGCATTCCGAAAGAACTACAGAAATAAGCCGCTTATATTTGCAGGCATGAGTTGTCTGCTGTGTAGGTCTCCTCCTTGACAGCAGTTCATGCAAATCAGAAACTTGGGAAGAATCTCATGAGGATGGAGATGGACCTCTTTGCCCCTAAATGGGTTGGACATGAACCTTGAGTTCGTGTCGACTCTCTTGAACTTGACGGACCACATCATGTTCTTGAGAAGAAATGCGAGGGTCGCATTTATATTTAGATACACTAGGCTAAGGCCCGTGCTTAGCTGGTGGAACAGACCCCTGTGGGTTGTGTTTTGATTGAATGCACACTTGTAGTGTGCGTTTGCTTGATGGAACAGACCCCTGAGGGTCGTGTTTTGATTGAACACACACTTGTGGTGTGCGTTTGTTTGATGAAACAGACCCCTGAGGGTCGTGTTTTGACTGAACGCACACTTGTGTGCATTTGTTTGATGAAACAGACCCCTGAGGGTCGTGTTTTGACTAAATGCACACTTGTGGTGTGCGTTTGTTTGATGAAACAGACCCCTGAGGGTCGTGTTTTGACTGAACGCACACTTGTGGTGTGCATTTGGTTGATGAAACGTGCCTTGGAAGGTCACGTTTTAATTTGGAGATGCACACTAAGGGTCACGTTTAAGTTGGATTACCCGAGGCTCGTAGTCGGGCTCATTGCCACAGAGTATGCATTCTGGAATAGAAGCGCATGGCTCGGGCAGAGGTTCAGAAACACAGTCTTCGCGTTGGGCGAGAGATCGGCTTTCTCGAAGATGTGCTCGTCGTATGGATCTTCTCCTTCATGGAGCGACATTTTTCTTGCCTTGCTTCAACACCTTGGCCGCCATGTCTTCGGCATTGATCAGATTTTCCTCCGTCATAGGCCTCTTATGACCTATTACACATTGTGTTGATGCGTGTGTGGGATCTTGAACTCGTTGAACGAGTTTGGAATCTTGGCTAAAGGAGAGGACTTTCTTTGGCATCTCAGCAGTAGTTAAGATCTCTTTAGAGATCTTGTGGGTGTTATGCCTAGCTTTGGGGCTAAGTGATCCAGAGGAGAGGGCCTCCTCATATTTGGCTTGGTCAAACTCTACGACGAGAGTTTCGACGGTGGTTCCCGTGAGATGAACATCAGATTACGCCACCACTTCTTCATCCGAGAATTGGTAATAAAGAGAATGAAAGAAAATTGACTTGGATTCCTTCGATCTTAATTACAATTCGATTACAAAAGAGAGGAGAATGAATTTGATTCTCCCCTTTGTTTAAAACTGGGTTCTTCTTGGTAGCGATGGAGTGCCTCCTTCGAATGCTCGCGTCGAATTCACTCTCCGTTGACGATCCGACCTTTTTTATCTCGTAGGAATGATGAACTTGTATGACAAGTTTAATTTAGAACTCTTAATGAGTTTTGAAACTCAAACGAGTTGAAAACTCTTAAAAGAGTTGTTAAAATCGAATACTCGGTTAATAGCCCAATAGATTTGTTTGTTGTTGAAGAATCCTTTGAAGTTTGATTTCCTAACTGCCGAGCAGTTCCTTGGTCTTCAGAAATCTCACCCTCTCCGCCTAAGAATCCAACCTTATGCGGGTTTTTTTTCTCAAAATCTTTAACCCTTTACTTAGTTGAGTAATGCGGTTATTTATAGGGGGATAAGGGGTGTAACCGACCCCTAGATCCACTCCTAAGTGGACGAAAATCCCTCAAAACATGGGATAAATAGTTTTGGGGCCGTTCAGCTAGAGTTTGAACAAGTCAAAGGCCTAAATTGGCGTTCTGGACCTTAAATTTGCGTCTCAGACTTGAGACGCAGAGTTGGGTGCTTGCTGGGAATTGAAAACGCAAGGGCCGCTTGCGTTGTGTGTTTTAACTCTACACCTCAGACTTGGGGCGCAGAGTTGGATATCTGCTGAAGAACGCACAGGACGCGTGCGTTTTGAGTTTGAGAAGCGAAGAGGTGGACTCTGTGTTTAGAAGAGGTTGTTGACTTGTAACCTCTTCTATACAGCGTTGCGAAGAATATTGTGGGGTGTGAAAGTCGTCAGATTGTAACTCTCACTGTTGATTGTGAAGACCACTGAACAGAGTTTTTATCAGTTGTCAGAAGTGTCGTTGAATTGTAACTCTTCTCGATCTATGTGAAAAGTCCTCCGTTTGCAGCTTTCATTTGTTAACGTGAAAATCATCTGATTGTAACTTTCATCAATGAAGTTTGATGGGGATCAACCATCTATTGTGATTTTTAGACAGCCTACAAAGAGAAGAGTCGAAACATGCACAACGGCCAAAATCATGAGAACTAGAATTTCCTAGTCCAGTTGACCGCCACGGTCGACCGTAGCCGGCCGACCGTCATGGTCGACTGTGAGACCTGCAGAAAGTTTTCTCTTGTTTTGAGTTGGTTTTGGATTTCTAAAGCCCATATTCATTTTTCTTGGTTTATATATCAAACTTCTATGTATTTTCTCAGTTTTTTAAGAACCCTAATAGTCACCAAACCCCCACAAACCCTAATTTGATTCTCGGAGAATATTGGAGGCATTCAAGTGGATTTTTCGGGTGATTTTAGCTCTTGGATTGGAGATCTTCTTTGGCTTGGCATCCTAAAATGTTTTTCTACAAGTTTCAGGGGAGTTCATCTCTGCTAATCCCCTCCTAGTTTTAAAAATGTTTTTGAAGAATTTTTAACATGTTTCATAAAGCCAAATTGACTAGTTTATGAATAAAAGTTAATTCTTTTATATTATATGTATAAAGACTAGTTCTTTTCATGTTAAAAAGTTTGAGAACGAACTTACAAAAGTTTTCAAGATTTGACAATGATTTAAAACGTTGTTTAAAGTGAAGAAAGAGGTTTTGTTCTTCGTTTTGAGTTTTTATGCATAATTTAGGGTTTTGAATATCAATTTACAGCAAATAATCATGTTACATATGTGAGTTCTTTCCATAAGATTTTATCTGCTATAGACCTATTTTTCCTCCAAGTTTCATGTTGATATATGTGTGGTTGCATCGTACAAACACGTCATGAATATAATATATGATCACATCTTTAGAACCTGGAAATTTTGGCTCACGGTCGACCGCGCCCTAGCATCGGTTGTCTGCGTGTAGGACAGAGGCCCAGATAGGCCCTAGAGCCTATCACGGTCGACCGCCGCATATTCACAGTCGACTGCCAAGCTGTATTTTGGACTGTGCATGTTTTCTTCATTGTTTTGCTTTTCGAGTGAGTCTCTCGACTTTACACTGTTATGATACAATGTTTATGATCTGATTAACATCTCAAATGTCAGTAAACACCAGATATGGACACGTATGTTTGGGGAGAAAATTGGTTTCTTCATTAAGGTACTCATTACAACTTCAATCGTTATAATGAAAATACAAAAAGATAGTCTTTTTATAAGACGTTTACACAATGAAAATACAATTCTCGTCAAACAGCACAGAGATCGTTTATTGGTCTACTGCTTGCGTGGAATCTTGGCCGGTGACGGGGACGTTGATATCCGTGGACCACCAAACGATCAGATCAGATCTGGAGCCTCGTCGATTCGTGAAGGAATCAAGAAGCCGAAGCGCTTATCTTGGCAACAGCGAGATAATTGCTCTTCTTAAGATCACCGCAACGGGGTAATCTTAAGGGACGAACCGGGCTGCAGAGCCGACGAACTCCTCTTCTTTATGATGAAGAATCTGCTGAAATCTCCTCCTCCTCTCTAAAATTCGTGGCTCTTTAGTCCTCAATCCGGCAGGACTTCGCCAACGCTCGAGAATTCTAGATCTAAACAAATGAAGACCCTGGGGCTATATTTATAGGCTCCGGGGGAATCTAGGCGGTTAAAACTGCACAATCAGTGAAAAAACCACTTTTTAGGGCTACGGACACCCTCGGGCATCTTGGCGAGGCCGAGACACCGTCGGGTGTCTCAGCGAGGCCGAGACACCCTTAGGTGTCTTAGCTTGGGTCGAGACACCCTTGGGTGTCTCGGTCGAGCTGAGACACCCTTGGGTGCCTTAGCTTAGGCCGAGATACCCTTGGGTGTCTCGGCCGAGCCGAGACACCTTTGGGTGTTCTAGCTTAAGCTGAGACTACCGTTTTACACTCTGTTTTGCATTCGCCATATTTTCCTCATCCGAACTTGGATTTATGCGATTCAAGATGCGTTGAAAAGCCGATGAGGAGATCTACAAGCTCCCATGATTGAGTCATATGTAAAATAAATGAGACACGAGGGGTGTTCTGCCTTTCGTAAACGATGCGGGGCTCTCGATCAGCTTTCGTTCCTGTTATTCCGAAGTTCCGTAGCTTCGCATGGTTCGTTGACTCACTTCATGTGCTTGTCAATGTTGATTAAGTTTTTGTGACTCGGATAACAATGTTCATCATCTTCTCTCTATCTCGAACCATGTCCGGGGACCTATAGGAAATTTTCGACGACTACATATACCCCCTCCAAAGTGTTTCAATCTCATTCTTTCATAGAGGAGGCTGAAATACTTTGGATATGATCGGTCCAACCTTCAGTCGGTGTAAAAGGACCTGTAGTTAGCTTTGTTTCTTGACTCCTTCGATTTTCAACCTATTTTGATGAATAGTTGAGTTTTTTCGGCGTTGCATTTATCGTCTCACCGTCGTCGAAGTCTTGAATCAAAAACTGATGAGTTGAGTTTGGCTCCTGTCATTTAGTTGACTTTGAACTAACTATCTCCATCATGATATATTGATTTGTATTGACTTTCATCGTAACGCGTTGACTGGCGCTAACCTTGGGTTATGTGTTGACCTAGGGTTTTGGATCACTCAGCATTGACTTTTTCATCGCAACGCGTTGACTGGCATTGACCTAGGGTTACGCGTTGACCGATGTTGACCTAGGGTTTCGAATCGTCTGACGTCGACATAATTTATACTCGTACGTTTGTTGGAGTATACACAGTTTAAGCTCTTAAGGTATTAGAGCATGGCGGTCCCAAGTGTTAGGGCTGTAGGACTTACTGTTAAAGCTGATTCATCTGCATGTGTGGATCTTATCTTAATGTTGTTGGATACTCTAGTCACGATACCAACTAACGGAGCTGATGCGTCAATGACTCACATTTATAGAATTTTTGACAAATTCTCAGCCATCAACAGGTTTGATGAGCCTTTACCGACTACCGTTTGAGTCAGGCTAGCATGCGGATTGTTTAAGTCCGTTCCGCATGTGACGTTAAGCTAAAAGAGTTAACCCTTTAGTGCTACGATATTGAATACGTAGACTTCGTCTTTCTTACCGGAATAGACTACCCGGCGACGTGTGTTAGACGTAGACTTAGGATTTTTGGCCAATCCTCAGCCATCAACGGATTTGACGTGCCTTTACCGATTACCGTTTGAGTTGGGCTTGCATACGGATTATTTAAGTCTGTTCCGCATGTGACGTTGTGCTAAGAGAGTTAACTCTCTTAGTGCTACGATATTGAATACGTAGACTTCGTCTTTCTTACGGGAATAGACTACCCGGCAATGCATGTTAGGCGTTTACTTATCCCTACTTAGGATTCAGGATAAAATTTCCTAGACTAGAATTCTGGTGTCTTCTTTAATCGGTAAAAGACTAAACCGGTAACACGTGTTAGGTATTGATTTATCCCTACTTAGGATTCGGGATAAAATTCCCCGAGCGTGTAAGGCACGACTTTTGGGAGTTGAAGAATGGTGTCAAAAAATAGGAGAGGAAGAATTTTATATTCTATCTCCCGAAACTAAAGAAGAAGAATTTTATATTCTATCTCCAGCTGCCAATGAAACTCGAAGTAGGATCTCCACTCTAAGAATCTGGAAATGTAAAACTAGGGGTGAGATCTCCACTCTGAGAATCAAAAAGATTCAAGCAACCCTAACTTTTATAGGATTGGTTGTTTAATCCAAAAAAAGAATTCCTCATTCATTGAGGTGAAATTCTAATTTCGGCCCTAACTTTTATAGGTTTGGCCAAATAGGAAAAGATAGAAACCTTTCGTTTATCGAAAGGGGCATTCCGGTCTTGGTCCTAACTATCTGCAGGTTTGACCAAGTGAGGTTGGAGGCAATCCTAACTTTTATAGATTTGATTGCTCAAATTAAAAGTGGACCTCTCGTTCATGGAAGGAATCGAGAGGGGATTTTGGTTGTGGTCCTAACTGTTTAAAGGTTTGACCAAGATGGGAATTTGAGACGACCCTAACTGTTTAAAGGTTTGATCGTTCAATTTGTGAACCTCTTGTTCATGGAAGGAATCGAGAGGGGGATTTTGGTTGTGGTCTTAACTATTTAAAGGTTTGACCAAGTTGGGAATTTTAGACGACCCTAACTGTTTAAAGGTTTGATCGTTCAATTTGTGGACCTCTCGTTCATGGAAGGAATCGAGAGGGGATTTTAGTTGTGGTCCTAACTGTTTAAAGGTTTGACCAAGTTGGGAATTTAAGACAACCCTAACTGTTTAAATGTTTGATCGTTCAATTTATTGACCTCTCATTCATGGAAGGAATCGAGAGGGGATTTTGGTTGTGGTCCTAACTGTTTAAAGGTTTGACCAAGTAAACAGTGGGAGTGGGAGTACAATACATAATGGGAGTGTTGACTTGTACAAGTCGCTCAGAGGGGGTTCCTTGTGTTAAGTGACAAATACTTAACACAGAAGGGTTTGATAATAGTTAATGATCAGGAGATTAAAATTCTAAAAACTATGTCCGGACTCTAACAATGAGAATGTTGAGTGCACAGACGTAGCGGGAGTTTGAGTGGGAGTTTCTTATTCATCACATTCTTGTAGTGACCGGGTTATCCCTAAGAATATACTATATAGAATTCTCTCGGGAAATTTCCGTTATATGAATTATCCACCCCCAGCTTTCTTCGTGAAACTGGGTCTAATATTGCACTCAGTTGCATGACCAGGTTATCTTTAAGAATACCAGGCATGGTACTCTCTAGGAACTCCCCGTGAAGGAAAGGAAATAGTTTAGACTCATATACCTATTGGAGTGTCAGGGAACAGTTTAGCCTCTTATTCCGGTTGGAGGATTGAGAAGTAATTTATACTTGTATACTCTTCGGAGTGGTTCACTGTCATTCGGCTTATTTTAGCTTTATGGCTCTAGAGTCGATTAGATCTGGAATCTTGTTCTTTAGACCGAAACAAACCTCAGTAGGATGGAGAACTCTCCTGTGGTACGCACAGTAGTTTGGGTCTGTAATCCTCTTAGCTCCCTCCTGATCTTTGATCGGTGGTAGCTCAATCTCACCGTTATTCAGGAGGTACTCGAAAATATCCGGAACTTCCTCATCCTTGAAGGAGTACTCTTTTTGGAGTCCCGGAT
>BQKN01064115.1:0-25307 GCA_022839385.1 Asparagus kiusianus
CTTTAAAAACCGCAACGGTCACGAGGTACGATCAATCAGCGGTTTTTTTTGCGAAAAAAACCCACAATCGGATGAATTAGCCTCAATGCGTACGAAGTGATCCGTATGAGAAATCCTCTGTATATATATATATATATATATATAACATAACTTGAATATAAGATTCGATGGGGAACCATTATTGGCGGCCATTAGGAAAATCTTTATTCCGGTAAAACCTAACCAAGAAACCTAAATGAAAGGGAAATCTTGGAGAAGGGGGAAACCTAGGGTTTTATACTTAAGAGGCAGCAAGAAAACTGGTTACTTGACGAATGGGCGGTAGTGGGCTTGGACTATTGGGCCCAAACTCATTCGGCCCGAACCCGATCCGGGCATGCTGTAGCTACCTGCTCACGGTCAACTTTGAACGAAGAATTTCTCTATTCACTTCAGCCCCGTTTGGAAGAATTAACATAGTTAACCAACTTAATAATCTGAAAGACTAAACTATTAACTCATTATATAAGTTTTATTTTAGTTCTTGTGATCATTTTTAGTGTCTGGGAATAACAAGAATTTTGACTATTTTCTTTATAATTAGAAATGTTAACTCTTAATCATTCTCAATAGGAGTATTAGTAAACCTCTTATTTTGAGGGGTTACTCATTTTAATCCCTCTAGAAGGGTTAGCTTAACCATTCTATATATTTTGTGTTTAGCAAATTATGAAGGGTTAACTCACTTTAACTCTTGTATAGATTTTTTATGTTTGACGGGTTAATAATGTGTTAAGTCTCCTTAACCCATCACTTAACCCTTTGTCATTGTGATAAGTTTTAGTATTTGGGAATAACAATAATTTTGACTATTTTCTTTATAATTAGAAGGGTTAACTCTTAATCCTTCTAAATAGGAGTATTAGTAAACCCCTCATTTTAATCCCTCTAGAGGGATTAACTTAACCCTTCTATATTTTTTATGTTTGGTAAATTATGGAGGGTTAATTCATTTTAACCCTTGTATAGATTTTTTGTATTTGGCGGGTTAAGAAGTGGTTAAGTCTCCTTAACCCCTCACTTAACCCTTTGCCAAAAATGAACTAACGGGCCGGGTTCAATGCAAGCACATGAACAGGGACCTAACAAATCGAAGGAAAATACCATTGAGCATGCAGTTCAAGCAAAGCTACAGCCCTCCTCTGAAAAATATGATTACGTTGAGGTTAAATCCATAAGGGATCGTGTCAGAGGTGGAGGTGGATATGAAGGTCAAGGTCATGGAAGGAGCTGAGTCCATGGTCGAGGAAGATCTGATGACAATCAAGATAGCTCTAGCAGGCATGGAGCTAATCACTATTCTCATGTGCAATGCCATTTCCATAAAAAGCATGGTCATATAGTGATGTAGAACACACGAAAGACATTTATGGGGAAGAAGACATATTTGACTAATTTACTTTCCTAATCCTAGGGAGTCCTTTTAGGAAGAGTTTTGTTATTTCTATTTTTGATAAAGTTTGAGTCATAAGTAGGAGTCTTGTTTTTTTTCTATTTACGCAGAGTATTGTAAGCCTTAGAGGTATATCTTTTCATCAATAAAATTTCTCTTTTAATATTTTTTCGTGGATTCAGAGATCATTCTGTGTGGATTCAGAGAACACCCTTAGTGGATTCCGAGATTTTACTGCCCTTTGCTGCATTTTTTTTACTAAACAAATAGGCCCTAAGTTATAGGCTTAATTTATTTGCTTATGATTTTTGAGCATGTATCAAGTGATTCTTGTTGTGCTTTGTGATTGACCCTTAAAAGCTTTAGGCTACGTTTGGTTTGACGGAATTGGGGGGAAATAAAAAGAAAAAAGAAAAGCAAAAAAGGAAAGAAAAAGAAAGGAAAGTAAGATTTTTTTTTTAAAAAGTTTGGTTTGGAAGGAAATTGTAGAAGAATTTGAAGGAAATGATAATGCGTTCCCTATAAAAAATGTTGAAAAAGAAAATAGTTTCTATCATATAATAAACTATAATATTAGTTTAATTTTTTGAACTGTTTCTAGTTTTTTTAAAGTTATTTTTGATGATGATGACGACATATGTATCCTCCAACACATAAGTTGTTGATGTTCGTAATTAGGTGTTTGGGGAATTTAGTTTTCCCGCCTACTGCGATCTGCACAACTCGAAAGCCAATCACAATCAACAAGATATAAAACAACCACAATCAAGAAGAAAGAACATCAAGATTTACGTGGTTCGGTTGGCCAACTTTAACTTAAGTTCACAAGGCAACAATACGAGAAATTCACTATGTATCAGAGAGAACTACAAGAGGAATCACTCAACTCTCGTCTTTCAATCTGTCAACCTCATATACATAATCAACTCTCATATTCTCTCTGAAGCCCTCTCCTTACGTTTTTTTGAACGGACAAAGACTACGAAACCCTCTTCTAATGATGTAATCTTTTGTACTGACAAAGACTACGAAATCCTCGTCTCTCACACAATATTCTTGAATTAGGCTATGTCCTCTGCTAATCCTATAGTACAAGAATATTGGCTCTCTCACTTCTCCTCTTCTTAGTTTTTCTCCAACAATAGAAGAATATATATATGGAAACCAAAATCCTATCTCTAGTCTATCGTTCTAATTAGAATAGGATTCAAACTCCTAATTATGATGAGACTCAATCTCCTAGTTATGATAGATCTCTAACCCTATCTAATTTTTATAAAGTTATACAAAGAATCAAAGACATAATCCTAACAAAAGGAAAGTCTTAATTAAGAGTTCTCTATGCCAAATCTCCAGTGTGAGAATATAGTTGATGTGTCTAATCTAGTTAGTGGTTGTGATTATTCGTTAAGTATAAATTAGAAACGAGTATAATATATGGATATATGATTAGTATTAGATTTAGATTATATTATAAATGTATATTGGATAATCAACAGTACTTAAGATTAAAAACAGTGATATCCTCACTTCGACGTTACAGTGAAGACATCCAAATTCTTTTTGAGCTTCTTGTTCCACCAATCAATCGGTGAATAATTTTCCTTAAGCAGCCATGTTGTGGGCCCCACATGACGTGGAGGCTGTCCAAAACGCGTTGTTCCTGCATGAAGTTGGGACTAGATGCCAAATTGGACGACTCCGCTCCGTCGCCTTTGCTGACTGATCGCCCCGCATCGTGCCCCCTTGTTCTGCGAATCTCGTTATTATTTGGATAAATTCTTAAAGCCCCATCTCTACAATTAAAATTCGCACCAATGTTTCCATTCTATTGTTCTTTGTAATTAAAAAAAAAAAATCAAATACATTGACATATAATTAAGGGTATATGATTTTACAAAAGCCCCTCACATAGAGTTTTTTTTAATTGTATAACCAATCAATCTGGCATCTTCTAGTAAATTGTCCAAAACAGAACTTACTAATATTTTGTTTGAGAGAAAAAAAAATTTACTTGTCTTTTTGGAAAATTACAAAAATTCTCAAAAATCTCTATGATAATTGTTTTTAAAAATGATACTTACTCTATTTTTTCAAGTATTTATCAAAAATTTCAATGTTTATCCAGGATAATAGTCATGTACGTATAAATGTTCATTGGAGCTAGAGCAAATTAGTATCATATTATATAAATTCTAATTTTCTTTTGCAAATTTAGAAGAGAAGAGAAAGTGTCTCCCAATGATAATTTATTGATTTATGAGTACATTTCTGTAAAGATTAAGTATGGAAATGTCTAAGCAAAGTGGAAAGAAATAAGAAGGTACATGCATGATAGATTGGAAACGACAATATATATTTGTCCCGTACCGCATTTTATCATATTTTCTGTCATATTTATTATATTTCCTGCCATATTCAACATCCGCTAAACTCCTAAAATCCATGAGCATCTTCAATAATTCAGCTTGTGTTTTTTTTCCGCAAAACTATTATTGTACATAATAAGTTCCTGTGCACTGTATCCCTTTTTTCTTCCTTCTATTAATAGTGGACATAATTAATACTCCCCATTAGCAGTGCTAGCTAGCAATGGCAATATCAATCCCATTCCTCATCCTCTCCTTATCAGCTCTCCTCGCTCTCCTTTCCATCCCTCCAACTCTCGTCATCGCCGGCGACAGCAACGTTCTCCTGACGGGAGAAGTCCTCACGACTGACGGCCAACTCTCGTACGGCAACACCGCCTTCATCATCCAAGATGACTGCAACCTCGTCCTCTACAACAACAACGCTAACGGGTTCCAATCCAACACCCACTCCGACGGCCTCAACTGCACCCTAACCCTCAACGACCACGGCCAGCTCATCATCACCAGCACCGCCGATGGGTCCACCGCCTGGACTTCCGGCTCACCCAGCCCAAAGAAAGGCAACTACGCCGCAGTCCTGCGCCCCGATGGACAGGTTGCCGTCTACGGCCCATCCGTCTGGTCGACGCCTGAACCGAGCTCGCCGAGCCCCAAAAACGCCGTCTACGAGTCTGAACTCGACGGAATCATCCCGATGGTGCGAAACCTGCTGTTCTCGTCGCAGACTCTGTACAACGGGGCGTCTCTGGCGACGAGGGACTACTCGTTGGTAATGCGGGAGGATTGTAACCTGGAGCTGACGAAGGCGAATTCTGAGGGCGCCGTGTGGCAGTCGTCGACTGCTGGCGAAGGGAAGCATTGCTTCCTGAGGCTCGATCACAGAGGGAAGCTGGTCGTAGCCGATGACCGGTATAAGGCCGTGTGGGTTAGTAGCAAGGTGGGAGGGGGGAAGGATGGGGATTATGTGCTCGTGTTGAAGGTCCATGGGCAGGCTGTTGTGTATGGACCCGTTGTTTGGTCCACTGCGAGCACTTGATTTATTTGTCTGGTTTTGGTTGCTCGCTGCTGTGTTCGGTTATTATGCGTGCAGCCGAAGGCTGAAGCTGTAAGTTTGTATGTTGATGTTGGGTTCTAGTAATAACTTTGCCGAATTGCAATTGGCTCTTATTAATTAATTAGGGCATGGGTATCGATTATGGCCCTTTGTCTACAGCAATTCTAAAGACGTACATGTCAATGGGCATTAGATCGATGATTAGACTTTGAGATTTGTATACAAATAATGGTTGATATCCATTTAGTCCGCATGAAATTTCATGGACCGTTCCTACCAGATATATACCTTATCCTTCAAAAAAACCCCGAAATGAAATTTCATCAAAAAATTTCACCCTACGGTTCGAGCAATTATGAGCACATACATTGCCTCCCAACTCGCTAATGAAGTCCACGACAGCCTCTATTAACGGTAATAAATAGCACGTGATATTTTCGCCCGAATTTGTGATTGCCGGTTATATTTAGGACTTATTCACAAAAATTAGTCATTTTTTATATCAAAAAGATGCCGGAGACTTTTTAAATACCAAAGTGGTAAAGTGGGTCTATTTTAAATAGCAATTTGGTATTTTAGCCGGGTTTAGTTTGGATGATTAGGATTTAGTGGAGGGTTTAATTGTTTGGAAGAATTCAGAAATCTAGTTTTCAGATTGTGAGCCGACTCATACATGCACATGAGTCGACTCATCAGGTTGAGTCGACTCATGCCTGTCATGAGTCGACTCACGAAACCCAGCCGTTTTGTCAGACTTTTCTGACGAGTTGACACACCTCAGTCATGAGTCGACTCATGTCGGGTTTTTAGCCTGTTTTGATTTTCCTGTTTGGTTTGGGATTGATGTTTGATATAAATATCAACACGAGTTTAGGGTTTTAAAAAGGAACCAAGAGGGTCGTTTTGAGCAACTATTCACAGGGAATAGAGCATCCTTTGTAGGAGAGATTGTGAGAGAATTGAGAGCTTAGTTCTAGGGTTTATTGGTGAGATTTTGTAACCCTATTTTGGTATTTCTCTTTCTCTATTAGTAAAATCTTTCCCCCTTGCCCCGTAGATGTAGGCAATTGCCGAACCACGTAAATCTCTTGTGTTATTTGGTGATTGCGCTTCTTTATTTTGATTGTGATCTCTCTTATTTGGCTTGTGTGTGATTCGACCGCTTCCGCCGCGCACAACAAGTGGTATCAGAGCTTCGGGTTCGGCTTGAGGCTTGTTTGAAGGATTCTCTGAAAGGATTCCTATTTGAAGGGTTAGATCAACAACATGGGTGAAGAAAGCACATCGGGATCGTCTCTTACGAAGACGATACATAGTTTGAGCATTAATAACATGAATATAGATGTTCCGAAGTTTGATGGCAAGATCAATTTCGGTTTGTGGATGTGTCAGGTGATGGATGCGTTGGAAGCTCAAAATTTGAAAGAGACTCTTGAGTTGCAAGAGAAACCTACTGATATGGAAGATAAGGTTTGGAAGAAGATGAATAGTAGGGCGTGCGGAGTTATTCGGTCATGCTTGACGCCAGATCTTATTTATGATGTGATGAACGAGACATCAGTGAAGAAGATGTGGGAAACACTCAATGAAAAGTATCTTACTAAGAGCATTGAGAATCCGATAATCATATTTTATTATAATTTTATATCCTCATTATCTATTTTATATGAATAAATATACCATTAATAATTGTTGTTAGATTAGTTTGCATATAAATGAATGGAAATATAAATAAATATTATTAAATGTAAAAACCCCTCAAAATCTTTCTTCTCTATTTTTGTAGCATTTTAGAAGCACATTGAAGCAAAAAGCCAATAGAACCGAACTGCTGGACTTGGTTGTAGAGGCTTGGAATTTCAAAATCAAACGTGAACTTGGATGCAAATAGTTGAAATGAAGTGGGCTTTTATGCAAAGATTTGAATTGATTCCCATGACCGGACTTAATGGCTGCAGTTGGATTTTTTGTTTTCTAAAGTGAAATATTTTGAAGGCCCAAAGATGAGTCTTATGGGCCGGACTTGTTTGTTGGACCTTTTGCTTTGAATTTTCTTCATTGGAGCTTTTAATTCACATGAAGGGGCCGGAGTTCAAAATCTCCAAGAATGACCGGGCCTGCTGCATAAAGACCAGAATGAAGAAAATAAACAATTGGGCCGGACTTGCATTTATTGCTTGGGCTTGGAAGATCAAATGAAGCCAAAAGGGCCGGCCTTGTTTCTTTGCTACAGATCTTCATTGGACCAAATTTTCATTTAATTTTGAAAATCATATGGGCCTCCTATGTTGGGCTAGAGAAGAACAAAAAGCAAATTCAAAGGTGAAGATTGTTGCTTGGAGCTCAAGACAAATCCAATGACTCATATTCATTGAAAATTACTATAAATAGGGGTAGAGAGTGAGGGGTTAGGAGTGTGAAAAATTTTGTAAACTCCTTTTGGAGAGGAGGGCTACTCTTAATTGAGAAGGCCTTTCAAAAATTATAACTTTAGTTGTAATTAATAAAAATATTTTTTCTCCTCTTTAAATTGTTCTTTCTCCTCTTTGTTGAATGATGAGGATGGAGATGAAGAGCAAATTGAAGGTTTGCATTTCTTTTCTCTTTTATTTCTTTTTAGTAATTTCTTTATTATTGCTTATTAGTTAGATTTAAATTTATGCTTGTAGTGTAGATTTATTTTCTTGTCTTTTTATTTTTTTTGCACTTTAATTTGTAGAATAGATTTATTTTCTCGCATTTAATTTTTGTAATATATTTTGTAGTTTAGATTTTTATTTTCTTTGTAGTTAAATTTATTTCTTGTTCATAGTTTAGATTTTTCTTTTCTTTTTATTTTTGTAATTAGTTCTTTTCCTTGTTTTTATTTCTTAAAGATGTGAATTTAATTATTGTAGGAAGTTTAGAATTATATGAAACTAGTCTAATTTCCTTTATATTGTATGAATTATTCTCTTGCACTTAAAATGTTCATGTTTAGGATAATCAACTAGAGAACTAACCGGTAGAAGAAGAATTTGATAATCTATGCTTATCTTAGATGGTTTGATAGGTTATGCTTATGAATTCTAGGATTGTTATCTTATTGTTGTTCTTATCATGAATAGTAATTTTGACTTAGATGATAATTTGATAGGTTATACTTTCCTTAAATGGTTTGATAATCTATGCTTAATAAATCTAAGTTGAAATATGATAAAAAGAGAATAGTTTATATTTTGTAATTGAAATTGGTTAGTGGATTATATTCTAGATTTCTTACCTCTTTTGAATCCTCCATCTTGACTTTCTTAAATTTTCTTTTCATTCTTAGTTTTATTTCTTGATTCATATTTCTTGCCTCGTGATTTCATTTATTCTTTGATTCTTTCTTCTCTAAAATTCATTTTATTATCTCTTGCACATAAATCAAAACAACCACTCATCACAATCACACTTATTCATTATTCCTAATTGTCATGCACAAAACATAAGAACCATTTCTAATAATCTCTTAAAATCACCTTCCTCGTAGGATCGATATTTTTTATACTATAACTTGATAAATTGTGCACTTATAATTTTGGTACATAATTATGCCGCATCAAGTTTTTGGCGTCGTTGCCGGGGAAGGTGCTAAAATAGGATTATATTAATTTGGTTCTTTAACTTGTGTATTTTTCTTGTGAAGGAACTGCTTGGAGCTTGAAAAATCTTGGATTAAAGATCAAGAATTTGGAGCATTGCTTTCGGGTAAGTCTTCTTTCTAGTTTTCAATTCCACCCTCTTTAGCTAGCTTCACAATTAGGATTTAAAAAAAAATTATTTTTGTTGACCATAATAAAATTCATCTTTCACTTGGACATTAACTAACAAGATAATAAATTCAAATATGAGTCATCTTCTCACATTTGATTGTTGTTGACCATAATTAAAAAATATAAAGATTTTCTTTTTATCATCCTTTTTAGTCGCTTTTAATTTCTAGGGTTGCATTTCATATAGTGTAGGAATTCACCAAAGTGATTGTAGCACTTGATTTGGCACACACTTAAAACATTCTTAAGGGTAAAACCCTAATCAAGATAAGGTAAGGGATTTCATCACCCTTTCCTTAGCCCACAAATCACTAATTCCTTACTTCATAAACCCAAGCCTTCTAAAACTCATTAGACGTTGGCCCCTAAGGATTCGAGCTTAATAAGGAACAAGAAATCCTTAAGTGAACGGTTTAAGTTTTCTCAGAATAGTTGGTGTCTAAGGCAAGGTTTAGGGGTTGCGTAAAGCGCTCCGTAAGGAAAGAGGTACTTAATTGATCTTTGATCACCCTCTAGTACTATCCTTACCTGGCTAACTACCTGGGTAAAACTTTGATCTTTTCACTGTAGGAATTTTTGGTTAGGAGCTGGTCTAGTGGAGTTAGGCTAAACCCTAGAGTTTGAGTTGATTGAAAAGTGATTGCTTTGATTTGTTTTAGTTAGGATTTTTCTTTTCCTTTATCTTCTCATAAAAAAAACTAATTTTCTTTCTTTCCCTTTAAAAAAAATTTTTGTTTTAGTGTATGCAATTTTGGGTTCGGGATATAATTTTCATCGCTTAATCCGTGTTGAACCAATCCAAGAAATGACAAATCAACCAGTTCTTCAGGATATGTGTTACCCCACCAGAAATGCAATTCCATCTTGCATAAGACTCCCCGAAGTAAATGGAGCAAATTTCGAGCTTAGACCGCATTTCATAAACATGCTTCCCAAATTCCTAGGCAATGAAACAGAAGATGCATATATATTTATCTCGGAATTTGAGGAAGTATGTTGTAACAACCGTAATTTTTTGATACGTATTTTAAACGATTTTTCTAGTATTTAAAATATTATATTATATTTTGTTAATACTTTTTCTAATTTCTGGAATTTTTTGAGTTTTTAAATAAATAAATAATAAAATATATAGTCTTGTATTTTTTTTAATTCTACTAAATATTAATTTACGGTTTGGTGATTTTTATATATAATCTTTTGGTGACTAATATTATTAGTGACCTTGTTATTATTGATGTAAACGTGAGCATAGTATAGTAGTATATAAATATTAATAAAAAGATTTTTGGTTGATTATTAATTATTAATATAATTCAGAATATTATATGATATTTTCGAAATTTTCCCTCTCTTATTTCCTCCCATTTGAATTATTTCCATAACTCCTTCCAATCAATTCCCTAATCACCATTTAACTATTTCCTATTTACTCCCGTAATTCTCTCTCCTACTTTCCTTTTCTCTCTCTCTCAAATAATTCTCCCGTATTCAATTCAAATCCCCTCCTTTCTCTCTCCAATCTCTTTTTCTCTCTCCAATCCCTTAATTGGCCAGCTCATCCTTCTCTCTCCAATCACTCTCTCTCTCCCTCTATTTCTTTTCTCTCGTTCTCTTCAACCCAAGAAAAACCGCTCTCTCTCTCTCTTCTTCTTCTTCCTCAAGCACCGAAACCCAACCCCAAACAGCCTCCGCGCCGCCTAACGTCGCCGCTCACCTCTCCGTCTGTACCGTTCCCCCACCAGCCTCCATCCCCGCAGTCAGTCCCCTCTCCCCTCGGCCGAGCTCCATGCCACCGACGACCACGCCCAGCTCAGCCTCTTCGCCCTCGAGCTCGACCTCCTCCACCGCCTCCCTGAGCTCCGCCCTCAGCCCCCGTCGCCCTGTTCACCACCTGCAGCCACCCCAGCCTCCGAGACCCCCTCCACGAGCTCCACCTCAACCGCCTCTCCCCGATCCCCTATTCACCGCCCGTCCAGTCCCTCGGCCTAGATCCGAGCCCCCAACAGTCACCCTCCGCCTCCAGTCCTCCATCTCCGGCTCCCCTTGACCACCGACGTCGACCACCCAACTCCGTCGACTCCCCGATCTCCCGAGCTCGCTGTCCTCCACAGATCCACTCGTCGACCTCCTCCGCGAGCACCCCCTTCGTCATTGCCAACCACCGCCTCTGTCGCACGCCACCTGTTTGATCATATGCCAACGCATATTCAGTTGGAGAACCGCCACTTTCTAGCCGCTAGCGAGCCCGTTGGAGCCCCGAGACATTCCAACGAACACCAAGGCAAGATCCCGTTACTCAGCTTGTCATCTTTATATTTTCAGATCTATTATGAATTGTCTGTGTAGATTAGTTTGTAATATAATTACCTGCGTGGATTGTTTGATGAAGAATATTAAAATATATTATAGTGATATAATAAATAGCATTTTCAGAATAATTATAAGGAATTAAAAGAATTTAGTTCGGCAAAAGAATCATTTTTAGATAATTATAATGATTTAAAGAAATTTATTTTGAAAAAGAAGTTATTTTTAGATTAATTATAATGAGAAAAGAATTTTATTCTGTAAAAATGGATTATTTGAGTTGTTATTATAATAAATGATTCTTAAAAGAATTTATTTTGTGAAAGGATTATTTGAGTTAATGTTCATTATTTAAAAAGAGTATTGTAGAATAATTATGATGAGAAATAAGTGTTAAGAAATTATTTTGGAAAAAGAATTATTTTCTGAACTACATAGTTGTTGTTTATGATCACATTTCACGTTTTATATTTATTTAATGTATTTGACATGTTTGCTATAGTGCTATGTATTGTCCATCTTGTGATTGAGAACCATTAGCAGTTCATGACTTAGTGGCCTCATGCGTCATGAACAGACTTAGTGACATGTGTGAGTGTGTTAACTGAGTTTAGGTGGTGAACCCGAGTTTCAATATGGATTATGTTTGACTTAGAAAATACAAGAGAGTTGGGATGGGGAAGTCCATGTTCATGTGATCGGATAAGACTGTTGATGTATCTTCCAGGCTCGCGCTAGTGAATTCGTGTAGTCACTGGGGTTGGTTTGTTGGGCTAAAGTGAATTCGTGTAGTCACTTTAGTCAGTGAATTTGTGTAGTCACCTGAGCTTTGCCTGAGTTCGGACCAGAGATCGGATTGCGTGTAGTCCTCTGACCGATTCGTGTAGCGGTATTGGATGCGCATAGAGGATTTGTGAACAGTCAGTTATCCGATAATATGAGCGTTGACTCTGTGTGAGATGTGGACCAGTGACCTGTTATAGGATGACTAGTTACATGATCTCATTTCTTGGCTATGTATGACTTGTGAGATGTAGGCCGGTTGTATTTCTTTCCATACATTGATCGGGATTAATATTTAATTATCCACAATTTGAGACATATGGTATATACATGAGGGTTTCCTTGTTTGGATTATTTCGCTCGACGTACTACGTCTCGAATTGTAGATTTTTAAGTATTAATTTCATATAGTGTATGACCTTGTGACTTGGATGATTTCTGATCGCTAGCTACATGTTTTCGTTACCCGAATGATTTACGGATTCTTATGATTATCATGTGGTTTGCATGTTGATTTTGTTAGATTACCAGTTGCACGTTCTTTTGTTATTTCGGTTTTCGTATCATTTTTCGCTTGTGTTTCGGTTCGTTCTATTTTCTTTGTGGGGTCGGGTCTTGCCGTGCATCATGCACCTGACGTACACCTGTTTTCTCTGGTGTACGTCAGACTTAGGAGAAGAACAGGTCCAGCTGGGAGATCGTTAGGAGCCAGAGGATTTTCAGCAGGAGTGCCCTGCAGACGGAGTAAAAGAAGCTGAAGCTTAGTTATTGGTCATCCGTTTTCTTTTGTACTACCTTCCATCTCTAATTGATCAGTGTATTTTGTATCTCTTCAGTATTCATTTGTTCAGACTTGCATAAGGGCATGTTTGACCCGTATTTTTATGTCTTGGATGATATCCCATTGTGATATGATATTTCTTTATTCTGAGTTTGTCTATTATATTCTTGTTGATTGTGATCGGGGACCTGTGACTTCGCGTTGTATTTATTTCCTGACGCTTAGCGTATTGGATTGAGAAGAAAAAAAAAATAAAAAAATAGTGTATATTTCTTCTCAATCTAATACGTCGCGGGCTTGTTCACGTTCCGATTCCCCTGTATTTTGGGAAGCGGGGCGTGACATATGTATTATGATTAAAATAAAGGAGTTAACTAAAGATGCGATTAAGCTTAGATTTATTCCATTTGCTCTTAAGGACAAAGCTAAAAATGGTTGTACAGCTTACCGATAAATTCCATCTCAACTTAGGAGGAATTTGTCACCGTTTTTCTCAAGAAAATTTTCCCTATTCACAAAACGGTAAAGCTTAGGAACAGCATTCAGAATTTCAAAATTATCCTGGGAGAGCCATTCTGGAAATATTTTGACCGATTTAAAGATCTTTTAATCCAATGTCCTCATCACGGTCTAGAAAAATGGCGACTGTGCCAAGTCATATATGAAGGATTGGACAATTCTTCAAAAACATCTTTAGAATCAATGTGTCAGGGAGATTTTATGAGAAAAAACGCAGATGAAGCTTGGGAATTTTTAGAGAGTTTATCCGAGAAAACAATGCAGTGGGAAAACTGTGATGACAGGTGTAGGCGTCAAAAAATGCTAATAGATATCCAAACATAGAAAATCACTCAAAACTGGGAAAATCACCCAAAACTGACAGATATGAACTGTCTCGCCAGCGAGACAGTGTTTGCTGTCTCGCCAGCGAGACAGTATTTGCTGTCTCACCAGCGAGACAGTGTTAAAATGGTCAATAATCACCTCAATAACTGCCCTACACGTGTCCATTAACTTCCAAGGGACGTGGGAAATAACGTGGGCGAAAATCATGTGAATAACTGCCAAAATAACGGAGTTTGAAACGTGGGGAGGCAGTTACAACTAAAACTGCCAGGAATATTCGTTTCGCGAGACAGTCTTTTACTGTCTCGCTGGGCGAGACAGCATATTTACTGTCTCGCTGGGCGAGACAGCAAATACTGTCTCGACCAGCGAGACAGCAAACACTGTCTCGCCAGTTTAATTTGCTGTTATGTTGAGTATTTACAGTTGCAGACCCCGGAGGCTATAAATACCCCCTAGGGTCACTTCGACGGGGATCGAGCATTTGTTAGATCATTCCAGAGCAGAGAGAGCAGAGATTTCAGTTCTTGGAGCAATCCCTTGACATTCGAGCTTTGACTTGAGTTCAAGAAGAACGACTATCTTACTTCGATAAGATATCGTTTCAAATTCTCACTTCGATAAACGAGGTCAGAATCATAAGCCCCCTCTTCACGATCTGTGATTCGGTGGTCCACGAGCTAAAGCGCTCCCGGCACAGGCAAAGTCCCACAAAAACAGTAGTTGATAAACAGCTATTGTGTTATTTTCTCAAAAGTTGTAATTTTCGCTTTGTTGTGTAAAAGAAGTCTTTAAAAGAAGTCTTACAAATGGACTATCTCATTGAATTTGTTGTAATCAAAAGAAGATATAATGAATTCTGCAACAGAACAGACTTTTGACGAAAACAAACTGGCGACCACAGTGGGAGCCAGTGGCCTCGCTGCCGAGGCCGCCGTGTCGCAGCCGATAAAGATCATCGTCAGCGAAGAGATCGAATACGAATTCGATCAGGCGAAATATGAGGAATACTTGTCATCCTTGTCATCCTTGTCTTCAAAATCTCCCTCCCCGCGCAAGTGTAGGAGGACTTCCTCTTCCAGGAAAACTTCCAAGTCTGCAGTGCCAATGAAGGCCGCAGGTGAAGATTCTCACCCGATCGTTGCTAAGGAATCAGTCCGCAACGCTTCTGCTCCAAGTGACTCCGTACCAATTAAGGAGTCATTGATAAATTGCTCACCGGTGCTGACGAAGAGGGCTCGTCAGAGACAGCGCCAGCGCCGTGCTCGACAATTGGCTAAGGCCATGCAACAGACCGACGAGGTCCATTACTACACGGACCTAAAGTCGAGAAACCAGAAGGTGGCTCAGTTGCCTCAAAGGCAAAATGATCATATTTCTACCAAGCTCACGACGGAAGAATGGACCCTCGTCAAAAGGGCTCGTTCAACCTTGAAAGAGCGGATACAAAGGCGTAAGGAAAAGGCCGCCCGCGCTCGTGCTCTCCGCCAACAAGCGCAAAGAATCAAGAAGGAGTTGGTGTCTGAAAAGCCACCAAAGAACCGTAAGGTTTGGATGCCGAAGGCGCCGCAAGTATCTGTTTCGGGCCCATCTACTACATCAACAGTGAAGCCCTGGGTTAGCCTAGATTTATCTAAGTTCAAGATCACCATGGCGGATCGCCTTGGTCCCTCAGTCGACGATCGAGGCAAAACCCCGGTCAGAGAAAATCCGAGTCCATCAAACAA
Organism: Asparagus kiusianus; assembly: GCA_022839385.1. NCBI lineage: Eukaryota > Viridiplantae > Streptophyta > Magnoliopsida > Asparagales > Asparagaceae > Asparagus > Asparagus kiusianus. The sequence goes on from BQKN01064115.1 coordinate 15,103, forward strand.
ACCCTTGGTGGTTTCCTATACAGGGGGTCGTAAACACCCTCCTGTCAGAATTAATCCGGTCCAAGACAAGAGAATATCAGTTCATGATCGTCTAGGACCCGTGAAGACTCCACACCCGCAAGGGGGTGTATTTAAAAATTTAACCTTGGATCGCCCAGAAGCGACGACTGGTCATCCTGTGCATGTTAACAAGGTTCACAAACCAAAGATAGGTTGCTCAAATCACGGTAGTGATGAGCTGTACTATCAAAACAGTAAATCAAGAAAAAGAATTGTCCGAGAAGATGAATCGCATTGCGCATGCGAGAGACTCATCAAGGCAGTATTGATGGAATGCAGTTGCTCACAAACCCTAAAGCGAGTTTCCGTATTTCAGAGACTGTCGACCGAAACGTCGAAATCTAAAGTGAGACGTTTCAACCAGAGGAAGCCTGCAAGGTGACAAGATGAATTCCCTGAGGTCACCATTAACATGACCGGCAGAGGAAAACAACAGTTAGTCAACCTGAACCCTGATTTCTCTTCAGAAGAAAAAGTTGAGCGGGGTCTTTCCCAAAGAATGGCGCGGTTACAACGGAGGGCTAACCGACGCCGAGACTACAAAAGGATGCATGAAAGTTTATCGTCAGAAGACGAGCTGTCAGATACTTGTTCCGCTATCGCTTCAGACGATACCGCGTCCAGTGTAGGACGAGCGAGAGAATCATTCGCCATCACGCCAGACCAGTTAGCTCAGATACTGCAAGAAGCGTTGGCCAAACAACGCGAAGAGATCAGAGCTGAAATTAAAACGGAGATGGAATTGACAATGCAGCATGTACGAGATTTGCAAGCTCAACAAAGTCAACCGGAATCGAGCCAAAAGGCAGAATCCAGCAAACGCAATGCCAAACCTGTACATATAGCTGAGGACGATGACAAAGAAGACGAGACTATCTTTGATGATCCTCCTCCTGATAAAGATAATTCTGGAAGCGGTCCGGTCAAATCAGCTACCCAACCTACTCAAGTTTATTTGAAGAAGGCTGAGGAAGAAGACAAGAAAATGCAGGATCTCGAAAGCAAAGTCAATGCCTTGATGACGGCCCAAGAAGTGAAGAAGACGGGCATTCCATACCCATACCCGAGGGAGTGAGATCTAATTCCTTATCCCCCGAAATTTAATTTGATTAACTTTACTCCTTTTGATGGTAGGGGTTCACCAACTCAGCACTTGATTTATTTCAAGTCGCATCTCGGCGCGATATCAGGAAATGAAGCCCTGATGGTTCGGTCATTCGTAGGAACCCTCCGTGGGCCTGCCTTCGATTGGTACCGATGCCTGAAACCCGGAAGCATCAATAGCTGGGGAAATATAGAAGAACTGTTCCTCACCAATTTCTTCGACGACGACACGGAGGTCTCCATTGGCACGTTGTTGGACGAGAAGCAGAAGAATGGGGAGTCGGTTGACGTGTTTGTCAAACTGTTCCGGAACAAGGCGGTGAACTGTCGAGGTCCACTCACTGAGGAATTTATCCTACAGACATGTCATAACAACCTGTCTTTGGATGTATTAGAGGTTATGGGAGTTGTACCCTCTAAAACTTGGAAGGAGTTGAAGGTTAGATGTGAACAAGCTGAACGGTTTCTCAAAAGAAGGAATTTGGAGAGAGGTCAGCCACCAGCTAACAATCAAAACCAGAAACAGAACTTCAATCCTCGAGGCAGAGGAAGAGGGTCGGGAGCCGCTGTCGGCACGCATCAAACGTCACAACAGCCGCCACAACCACAACCGCAGCAGTCATCATTTCAATTGGCGCCGAATCAGAATCAACAGCCTCAGAAGCAGTTTAAGCCCTCTGAGCCTAGGTTCCCAAAGGAGTATTCATTCAAAGATGATGAAGTGCCGGTCATCTTCAAATACTTGCTGGATAATAACAAAATTAAGCTTCCACCGGTCACAAACCAAGAAGAAGCAAAGAAGACTAATGACCCAAAATACTGTGCATATCACAGAAGGGTCCACCATCCCACTAAGGCGTGTTATGTCTTAAAAGACAAAATACAAACCTTAATTGATGTTGGTATTGTGACCCCGAAGCCAAAGGAGAAGAAGGTAGGTGCAAACGCGGTCTCCATTAGCTTCGGATCGGTTCCCTTGTCCTGGTTTCAAGCCGAGCCAGTATCAGAAGTAAAGATGCAAACCATCAATGATGACCCTCATGGACAACGCCAAAAAGGACTGGTGTCACACACGGCCCCTAACGGCGAAATCCTTTGGGTTCATCCTGATTTGCTGGAAGATGAACAGTGGACGACATCCACATCAAAGAAGAAATCAAAAGGTAAAGGAAAAGAGAAGTCCTGCTACGGAGCCACGGCGATTCCTGAGAAAGACGATGAAAAGATAGCGGCTTTACCACTTTCTGATGAAGAGCAGGAGGTTTTCGCTACTAGAGGTGGAAACGAATACCACTACAAGTATCCTGAAACCTCTAATCCGAACGCCAAAACTCTTTCAGAACTGGGGGTAGTTGCAACTCCTCCCGCGCCTGTTGAGAAACCTCAGAAGGTTGTTAAGCAGAAAGAGAAAGAACCTCAACCCAAAGAGGTTCAACTTCCGAAGCAGCCTCGTTTCAATCGACCTATTGGACGAGACAAACCGGAAAGTTTAAATACTCCATTCCGCTTCGACGTCATGACTCAATTAGCTAATATCCCAGCAAGGATCACGCTATACGAGTTGCTTCGCCTTTCGAAAGAAACTAGGGAAGCTTTACAAGAAGCCTTGGCTGATTCTGAGGTGTTCCTTACTCAGATCAAGCCAACTCCTGAAGAGCCAAATTCATCAGTGCAGCACTGCAATCTAGCAGCCACCAGATTTCCTTGCATAGCTTTCACAAAAGAAGATATGCAAGTTAGGAATTCAAAGCATGATAGACCGTTATATTTTACGGGATATATCGGTTCAAGCATGGTCAACCGGATTCAAGTCGATCCGGGTTCCGCTGTTAGCATCATGCCACTTCGGTTAATGTACCACCTCGGAATTCCCGCCAGCAAGTTAGCCTCCACAGGAACGGTCATCTACGGGTTCAATACTAGTGGATCAAGACCATTGGGAAAAATCTGGGTGAAGTATCAACTCGGAGATTTAAAGTCTGAAGTCACCTGCTATGTGATAGATGCAGAGACTTCCTATAACTTACTGTTGGGTCGCCCATGGATCCACGGTAATCTTATAGTTCCCTCCACCCTCCATCAGTGTTTGAAGTATGTTGACACTAATGAGGAGGTCAAGACGGTGGTCGCGGATAAGCAACCATTTAAGGGGTTAGAAAATTATTTTACTGACTCCCTTTTGTATGGTGCTGAATCCGATACTGAACCATCGGCCCATGGCACGGACAGTGGAGAAGAAGCTGATACCGAAGCCGGGCTCGATTATAGTGAAGGTCTTGTATTAAATGACATTGAACCTCTTGTAATCGATCTTGACGGTGATGAATCGTCGGACAAAAGTTGTAACTGGCAACTTGCCGATGAAGTAATAAATAATGACTTAGAGTATTCGTATTGTCTCGATAATGTAATGCAGGAGCTGTATGATGATCCTAACCTACACATGCCAATTCGCTCATCTTGTACGATGATGAAATACCTGCAAAATTCAGCCGGGACAACGGTGGTCCTACCTGCAAAGACAGGGGTGAGAAAGAAATAATTTTCGGAAAAGGGGATCCATCCCCAACTCCAGATCTCTTTTTAGACAGCAACTCTGATGAGGAAAAGCCAGGGCGACATTTCTCTCGGTATAGTTCACAAGCAAATGATTACATGGAGAGACAAGGATATGATCTCTCGCTCGGTGAAGGTCTTTATTTTGGTCAAGGAGTTAGGGTTCCACCCCGTTCTACCTATGTACCAAAAGGAAAACCGGATAATTATTACACTCATAATAGAGGTCTAGGTTATGCTTCATCATCTGATGACGAGTGTGGCCAACAGATCATTAACCAATTAAGAAGTGTGAGCGGGCATTCATCCGATACTTCAATATGGGATTCTGACACGAGCATTGGAGAAAGATTCAAAGCCCTAATGTCAAATATGGCGACAATTGATCCTTCCACAACTGAAGAAGACGACCACTTACCTATTTGGGAAGACCCATGGATGCATTACATGAATATCCAATACGGAGATCGATTTGAACAAAGAGAACCTCCTACTGAGGATAAAGTAGTCCAAATTAATATGGGTGACGAAGCTAATCCGAAACCTATATTTATCAGCGGCGATCTTCCACCGGATGAAAAAGAGGAACTAATCGCCTTAATTAAAGAGTATATCGACGTTTTCGCTTGGAACTACGAAGATATGCCAGGACTCGATCCAAATGTAGCAATGCATACCCTGAACATAAAATCGGATGCTAAACCTGTCAAGCAATAGCAAAGACGGTTTCGTCCACAAATTATGGAGGTAATAGAAGCTGAAGTCAAAAAACTGATCGATTCAGGTTTTTTCAGGGAAGAACAACATCCTGAATGGTTGGCTAATATTGTTCCAGTCCTTAAAAAGAATGGGAAAATCAGAATTTACATTGACTTCAGAGATCTGAATACCGCCTGTCCTAAAGACGATTTTCCTCTGCCCATTACAGACGTCGTCATTGACAATACGTGCGGGTTTGAAAGGATGTCATTTATGGATGGATTCTCGGGATATAATCAGATTAAGATGCATTCGGATGATGAAAAGCATACAGCTTTCAGAACACCCCTTGGTGTATTCTGTTATACTGTTATGCCGTTCGGATTGAAGAACGCTGGTGCTACGTACCAACGAGCCATGACGAAGATCTTTCAAGAACATCTGTGGAAGACCGTCGAATGCTACGTTGATGATCTGCTGGTTAAAAGCCACGATAAAAACGACCACATTAAGGATTTGAAGACAATGTTTGATCTTATGAGGACCCACCAGTTAAAAATGAACCCGACTAAATCCTTCCTTGGAATGTCGAGCGGTAAGTTTCTTGGATTCGTCGTCACCACAAAGGGTATTCATATCGATCCTGATAAAGTGAAGGCGATACATGAGCTGCAACCCCCGAGAAATCTTAAAGAACTCAGAGGATTGCAGGGTCGATTGGCATATATCCGTTGGTTTATATCAAATCTGTCCGGAAAATGTCAACCGTTCTCTAAACTCGTGAAGAAAGGCGTGTCGTTTATTTGGGATGAAGCATGCCAAAAGGCGTTCGAGGATATTAAAGCATATCTAGCGAACCCACCTATTCTCGTTGCACCGAAATCGGGCACACCGTTTTTGATTTATGTCAAAGCGACGAGCCATTCGTTAAGTGCATTACTTGCATAAGACGACGATAACGGTCACGAACAAGCGGTATATTATCTGAGTCGCACACTGGTAGGAGCTGAATCTCGTTATCCGATGATCGAGAAAGAATGCCTTGCATTGGTATTTGCAATCCAGAAAATGCGACATTACTTAGTCGGACAAACCATTTATGTTATTTCCAACATAAACCCTATCCGAGTATTCATGACCCAGCCGGCATCCATGAATTGGCGTTTAGCCAGGTGGGATTTACTCTTATTGCAATACGACTTGTACTTTAAGCAACAAAAATCGGTTAAGGGGCGAGCTATTTGCGATCTTCTAGCGTAAAATCCTACGAAGGATATAGTCGAATTGTACGACGATCTGCCAGATGAAACTCATGAAGTTAATACTACCTCACATCAACAAGTGTGGCAGTTGTATTTCGATGGGGCTTCCCGTGTAACTAATGTGGCAAGCGCACCCGGATGTTCTAAAATCTCCTCAGGAGTGGGGGTCGTTTTAGTTTCCCCGGAAAAGCATGTCTTGCCTAGAGCATACTCGTTGACCGGATCATGTTCTAATAATGTGGCCGAGTACAACACGTTAATAATTGGACTTAATTTTGCCAAAGAGCTGGGGGTCGAATACCTTGAAGCTTTTGGGGATTCTCAACTGGTAGTTAATCAAATACGAGGAGAGTATGAAGTCAGAAGTCAAGACCTGATTCCATACCACCAGGTGGCCATTGAGATGGCAAACTCGTTTGAAGGATTTTTCATAGAGTACGTTCCACGTCTCCAAAATGCGTATGCAGACGCATTGGCGGCATTGTCAGTATCATTGGCTCAACCTCCCGAAACAGAGCAGTTAATTACAGTGAGAACACATCAGCTGATTGTTCCAATTTACGATTCGAACGCTAAGGAAACATACTTAACAGGAGTTGAACCCGAAGTTCGAGATTAGCGTTTTCCCATTATCGATTACGTCCTACATGGTATATTGCCTGAAGATGTAAGAGAAAGAGAATCGATTCGGCGAAGAGCACCGAGATTTTACTACAACGCCATGGTACAAATGTTGTATTGACGATCATACGATGGCCTTTTACTTCGTTGTCTATCCGGCAAAGAAGCAGAACAAGCACTCAAAGAGGCGCATAATGGAATATGCGGTGCGCATCAGCCCGGTCCTAAACTCTGTGATCGACTTAGAAGAATCGGGTACTACTGGCCAACTATGGTAAAGGATGCAGTTGACTACGCACGACGATGTGAAGTATGTCAATTACATGCAAATTATATGCACCAGCCTCCCGAGTATTTACACCCATCGGCAACGTCGTGGCCATTTGAAACTTGGGGAATGGATATAGTAGGTCCTATTTTCCCGCCTTCGGTTAAAGGGGACCGTTTCATCCTGGCAATCACCGATTACTTCTCGAAATGGGCAGAAGCAATTCCACTTAGAGAAGTAAAGACGAGTGATGTCATCAAGTTTATCAAACACCATGTCATATATCGGTATGGTGTTCCAAGGCGAATAGTACACGACAACGGTCCTCAGTTCGTCATCAATGCCTTCATCAAATTCTGCGGCAAATTCGGGATTAAGGACGTTTCATCAACCGCTTATAATCCTACAGCTAATGGATTAGCCGAAGCTTTTAACAAGACTATCATTAAAATCTTGGCAAAATTGGTGAAAACCAATAAACGAGATTGGGACGACAAACTCGGCGAAGCCCTATGGGCTTATCGCACAACTGTCCGTACACCAACCGGAACAACAACCCCATATGTCTTAACATATGGATGTGAAGCTTGTTGACCCTATAGTTTTGATGATGATTTAGCAAACAATTCATTACTAATAAACTCTCTAGTGTTTTTGTGTTTATAGTTTCTTTTCAGGTATTTCAACACAGGTCAATCAAGCGTTAAAGATTCAAGTTCTCTTGTGTGGTTCTACCTAGGTATATATGTTGAGTTTACCTACATATATTGTATGATTATATTCAAGCTCAATATATATATATACACTTAACACGATTTTTGACGTTTTCTATCATATAGATGATTTTTTCATTAAACGTTGTTAAAATATCTTTATCTCTTGTTTACAGCTCTTTCATACTTCACTATATACATATAATACATGCATAATATATACATGTATATTTACAAGTCTGAATCAAATTTCACTTTCTCAAAAATACAGGTTTTTCTAAGCTGTTTTAAAAAACAGGGAGTTTTAACAAACGAAAAATGATTTTCCAAAAATTCCTTTTCAAACATGTCTATTTCATCATTTATAAACTTTCCCCAAAGTTTCACTAATTTTGGATATGATCTGATATTTTTAACGAATTTACAAAACTCCCAAAAACCTGTCAGTTTTCATATATCAGAATTCGGTCGACCGATACGGTCGACCGACAGACAGTCTGTTTCTAAGAAAGTTTTCCAGAGTTTTCCGGTGGACCGATATTTTCATCGGTCGCCCGAAATTTACATTCGGTCGACCGAAATTTACGTCGGTCGACCGTCAGCTTTAAAACCCTGGTTCTTTAATTTTTTGAACTAATCGGTCGACCGTATCGGTCGACCGACGCGTTGCCAGGTTGAGCCTAACGGCTAGTTTTTCAAATGGTTTTTTGGTCTTTTTACACTCTTTCAGCTGTTGCATTGGGGTGCTATATATACCCCATTGCTGCTCTTCTTCTACACTATCCAAGAAATCCAAGTTTATTGTTTTACAAGATATTAATCACGTTTAAGAGCTGTTTAAAGAGTTGTTTCGTTAATCAGTTTTCAAGAGGAGTTTTTCTACAGCAAGAAGAGGCTTTCATCTTCATTTCTTCAGTTCTTCTTGTTCATTGAGAAGTCTTTCTAAACTCCTTTCCATATTGTTTATTATTTCACTTTCATTTGATTAACTGTTTTTCATTGAGTTATTTATTGAGTTTCATTCACTGTTATCACACACACTTATTGAGCTTAATTTTTTCATATTATATATTATGGTTGTGGGGTGTGATTTAGTGAGTGTGAGCTTCATTGTGTTCTCACTTGTATTTGAGGACAAATCATTATATTTAACCTTTATTTGTGATATCACTTGTAATACACTTGTACACCGAGAGAAGTGTGAGGAGAGAGAGACGGGGTCAAATCCAAGAGGAATGGCGTCGATTGACGAACCTAGGGAGAGGTTGTAATCGAGCACTTGAGGAGGAGGACACGGGCTAGATTCCTACACTTAGTGTGTAAAGTGTGATTGTGAGTGATTGTGTAGTGTGAGAGTTTTCGGTGAACTTGTAAACCGAGTGTGTAGAAGTTCCGGCTTCCAAACCGGATTGTGATAGTGGATATCTCCTCGAGGTGAGGAGCGGGGACGTAGGTCATGGGGACCGAACCTTGTGAACATATCGTGTGTTTGTGTTTTGTTTGTCTCATAATTACTTGTGCACAGTCTTATTGTTCTTTTGCTCATATCTATCTCTTGCAAGAACATATTGTTCAACATAATTTTAAATTAGCCGTAAATTAGAGTTAGATTAGCATAAGACCCTAATCACCCCCCCCTAGGGTCCAACAATTGGTATCAGAGCTTGGTGCTCTTTGATTTAAGGTCTAACCGCCTTGAGTTAAAGATCCAAGTTACTGTATTTGTGCTAATCTAATTTTAATTATATAGTGTCTCTTGCTTTTCATCATTATGGATATGAATGATTTCTTAGGATATTGATATTGCTATTGATATTGCTCCTCGTTTGGATATTTTTCCCTATGCTCAATGGCGTATTAGATTCAAACTTTTCGTTCAATCTAATCAATTTGACTTGTGGGAAATTATTGAGAATGGCTATGTTGTTCCCATTACGGAAAAATTCAAATGGAGTAAGAATGATAAAAGATTGTTTAATATGAACAAGCTTTTGTTACAATATTTGATTGATGCTTTTCACTCATCGTTTTCTAACAAATTAGCTAATTTTGATAGTGCTCATGCTTTATGGAAACTAATTGAAGCACATGAAGGGAAATTGGAGGCTATTCAACAAGCGTTGGAAAATCCCGCTTTGAGTTCTAAAGAAGCCCCATCTCCATGTACAATACTGTATGTGGGAAAAATTGCAATGAAAAGAACAAAAGAAAATTGAATTGAATTCCTTTGATTCCGATTACAACTTGATTCCAAAAGAGAAGAAAACAAATTCGGTTTTCTCCTTTGTTTAAAACTGGGTTCTTCACGGTAGCGATGGAGTGCCTCCCTCGAATGCTCGCGTCGAGTTTGCTCTCTGTTGACGATCCGACGTTTTGATTCACTGGAACGATGTCTTCTCCTCACGATTTGACGTTGTGGAGAACTTGCGTGGCAAGTTTTAGAACTCTGGACGAGTTGATAACTCTGAATGAGTTTTGAAGAACTCTGTAAAAGAGTTGTTTTGAACCGAAAATCGGTTATAAGCCAAGGATGAAGAAGCTCCTGTTGCAGATCTCCCAAGCTCCAGAAATGCTCCAAGGATCCCCCTTTGCTGCCAAGTCTTCGTTTCCAAAAGCCAGCCAAAAAGAAAAAAGGGCCCCGAACTCAGTTGAATTTTCTCCTTTTTATAGGGAATTAGGGGGTATAACCGCCCCTTAAATCTCTCCTAAGTGGGGTGTAACTGACCCCAAATCGTGGGAAACAGTTTTAGAACCGTTCAGTTCATGTTGAATGAGTCAAACGCCCACGTTGGCGTTCAGGACCCTAACTTCGCCTCTTAGAATTGAGACGCGAGGTTGGGTGTTGGCTGAACACCAATGAACGCGAGGGTCACTCGTGTTTTGGCTTGTTGTAACGCGGGTCCGACTCCAGCGTTTTGACAT
>BQKN01064116.1:0-31491 GCA_022839385.1 Asparagus kiusianus
TACGGAAATACAATTATGGATACGCATCCGCATACGGATATACAATTATGGATCCTATATTTTGGGTCTCATGTAGATGAGCTAGCTGTTCAATACAACGACCGCTACTATAAACCTAATATCGTGGACCTCAAAGTTTTGAGGTTAAGAGTTGCTCACCTATTCTTATAAGACCCGAGGCATAAATAATAAGCAAATTAATTAAAGTAATAATTATGGAAATTGAAGTGCCATGATAGTCGTATGTCAACCATTCATGCATCATTTTCGTGCTACTGGTAAACAATAATCATCATAACTAGCTTCTTGCACTAGGTCTAATTGAGATGTCATGTCGATTCGTTGAACAATAGATGACTAAAAAGTACTGTTCAATTTAAGTAGAGAATGATTCCAAATGTTTAACTTCGGAAGCTACAAATAGAGATTTTTCTTTTTCTTTTTTACCCTTCTTTTTTTACCCCTTAAATTTTGCTGGATTAGACGACACACATCACAAAATGTGTGAGAGCCTTCACATTTTTATTCTTTAATTTATTAAAGAAAAATTCTTTAAGGACCCAAAATATGGGACCAATAGATGGGACAAGTGAGGTGTCCCCATCTTATTGGATAATGAGTTGGTCATCATTAATGATGGTCAACTCATTATCCAATAAGATGGGGACACCTCACTTGTCCCATCTATTGGTCCCATATTTTGGGTCCTTGTAGCAAAGCTCTTTATCAAATCACCACTATTTTTAATCCAGTATATATTTAGTCTAATATCTATTATTACAGGTAAGAGTTATTTCATTTCATATCAAACGTCAAACGACCGAAATTTCCCTGTAGAAACTATTAGGGTTCTCAAGATCTGGCTCCCAATAATAATATTTTTAATAATATATACCAATAAATATACTAAAACTCTATTTGGACAGCTGGGCATGGGAAAACCAAAGATTTGAAGTTCCAAAGCAGTCTATGCTTGTCCCTTGACTAATATTACTAAGCCTAACAAAATTAAATTAGGGTTCTAGGTCCATAACCCAACAACCTTCTAAGTCCTAAGGGCAGTTAATTAGCAGTTAATTAAATATACCATATTCAAACCCAAAACTCAAAAGTCTCAACCCCTGAATATATAGTATCAACTTCATCTTCCCCTAGCTACTTACTTATTATCTTCACCAATCACAATTAGGAGTGTTAGAGCATCTCCAACAGCTTCCCCAAAATTTTCTTCAAAATGGAGAAACAAACCTCATATTCTCCAAATTATTTTTACTCCAACTCCAACAGGTTCCCCATTTTAAAAAATCGTATTTATTACAATAATAAAGCTCTCTCCAAAATTTTGGAGAATGCTGCAGATTTGGGGAAGACTCCTTATTTTTTCTCCTCCTTCCCTATTTTGGGGAATGTGATGAGGAATCTGTTGGACCAAAAAATAGCTTTATATTCCCTAAAATTGAGTATTTCAAGAAGATGGGGAAGCTGTTGGAGATGCTCTTAATGGTTTGGATACGACTCATATATGATACTTGAGCGCTGCTACAATGATCCAAAATATGAGACCTTTGGGGACATGTGAGGTGTCCCCCTCCTATTGCATAATGAGCTGGCATGACCAGCTCATTATGCAATATGGAGGGGACACCTCACCTGTCCCCTCCATTAATCCTATATTTTGGGTCCTTAAGACATTTTTCAAGATACTTATATCCGCTACCAATCCTGGATACAAATATTCATATACCATGGTAAAAAAAAATTCATATCCATACCTTGCAAATTCATATACAGTTATGGATACGCATACGGATATATATGCGGAAATACACATGGATATAAGATAAATATGCGAAAACCATATAATATTAAAGAGAATATAATTCATATGATGTAAGATAGTTTATTAAGACAGTTGTTATATCTAAAAAGCTAAGATTAGATCTCTTGCTCATCAAAACCAAGCTCAAATCCATTAATCTAAGAATTAAAATAATTAGAGTTGTATGACCAATATATATTACTATATTTCGGATATTGATCCAGATATTTCACTATTTATCCTTATACGTAATCATATCCTATTAGAGATAAATATTAGTAACCATATCCCAATTCTAATAGAACGAATACGGATACCTCGGATACGAATATTTTTTGGCAACCCTAATAACAATGGTTTTACTAATCTCCCACTTTAAAAAAACAAATTACCCATAATGTGAACCTACTATAAATGCCTCAAAATAACAACAACAACAATAATAATAATAACAATAATAGCAGCCTACTATAGCCGGTCATCGGCAACATCTTCTCCAGCCACCGCATAGAAGCCGAAGCACCGAAACCGGATCAGTGACCTCCACGTGCCAATCTTAACGGTAACCTCTCTACTTCCTCTTTCAAAAAAAATCCTCCCGCAAACTCCGCTCTCTACTTCCTCTTCCAACCATTCCCCTTCCAATTCATCAACCTCTCTCTCTCTCTCTCTCTCTCTAGATCTCTCACTCTTCTCACACTGAACCCACTTTAAAATAATAAAATAAATAAATTTAATAAATCCTATTAACTACATTGCACATTATAAATATTTTTCTTTCTTATTATAAGTGAAATCTCTGGGAATCATCCAATAGAGAGAGAGAGAATGAGAAACCAAGGTGAGGAATTGGATTCTAAAGAGAAGCTTGTGAGAGAGATTTGCGCAATCTCTACATTGTTTACTTCTTGTTCTCATAATCGGAGTTCGACCCAGAAGCCTGGATTCATTGATTGGTATCTTATTCTAAGAGTGGGTATTTTATTTCCCATTTTTATTCATTTTTCTGGGTTTTTTTCATTAATTTATGGTTTATGGATTTTTTATTTGTTTTTATCATGGGAATGTATATGTGTAGGTTGATGAGGATTCAGGGAGTGATATGATCCGAAAGCGATATCGCCAGTTGGGTATGTTATAAATCTAGTTTAACTTGTAAATTTCTTCTCTCAAGAGAAAATAGAAGTTTATTTGTTCACAAATCACAATGCCGTTTATTATTGTTGTTGTTGTTTTACTTATTGAGCTCTTTGTAAAATTTCTGCAGCATTGCAACTTCATCCAGATAAGAACAGGCATCCAAAAGCCGAAGTGGCATTCAAGCTTATTTCAGAGGTAGATATTTTAATTTTCTTTTCTTAGATTTTTTTTGTGCAACATTAATGTGTTAAATTTCTGTTGTGAGAATTATGTATTTGTGTATAGTTCATTTTCACGAGGATGAGGACGGACAGTTTTTAACCAACTGTGAATTTCTTATTAAGACTGAAAAAAGAAATTTGTTTTCTGCATAATAATTTTTGATAAATTGCGTCTCATAACAAAAAATTAACATAAAGAGAAGAAACTAAAAAAAAAAAAATTTGAGTTCTCTCCAGTAGAGAAACAACTTTCTAACTCTGTAATCATTTTTTTATATGTAGGATAGGATTATGATCCATTTCATGGACAATTATCATCATATTTCTCGTGAATTAAAACTTTATGCACAGCAGAGACGATCAAAATCCAATATCTAAATCTACAGTTTCAATCATATGTCTGCTATTACATTTTTGCTTGAATTATATTTTTCTTGAATTTAGATGTTTTATATAAGGTCATCCCTACTTGGGATACGCATGTTATGATTTTTCTTACTCAAATAAAATTTAGGAAAGAAACGTAGATTACGAGAAAAATTGTGATGATTATCACTGAGATGAATCATAATCATATTCTAGATAAAAATACATAATCAGATTCAGGAAGTAGTACAGAGCATGGTGGTAACTCTAGAATGGGAGGAGTCATGAAACTAATGAGCCACTTTCAATGGTGAGTTAATGATAGTTATAATAATTTCCTCTTTAGAATCCATGAGGTGATACCAGTAAGCATGTGAAGAATATAAATGACTAAGCAAACTCTGAGCTCTGTATAATAAAGAAAAGTAACCACAAGTATTTTAAAGAGGAATTTTTCAAAACAGCCCCAAAAAGTTTTTTATTTTTCAAAATCGATCCGTTTTTTTTTATTTATCAAAATCGACCAACTTTTTACCACGTGGGCTTAATGACGTTCCTAAACAGTTGGGGTTGCCAACCCCGACTGTTTAGGACATGAAACTTTTGGATTTAAGGGTTCTAATTAGGGTTTAACACCCTTCTAAACAGTCGGGGTTGTCAACCCCGACTGTTTAGGAACTTCATTAAGCCCACGTGGCAAAAAGTTGGTCGATTTTGATAAATAAAAAAAATCGGGTCGATTTTGAAAAATAAAAATCTTTTTGGGGCTGTTTTAAAAATTTGTTCTATTTTAAACTCTCATAAACCATAACCATAAATAAATCAAGTAGCATGTTCCAAGTACCTGTCCTCATAAAGTTTCTGCATAATGACTATTGCCAATTAAGTCATAGTTGCCTGTGAACCTCATTGGAAAATATTTCACATGAGAACTGTGCAAATGGCTATTTTCTCCATTGCCTGCCAGCTCTCAAGACCTTGAGCATCTTTGGATACTGATGCCTATAAATATAATGCACCTAATGCGAATCTTCATTAGACTTTAATGATCAAGAACAAGTCAAATTTCGGTTTCAACTATTGCAGATTTGACCTAAACTAATTGCAGATCACACTATGACCACTAACAATTAAGGATATCTCTAAATTTCATTTTAGAATTTTGAATGGTTTTATAATTGGACACAAGCAGTTTCATGCTCCTTTTGCTGTGGTGTCATGAATTAACTGAGCTGGATGCATTATTTAATCATATAGGAACAAAATCTTTTAGGAGAATTTTTTTTGCAGGCCTGATATACGTCCATGTGAAACAAAGAAGTACTTTATTTGAATTGAGAAAAAAGAAAAGCAAAAAAGAGAAACTACTTGTTTGCTCAAAGAAATGATGGGGTTAAAAAAGTAATGCTAATTGTACATTTACTAACAAATAGTGTGTTTCTAGTTTCTACCATCTCATATTTGAATATGGATTGGATAATAATTTGATGCATCGAAAATGTATGTCCATTTGCTATCTGAAACATTATAAAAATGTTTATAACACAATTAGAATTCAATTACAGGCATATGAATGTCTCTCAGACGAAGCAAGGAGAAAAACTTTCAACTCCGAAAGAAAAATCAACTTCTGCAAGGATTGTCACAGAAAATCACAGCAATCAACTTCAAAGAAAAATCACAAGGATGCTCCAAGAACCAAACAAAACAAATTTCTCAGGGCACTTAAAGAAGTTCAGAACAAGCTCAAAGAAGAATGCAAGGTGATCGAGAACTCTCTTCGAGTCAAGGAGGCCTCGAGAGACATGGGATCCCCTCTATTCGACCCCTCTCATCGTCTGCAATTCCCTGATTATCCTCATTATAGAGAGAAAATGCATGCAAATTGCCGGTCAGAAGATTATCAATATTTTAGAAACTGTTCAACCCTTTCAGATTATAGGAAGATGAGATGTGAATCTCCTGTTTATGAACTGAGATCAGAGAGTAGGAGAGGCTGGAGCAGGAGACCAGGCTTCAGATTTTGATTCTTCTTTTTTTTTTTTTTTTGAATTTCACCGTGCTAGCAAGAAAGTTCAGTGGTTTTCAACATTTGTTTGTAGCAAAAGAAGAACTCTATAGAAATGGCAAGGTTGACATCAATGAAGGATTGTACTCATATTTGAATTTGAACTTTGGAGCTCCAAATTGAAAATTCAAACTGCTGGATGTGACTATGTCACGGGCTGATTCTTTCACCACAAACCTTACTCGAACCCGTGCGGCACTTAGTCACTCTTTCCCTCACTAGAATGGCTAAGTCAGCCTAATCCCTCAAACACTCACTCAAGAGAATGGAAGAGAACACTCAAGAGTGGAAGTGGAAGCTCTTATTGCTTTATTGCTTAGCAACTCTTGCTTGATACAAATGGAATGCCTTAGCCCCTATTTATAGGTGAGGCTAGCTTACAATGAATGGCTATGATTAGCCTTCTAGATTGTTCCTATAATCAATGGTTAGGATTGAGTCTCTAGACTCTTCTCCTAAAATATCTCCCTAGATATTTTCATGAGACTTTCCTTGAATCTTCTAGATACAAGATATTTGTCATATGCAAGAAAACTCTAGAAAACCCAAGAAACTTCATGGACCCAACCTTTAATGAGTGAGTCCAAATGCACCCAATTGAGCCAAAATGGGACGGTTCGTGACAACTACCTATAAATAAATCTCAGACTAGCTAACAAGTTTTGACAACAGAAAATGCATGGTTGATATATGTGTTAATCCATTTGTTCATAGCAAAAGATGAACTTTATAGAAATGGTAAGGTTGACATCAGTTGAGGATTGTTCGTATTCGAATTTGAACTTAGACATCCAAATTGAAAATTAAAACTAATAGATATGATCTACTGTACATTTAACTACCTATAGATAAATCTCAAAGGAGTCAACATGTTTTGACAACAGAACATGCAGGGTTAAAATATGTTTTAAATCATTTGAGATTTTATTTCTAGCTAGTACATATTTAGTAGATCACATATGGTATGTATTTTCAATTTGGGGAACCAAAGTTCAAATTTGATTCTATACTATAATACTTTTGGATAGTTAATAATAGCCTACCTCACCTCATGCCTTCAGTTGTTAAAAATTCAACCTCACATTTTCTGCATAGATACATAGCTTTGCAAATCAAAGGGGCTTGAGTCAAAAACTGGAACACCAGATAGATAAATACAACTTGCAACTTCACTTTTATAAGCAACCAAGATCCAATTTACCAAGACAAAAATAATACATAATTTTAGAACATGCTGTGACATTATACTAAAGTTTGAAAGTAATATGGTATATGATCCTACAAAATTTCCTACTCATCTTGAGAGTCACTACATCAACAGATAAACTGCGTTAAGCTTCTTTTTTCTTCAATTGCTCGCTATTACGGGCTTTTAGTACACCTCGATCGATCAAAGGCTGCAACTCCAACTTCGACAAATTTCTCACTGTAGAATCCTTCGACTCTAGGAAGGCGGAAACAACTTTACAACTGCAAATTAAATCACACAAGTAAAAAACAATGAGCATGTTGTCGATGATTCAAGGGGAGCAATTTTCTATTATTTATTGTTTACCTATGACCATGTGCCCACATCTCACACTTCCCTTCAAGGGCCATTTTCCATAGAATGGCAGCAAAGGAGGGGGAATCAAGGATCAGTTTTCTTATGGTCCTGCTGGAGTGAAAATTCTCAAAGACATGATCCTCTCCTTTAGAGTCATCTTCCTCTTTGGGAAGAGCAGCTAGAGAAGCTATTGCTTTATGCAAATCGGCCAATTTGTCCGATAAAGATTGCAGAATGCCATCTGCTCCACCAACAGCAACCTGCAAAAGAGGCAAAAACTTTCTTACCATTCTTCATAAAATTATTGAACTACTAGTTGATATTTGATACTGCTAACCAACTGGACCGATTTGCTACTAGTATTGACCCTAAGAGATGAAGTATCTTCAATTCTACCTATTCCATTTAATTAAAGCATTATAAAAAAATAGGTGAAAAGGCAGTTGAAGACAATTTGATTCCTGCAACAACTAGAAAGTATATTTCAAATAAAGACAATTTGACTATATCAAAAAATCTCCAACTAGCTTGTACAGTATCTTTGCAGAATTCCACGTTAAACTGTTTAAGAGATACAATACATCCATCCTCTATGTTGGTGCATACATGTGTATGTATATGCATGCATATGTGATAGTATACATAGAGAAGACGGAGGAATCACCTCAAATATTACTTCTTTGCCAAAATTTGACCGAAGTAGCTCGTTGACATTCTCAATGCAAGTATTTATAAGACTCTGCAGATTAGCAAACAGGAAAGCACCTTTCAGCTCCTTGAATAAATCAGAGAATCTTAATCGAAAATAATTCACATAAGATGTTCTATGATTCTGCATGCCCCGATAATGCAATCTCACAATAGATGAAGTTTCTAAAATTGGAGACTAGACGCATGAAGACTAAGCATAGAGAGCACTATCTGCTAAACACTTAACTAAGATACTGACTGTAAAGATAATTGTACTAGTAGTAGATATCTGAGTTTATAAAGAGCAATATCTGCTAATAACATATCTAAGATTCTAGCTGTTAAGATTATTGTACTTCGTGGGCCAGCTTCAATATTTCGAAATTTTGAATAACAAATACAACTCTTAAGGTTTATAGAATGATATAAGAACTCGTTAAATATGCCGCTTGAAAATTTTCCTCTGTTACATTTGGACAAACCAATTTTATATACTATACTCGAATGTTTCAAATACCACCTATTTCCCCATTTTTTCGACTAGGTTGTACAGTCATGGACCAATGATAAACACCTGCATGATACCAATTCTTGGATTCTTCTAGATAATTTTAAATGGAGAATCTGAGTTCACTGCAATGCACCAGCTACTCTTGATTTACTGGTAGAAAACAAAAACAAAAACAAAACAAAAAAAAGGTTCCAAAAAAAGAAACTAAAAAAATTGTGAAATAAGTAAATTTGTTTGTAAGATAGCTATCATTATGTAAGATACATACAATTTCTAAGTTTTCATGGATAATTATTGCCACATAACAAAGATTTTATTTATGAGTCTCTCATAATTTATTTCTTTGAGGAAGAAAAGAAATATGGCAACTAATTGCTCTGTAGATTGCACAAATCTGAATAATATGCAAATGCTTCTATGCATACTTATTTATGATTTTTAAATTCATCATTAACAGTTTCAATAATTGAAATTATAAGTGTATACTTTGGTTGCAAGGTCTAGATACAACTCTGACTCTAAATGGAGTGATTATTATCTACAAAAATACATATATGGAAAGAAAAATATATGTGGTCCAAGGCAATGAATGTACGTTGGGTATACAGAATTAGGATGTTGCATGGATGAGGAGATAAAGACTAAGAATTGTCAAACCATTCACCTCAGCAAGCCCACTCTCCACCAATAATTCACGTCTTCTTATAAAAGGATCTTTCTTGCCACCAATGGCAATCTTCATGCTCTTCTCACTGACTCCACTTTTATCAATATCCATCATGGGGACGTCGACATCAAGCTGTGAGCGGTTTTCTGAACGTTCTTCAGAAGTGGCCTCTTCTTCACCCTGAAGAAGAACAATTAACACTTCAGCCTAAATGTACCTGCTTTTAGTTTATGTTAAAAGCCCTCAAGAAATTTGGAGGGGGGAAAACCTGTGCACATAGAGAAGGAACAGAAGAAGCTAGACAAGTAAGATTTTCGGGACCAAGATAGCGAGCACACTGTGGATGGAGTAGCTGCAGTAATGGCAGTCTTCCATTCTGGAGCAACAAGAATTAGTTTCTATTATATGGATAGAACTTGATATGGACACATAAAAGAAAGAAGTTGAAACAATCAGAGTCCATTAGCAGTATAAAGATCAGGGGAAAAAACTTACTCGGTCTAGAACAAGTTCTTTTAGCATTGCTTTCAACCCATCAATAATAATCTGAAAATGAAATGTGATAAATTGTTAAGCATTACAGTGTCAAATACTGTAGCAAATGGTACAAATGGAATTATCAACAAGCTCACCTTGGTTACCAGCTTTGTATCATCAACCACTGAAAGGATGCATGTTAGTAGCTGGGGAAAAAAAGATAAATGAAATGAGAAGGATAATGTAAGAATTACTCAAGTAATATTAATCGTCATTAAAAAAAGAACAAAAGTCCACACTAGATAATATTGACTATGCATTGACAGTAGAGGTGCAGAAAATGAAAAGAACTTTCTTAGTCCATTTCATAACAAAATTAAAAAGTATGTACATGGTGTTGCAATAAATGGCAGATTATGTTATGAACAACTAAGATGTCTCACATCAAACACTAAGCTAAACCAAAGCAGAAATGTTTTCAAAATAAAAATAAACAAACTCAGGATAGGCATGCATGGAAACTATTTGCCATGCAACATCATCTTGGCACTATTGTCGCTTTAAGTTGCTTTTTGGTTTGTACAAGTGCCCTTGAGAATCAATGCAATGCCTATAACAATTTAATCATTTTTAACTCCTGTCTGAACTCCTTATCTAACAGAATTTTGGAGGGATGCAGCTTGGTTGCATGGACCTAAACTTGAAGTTTAAAACATTACCTGCACTCTAGCAATCAAATCCAGTGCGTAACGAAATTCTTGTCTGGAAGGGTTGAGAAAACTTGTATTTAGAAGGTTTAGAAAGCACTTACAACACTTCCACACTGATCAAGTGTAAGGTTTTGAACATGTTCCTTGATTCCTTTGACGATCTTCTTTCTCTCCTGAGATTGAACAATAAATATTCTTCAGTGACTAGATGGCGAGAACTAGTAGGGCAAAAATTCTTTTTCAATTACAAATAGCACCACAAGACAAGCATTATGGTGGGAGCATAACTACATGCTAAAACAGGGGAACAAACATGAGAGTATTTCCACGTCCAACAAAAGGTTCAACCTTAAGTACATATTAATTCGTTAACAAGTGAAGACAAAAATTCACAAAAAATTGGACGAAAAGAGCTATGTTTATTTTCAAAGTCCCAACAGATCATCAAGTGCCCACTTGGCAATGATCCAAGACTTCAAAAAAATGCTACATTAACAATCATTAGCTAAAAAGATTTTTAGGTGACTAGAAGATAGTAAACCAAATTAAAAAGCTCCCAGTATCAACCTTTGCACTCCCATGTTTGATGCAGAGGATGCCGACCTTCAATCCATCTCTTGTACTGACCATGCGAACAAGAAGTGGGATTTTCGTCCTGATCTTTTTGTTTTTCCTTTTCTTTGATGCCTGCATGCCCTCGTCTATGCCACTGGACTCTTGAGTAAGGAGTGGTAATAATTGTTGAATCACGTCTGTGGCAGAGGACTTTAAACAACTCAAGTCAAACAATCATGCTGTTAGATAAGGCACAAGGTGTCGTCTGACATTGTAACATTACCTTGTCAGCAATTGTGAAATATTCCAGCAGGCAGGTGTGAATAATAGAATAGTCTAGAATTCCTTTCTCCAAAATTGGCTGGATCACAGAAGTCATGTGTTGCAGCACTGATGACTTCTGTAATCCCAGTTTAGAGATTATGTCTACCAACCTGATCAAGTGAAATGTTATTAAGCAACTAAACGTAAAGAACATGTGAATGTAAAATTGTTGAACTTCACACATAGTCATGAGAATAAGTGGATAGTTAATAGAAGTGCTAGTTAGAGATAAATCAGAAGTCCACGACGTTATGGAAAAACGAGAAATACAACTTGGAGATGCATATATGCCAAAAAAACAACAATAGACATGCAACTATGCTATGAACTTGTTTTTCAAAAACTATGCTATGAACTTTAAGATCCTATTTTAATAAAATCACTGATCTTGCTCGTCTATTGATTCTCTCAATACTTCTGGTATAGCCAAATAGAACACCACAATCTCAAGTTTCTTTTGGATTTTATTTTTGATTGAAGACAACTGCTGCATCGTCATCATACTCTATTGCTCTGTGTTTTCCTGTATCCTTCCTATGACCAGCTAGGAGCAAAGTTTCATATGGCCATGATCAAGTCATGGCGAGCTAGGCTGTTGACACTGGTGCGAAAATGACAGGCGGCAGGTGACTATTGGTAATAGTACTTGGATGTTAGCATGGTTGCACAAGTTTGATGGAATTCCATGTTTTTCTTTCAAATTTTGTCCCCGATCTTCCAGGCAGAACAAAAGGAGTTTGTTATGATGAACATAATGGAAGATCACGCTAACTGTAGTTGGCGCCTTTCTACCTCATATAGGCTATCATGTCTGGATCTAGCAACTTACATTTTAATAAATTGTAAATGTCATGCTGAGAAAGAAAAATATTAAAGTACTTGTGTTATTTAACCAGTTGCATTTCATCATCTAAATTTTATCCAAGTAAAGCAGTGAGTATTTGTAAACTTGCCTTCCAGAATTTGTTAAAGTTAAGTCCTTGAACAATTGAAGCTCGGTAGAGTACATTTCCATTAAAAGCCTTTGTTTCTGAGACCCTTTTGCCAACTGGTATGCATGATCAACAACTAATCACCAAAGTACACACTAATGAGTCACTGTGATTCACTAAAACATAAATAATTAATGTATAGAAGAAATGATTAAAAAATCAATTAAAGTTTACAATTTTAGATATTGCTACAGAAACAAAGTTTGTTAAGAAAAGATCAATGTAAATGACACCAGAAACTAAAACTACGGTTTGTCCTTGTAACAAAGGAAATTTAAGTTACCCTGACAACTGATGGACAAAGAAATCAACATAAGGCATTTAGACAAGAATAGATTCAATTACCATTAGGTTATTAACTAAGGAAAACAACTAAACCTTATGCCTGAAGTAGACTGGACCTGCTGCAACTAGAGAATCAGAGATTCAAAGATTGTACTCCATATTTGATGACCAGCCATTGAAGCCGGAATATGTGGAACCAACTATATGTCATCTTTCTATTTGTTCGTACAGGATTCGCAGGAATAATTGGTCCAACTAATTAGGAATTCCTAACTCAACAACTTCAAATGTATAACTTACTTTTTTCACAAATTTAATTTCTCAACCCCCCCCCCCCCCAGCGTGGAACTTTGGGAGTGTTGTGTTACTTGTGTACAACGCACCTAAACTTTCTTTATCTGACATAACTCCATGAACTTCAAACGGTTCTCACCTGACCCCCTTGCATATATTTGCAAATAACTAGAATTTCTTGGAGGGAACAAAATTCGAAATTTTGAAGGGGGCATGTTGTCTGTTAATGAGAAATGACATAGTAGGGTTTTTTTCTCAAAGGAATTTTAATTATTTGCATATTACATATGCAGGGCACAACGTTCGGGGGGCTATGTTATGTGCAACACTCCCCAAAGTGTTCTTTTTTTTTTTTTGGGGGGGGGGGGGGTTACGTGAAATTAACCCATTTTAATTACTTTCTACCGACTAAAGTGAACGTATTTAGCTCGCCACTATTTTAAAAGTTGATAATCATGTTATTTAAAGATAAGAAATCCCCCACCCCAAACATCCTTTTTGAAAAAATGGAAGATGCATGGCAGGACTGAAGCTGGTGAATACCTTATCTTAAGAGTCTGCTTGATTATGGAATTAGGCTCAGGAATCTCTCTAATTCATCCTATATCTACTTTAATATCTAAAGAGTCATGATTTACAATGAAAGCTATATTTGGTTTCATCTCTAATTTATAAATGAATTCAACATTTTTATGTTTTGTTTTTTCGCCACTGAAGTTGTTGCTGCCTTGCTGGAACCTAGAGTTGGTCAACCGTGGCAGGTAAAAGTAGAAGCAACTAGCAAGAAACAAGTTCAGTCTTCAGGAAAAGTTAGTTTGCAATTTTTTTGTCATATGCACGAGTAAAGTTGGATCCTGAGGCATATGATTACGTCAGGGTATAAGGGTGTGGACCTTGAAGTACAGACAATACATATATTCAAAATTTCCTTTAGCCAGTTCATTTAAGATGGTTAACTATTAATTTATAAAATAATTAATCAGATCACCTACATGCAACCGATTAGAAGATGTCTTTCATGACGAGATATGTCATTAAAAATTTTTACGTTGCATGGGGTTAGCAATTCAATGATCATATAAGCATCATATAATAACACCACCTCATACACAGTTTCACTGAGTACTTTCAACATTAAAAAAGTTCTGATTGCCTTTTATTTCTTCTTTAGATTTATTCCTTTGCATATTACTTCCCAGCAAATCCACTATAGATGCAGTTCTTAACCCTGAGAACACTAATTGAGCTTAATCTGACTCCAGCAAGATTAACTTTACACTGCTCTTAGTCATAAAACTAGCAACCTTCCAAGTTTCCAACCTTTGAGAACACTTCATCATTGAACCCTTTTTTCTCCTAAGATTAGTGAAATGTTCTTACTATAGAAGATAGAGTCTCTAATGGTCAATGGGTTTCAGAATTTACCAGGGTGTAAGGTGTTATTCATCCTTGAAGGTGCTACTTCACCAAGATTATTCTCTCTATATTTCTGAAATTTTTGAGTGAAAAAACATTATACAAGATCATCAGCTCATCATAAAATAGGCCAATGTCACTAGCAAAAAATGTGAGATGTGCTTACTACAATCATCACCCATACAACAAGTAACATTACAAATAGACTATAGATTATTTTTCGCAAAAACAAATTAAATTACCTATTTGGTAAAAAAAATAGTTGTATCACAATGGGCATGTTTATAAAACAAGAGAATTCATATGAAACAGTTTGATTACATCTTATGTTTTTGTTAAAGGCTCCTCCACAATTGTGGGGAGGGTTGAGGGATATAATTTTAATATAACATGCCCCTACATGAGCACCTTTTTCATGGGGCTAAACCTAGATTCACACAGAGGCAACTTCTTAATCAACTTCAAATATATGTCTGGTGGGTGTTGGTCCTGGGTTCCTCTAAAGGTAAACCATATTAAAAGGTCTCTCGTTGCACCAAAATTCTGTAAAATGTGAGGGTAGAGAACTAATATTTTGTAATCTAACAGTTCTGAGAAGTCCTAAATTGACTGTCATTTGAAGATTAATAGACATACGCAAACATACATCCCAATGCAAAACTCAGGTTGAATATATAATAAAACAAATAATTTCTAAGTCCTGTTTAGTCCAAGTGTATGTCCCTTAAACCAACAGGTTTCTTCCCAGATCAACATACTAAAAAATAATAATTACCAGTAATGCATAAACAATGTCAAGAGATAACACAACATTTAATATCTTTTAAATACCTGCAGATCCAACTGTATGTCGAAGAAGAGAAGAAACCTGACCGTGAAGAGATGAGATGAAAGCTTCCAATTGTTTTTTTGTGGCTGTACATGAAAACAAATGTAGGCATATTTGAAGAATCAATACATTTTTCCTGCAACAATCATATTAAAATTGCCCTTTCACAAACGAGACATACCAGTATCTAACAGTTTGTTTACAAGATGAACTGCATATTTCTTCCGTGAAAGAGTAAGAAAATGCGGTCGCAGTGCCTCAAAAATAGTCTCTCTTTCTGTTTGTGAACAGTATTTGATGCAAGTCTGGTAAATTGTAAAGGATGCGTTACAATAATTGATATAATGAAGAAAGTCACACTAACAAATATGGATAGTTCATATATATGCACTGGTAATAACATCATATTCATATGTTCAGCTGAAGACCCCTGAAATAATCTCACATGATAAGAAGCAACACCCAGAAGTTTCGCACAATAGGAAAATGGCAGTGAAGAAAAATTACTCACTTGAAGAACACGAGCAGAGACATGAGAACTTGCAATTTCTAGATACTTCTCATTCATTCTCCGCAGAGCTTCACTAACCAACCTAACAAAAATAAACTTCTATCAACACATGAGCAAACAGTTAGCCAAGAGCAAACAAACCAGCAAAAATACACACTTGGACTTCTCCTCCTTGCTAACATTACGACGTCTCATTTTTTCCCACAATGAAGCAAGCTCCTGCAAAGAGTCATCACATCTCAAAAAACCCATGTACATTACTTTCACCATACATAATATATCCCATATAGATATCAAAAAACAGCAGAGTGAACTTATAATTAGGCATTGTGATTTCTGGGCAACCCCATAATTTCTCTACCCGCTATGAATATTTTCGATTACTGGATTTATCAAAAAACAAATTAATTCAGCAGAAAATGTAATCAATCAAAAGAGCCAATGATCAAATGAAACATTATAAATTGCCTCACTTTCTCAATATTGTAATTTGGCTTCCTCTTCTTCTTCCTCTCCTCGGCCATTTCCTACAAAAATCGTGTTTTCCCACGGTAAACAACAAAAAAGACAGAATCTTTCGTACCAAACTAATTGAAACTGAGAACCAGAACCCAATACCTTAGCAGCCAATCGCTTCTCTCTTGGGGTTGTGGGCTCCTTCTTCTTCTCGAAGGCATCATAGGTCTTAACGGGTTTCGACTTGAAAGATTTCGGATCCTTTTTAGATCCGCCAGCGGATTGGAACTTAGCGGGTTTGGATCCAAAGGGCTTGCCTTTCTTGGATAGAGACGAAGAGTCTCGCTTCCGCTTCTTGGATCCGCTCAATTCGTCGATGGCCGCCATTAGAGAGAGAGAGAGAGAGAGAGAGAGAGGACGGCGAGATTCGAAGAACCCTCGGGAGAGAGAGAGAACGGTAGGGTTTTTGTTGAAGGATTGAGGGTTTAGAAAAGGGGGCGAAATTATGAAGGGTCATCGATGTGGGACCGATATTGTGACTGCATGACGTGGCTTTATATTCCTTGGTGGTGTTCGTGGTAAAAACGGTGGTTTTGGTACTTGTGGGTTCACAATTGTATTATTAGTTAATCCATGTAAGAGTACCGGGTAAATTTGAAACCAACCCCTGAAGTTTGGTGGGGGTTTTGCGCGAAACGCTTTTCCGCATTATGGTAAGAGCAAGGGGGCTAAGCCCGAAAACGATACAATAAATTATATAAATTGGGCTACTTAGAGCCTTATAATATCACTCACTAGAATTGGTTTAAGAAATTCCAGGATGCAATTTGCAGACGAGCTTTGCTACAGTCACCTAAAATATGGGACCAATAGATGGGACAAGTGAGGTGTCTCCCTCCTATTGGATAATGAGTTGGCCATCATTAGGAGGGAGACACCTCACTTGTCCCCTCTATTGATCCCATATTTTGAGTCCTTGAGGAATTTTTCTTTGCACACTGCAAACTCAGGAGCTTGAGTTAATGCTTATGTAGCCTAGCTTGGTTTCTTCAGACTCCTCGACCGCATCTCTATTCTAGCCCTCTTTGATGTTATTGTGAAGAACAACAATGGACCAAACTCGTCGAAGTCAATGGAGAATCCCCAAAGATCCACTTTGTTCACTGCGCAACAATCTAGTTTTAACCGTAGAGCCCTCAATACAAATTTCGAACTCATTAGCTCCTCCGGTCCTTGCTCTATCTAAGGCCTTCACCTTCGCCCCGTCGAATTTATAAATCATAAAAAAGCTCGTGAACTTTTAAAATAACAGGGATATTTTAAATTACAATCATAAATGAGATCTTTTTAAAACTACTTTTTAATTTTGTTTAGCGACAAAAGTGTATCATGTAATTATTATTATTATTTTTTTTGGGGGGTGGGGGGACAAAACCCATCTCCTCCCGCCCCCCCCCCCCCCCCCCCCTTTTTTTTTGGTTTTTTTCGAGTAATTCTAGAGGGCCGTAACCAATCTTTCGGTTGTTTACTCTGGTTTTCCGACTATTAAGCAGAAAGAATATACATTCTCATGCTTACTTTTGTGATTATTGTACATATATTCTTCATATTTATTGTTTTGCAAGTTGTTATTGACAAATCATGTAGATGGATTTTTCTCTCTGAATTTTCAAAATCACTAAGGTAGCTAATTTTATAAATTTTATTATCAGAAAGTGAGGAGAGACGAATCCTCTAGGGCCCCATCCTCTCCTCTATATAAACAATTTGATAAATTTAATCAACATGAAAATTTAGGGATAGAAAAACCATTGTGGGAGATTTGTGGCTTAACTAGCAAATATGTAGGTTTTGAAGGTGTGAAATAAAATAGATTTGGTTATGTATCCCAAAAGACCTTTAAAATTTTTGGATTTTTAGATATTAATCCCTTAGATCTTTCAATAATTGCCTATTAGTTCCTTACATCTCAAAAATTGCATATTAGTCCCTAAATTCCTTTTTTGTCTTGCAAAGTGGTTTCTCAGTGAGTATTTCAGTTAAAAAAAGCTAATCATGATTGGGCTTAACTCCTAACCCAACATTTACAATTACAAACCACCCCTCTCTTTAATAGTACAAACATTTATGAAGCTCGACTTTAGGTTAGGAACCTTTTTAATCGTTGGAGAAAAAGAACTCAAGTAACTTTGGATTTATTTTAAATGGATATTGAGTTTAAACTCACTAATAAAGAGTTGGAACAATTTTTGAGGGGTAAAATGATTACTTTATCACCAACCGTTAGTTTTGTTAGAATATTCTCCTTAAATCTAATTAACTTGAAGTATCATCTCGCAAGACCATATAAGACTTGAGGGACTAATATACAATTAGTGAGTGTAAAGGACTAATATCTAAAAACCGTAATTTTTAATGGTTTTTTTTTTTTTTGGCTCTCTTCTTAATTTCAATACTAATCTCTTCTCAACCTCTCGGTAAGCACTGGCGTTGGCCCTCTCTCGCTGAGTGCGATGAAGAGGCCAGTACATAGTAAGCACGTCTTCAATTTCTTTGATTTTCTTTTTACTTTTTTATGCAAATGAACTGTTCTAATTAATTCTTTATGCTCTATGTTCAATAAAATTTGTGATCTGTGTATTGTGGATCTTGCTCAATCGGAGGCACTTGTCTACTAAGTTTCTTGAGCTTTGTATTGATCAGCAAGGCAAAAATGACTTCAAGATCATGTATACTCTACTTTTTATCTGCCTTATTGTACCAGAAAATTTACTTTTTTTTTGGTATTTTGGAGCTTGAAATTGACGGGGGCCGGTCACACAAATTGGTTTTATTAGATTATATACAATGAGGGCTGTATAAATTGTTAAGTTTTTTTTTTCCCTTCATAAACCAAATCCCACATTGTCCGCCTCGATCATTTCTCTTCCAAAGACACAAAAAACCATTAGTATTTTTCATGATTTTATTTTTAGATTGAATGTAGTCTAACTCTGTGTTATTGAAGTCTAACTCTGTGTTATTGAGGGGTAATGTGCATTTCATAATTCTAAACATTAGGGTAAATTTCGCGTAAAATCCTAAACTTTGTTTTTGTTTTAAACAAAACTCTCCTAAACTTGATAAATTATATGAAACCTCCTCAGCTGTTGGAATTGTCTCAAATAGCATTAACATGAATGATAAAAGGTCTAAAGAACCCTTATTACTCTCTACTTGCCCTAACCCGAAAACTCTCCTCAGAAGTGAGAGTTTCTGAGAGCTCTCTGTAAGTTATAATGTTAAGTGAAGTTTATGTGGAATACTCCAAAGTTTGGGGCTTTTTTTTTTGCCCCTTGAAAATTACCCTAAAAATGATGAACATTGGTATATCCTAGATGAATATGCTAATGCTTATGCTTCAAATTTCAGGTACTGGTCTTATTGTTTGAAGGACTAGCTGAGGCAATTAGAGATAACGGGCAAATCAATCATAAGAAAACCTTGGCTCCTAGACCAGTTAGTGTTCTGTGTTGGAGTTCGGCAGCGTAGGTGAAAGAGTTCAATTGAACATGGTAGTGTTTCAGAACGCCGCCTTCTACCTAAAATCATTCATCAGGTGTTGCTCAGTGATCTTTGTACAAAAGGTTTTTTTTTTAAAATAAGCGTCAACATCTATTTCCTTAGCTCTGCCATTTTTTTTGGTGTATAGTTGTTCATTCTTGATAATAATTATAACTTGCGTATCTATTTCTATTGCATTTCTAGTTGTTGCTGAGGACTGTAGATATCAGCACGTATATGTTTCTGCCTTATTTCTAAATGCGTGACATAGTGATGTACCAGTTGCCAATAGAAAGCGATGAAGATGCTAATTACTCTGGACGCAGATAATATAAGTGATTTTAGTTTATAATACCATCTTACATTGAATGATTGACATAAGCTACATGATTATAAGCACTGTTATGGATATTTCAAATACTAAGCATGCAGTCCGAATCGAATTTCTATTGTCTATTCATGTGTAGAGACAAGGACAGGGTGCATTAGGATTCATCTTCATTTGTTAAACCAAGAGTTCACTTTCACATGGACTCTGAGTTTGCAAATTGGATTTGCATTGGCTAAAGGATTCCTATTTATACCAAGGTTCTTATGTTATTTAAATGGATGATGGATGGAACATAGAGGAAAGAGAAGCAATTGTATACAAAGGAAATAGAGGACGAATTCTTTGATTTTGGAGAGAACACATGAGTTGAAAAATAGGGTTTAAGTGTTGCTCTATTTTCATGGCTCTCTATTATGTTGGCTCTACAGTCGACAGGCAATAGAGATTGTTTTGAGAGAGACCGAGAGAGTTTATTGGGCTTTTAGATGTAATTTGAGATTGATGATTGGGAGACTTTATCTTCACACTCCTCTCAATTTGATAGCAAAGTTATTCTTCTCCTTCGCCCGAAGACATAGGCTACAAGCCGAACCATGTTATGTCCATTTGTTTTTTCTGTTATCGATGTGCGAGGGGGACACACCCACGAGCACGCACCTCCCCCATGCGTTTTGTTCGTGGGGACGCGTCACGAGACGCGTTTTGCTCGTGGGGGCCACACCACTACATCCACACACGCGTTCACGAGACGCGTTTTCCCAACCTATAAATACATAGTTTTATATCTAGGGTTTAAGGGAAGGAGGAGGAAAAAGTACAGTGAGTGTCGGCTGTTTTTCATAGAGAAATACAGAGAGTTTTAGAGCATCCTTTTGAGAGAGAAATTGAGAGCTTGTTTGAGGGTTTTATTTGTGAGACTTTGTGTGATTGTAAACTCTATTTGTTTTCTCTTCCTTTCAAGTAGTAAAATCTCTCCCCTCCTTGCCCCGTGGACGTAGACAACTTGCCGAACCACGTAAATTTCGTTTGCCTTGTTGTTTATTTGTGATTTGTAATAGCTTGTTAGGTTCACTCGACAAGTCAGTCCTAAAACTGATAAGAGGAAGAGTGTATATCCCACTTTGTTGAGATATATCGCTGTCGATTCTTGTTTCCTTTGTGAAATAGGAATTTTAGTTGTGATCTTACTCTCTTGTTGTGCAACAGAGGTGCTGTCAAAATTTCCGTTGCACACAACAATCGATATATCATGCACTTTCGTGCGATTGTTTTTTGTTAATCATGGGGATTATTTGTAACAAACAATGTCATGAATGATGGGCATTTTGCTGAATTTATTCTCCCTAAAATCCACCAAATTGAGTTAAACATAGACAAGGTTGGGAGTAGAAATAATATGCCTCCATATAAGTCAGATAAGAGACTCTATTCCAAGAGCTTTCTACATTTCCTATCAAAAAATTTCATAAAGAGCTTTCGGCACTTTAGGATAAAAGAAGAACCTTATTTTATGTTCTCAAGACAATTTTTTTTTCTTAGATAAAATGAGTTATGGATTTTTGATGTTTTTGCTTCATTTTTCCCTTGCAGGACTCATCCCAATTGGTCTATAGACTATAGTTGATGCCTTACCCTCATATTGTTGTGGAATAAAACTTCCAGGTGGAAGACACAAGAGATTGATAAATGAATACAACTTAATTTATGCCATGATAACGGCCACGATCTCCTTATTTACTTGAGTTGGCTTTCTTTGATAAGAAATTCGTCACATATTAATAGGAATTCGACTCTTATAATAATTTGCTCATCCCACTTTGTGCGTGGAGATAATGAAACTGGTTCAATTCGCACAGCCTAGCCAAAACCGAGTTAGGATTAAGCCTAGTCCAGTTTTATTCTAACCGGGCTAGCTTTGTTCCATGGAGGACGAACCAAAAGAAAACCATTTTTAGGTCCAAATTTATGTCTGAAAAAACTGAGTCAATCTTGGCCCAATTTATGAGCTTGCCAAACAGGCCCTTAAACTATCCTCGCCCTCATCTTATTGAACTTGTAAGTTGCAACAATGTTGTGATTTCAAATCTAACTTTGAATAACTCGTCCAATTGGAGCACAGTCTGCTAATATTTTTAGTTTTCGGTATTATATACGCACAAAGTTAATTTGTACATTGTTCTGTTAAATTTTTTCAGCGAGGGAAAACGGTAATAATGGTGTCTTTTGTTTGTGATGCAGCGAGCAGAGGTTCAGAGGGCGTAGTACCCTTCATTCTCCATTATGATTATCCGTTCACAGAGTGGATAGTACCAGGTCATTGTTTACTTCCATTTGCTTTATTTTCTAAACTTTTAGGTATTGTGTATGTTACAACATATTTGTGATTCTATCTCAAAAGACACAAATGTGAATACACTACTGAAAACAACTTGGTGAAATTTGTGATATTGCTTACAGACGAGAGTGGCTATCTACATTTGTTGCAATAGTGGAAGTGCCAGCTTCACCCACTCTTGACAACCGGGAAAAATTTAAACTGAAAATATTGTAAATAAGAGCAAAAAGGATTGTGGATACTGAATAAGCAACAGCAGGGTTATAGCCGCAAGCTAAACCGAAAGATCTTGTTCGTTCATGAAATTAAAATCCTCTAACCCTTACTACAGTTTTCGGGTTTTGGTGTAGTGAAAGGTATTTTAACAAGTTATACCAGAACAATACAAGTTCAATTCCTACAACACACTTAAAAAGCGGATTAAAAGAAGATATCTTATTTGAGTCCACATTTCGTTCCGGTTTTGGCCTGTGAGAAGAATGCTCAACCTGTGGGGGTTGAACTTAAACCTCTACTCTCATTATGGCTTCGGAGTTTAGAGTTCTAGTGTAGTGGAAGGAGCCTTTAACATTTCTTAACCCTACTAAGAGGGGGGGGGTGGGGGGGGGAGATTATGGACACTGAACAAGCAACAGCAGTGTCATAGCCGCAAACTAAATTGAAAGTTCTTGTTAGTGCATAAAATTAAAATCCTCAAGTAAAAACTAAAAAGAATGACGCTGAATTTGGCATGTTAACTCCTTTATTCTTCGAAAGAGTGAATCATGCTGAAATTAAATGATTTTTAATGGAATCTTGACAGGTTTACATTCATAATTTTGCTGACTACCCTTCCATAATCTTGTAAAGGTACAAACCATAGACATAAAACTTTGATTATATCACAACAGTAAACATGATTGTCTGGTTAGGTAACATGTGAAAGCCACCGTAATAACTTCAAAGCTTTACGAGTAAAAGGTGAACTTTTTTAGTTTTTACTTGATCATGGCAATTCATCCTTCAGACCTATCCCAAATTTAATGTATCAACAGCCGACATAATAAATCAATGGTCAGCCACAATGCTCTTAAAAGTGGCTCTGCAAGTAATAGGCATTACTGGGTCAAACTCTTCATTCAATCTGTAAGAAGAACAAAAGATTTGGTAGTTGGTGGTTGATATAGACTATTGCTGCATTTGGTTTCAAAACCGCACAAGATTATGTTTGCAAGGGCTAGTTAGCAGTCAAGATTTCTACGCTCTCCCATCATGTCCATTATAACAAGAGCGTGTAAACATGGGATGTTGTGCGCAGCGGAAATTTTGGCAGCACTTCTGGCGCACAACAAGAGAATAAGATCACAACTAAATCCTTGTTTCACAATGGAAACAAGAATCGAAAGTGATATATCTCAATAAAGTGGGATATACATTCTTCCTCTCATCAGTTCTAGGACTGACTTGTCGAGGGAACCTAACAAGTTATTACAAATCACAGCAAAACAACAAATTTTTCGTGGTTTGGTAAGTTGCCTATGTCCACGGGGCAAGGAGGTGTGTGTGTGTGTGTTGGGGGGGGGGATTTACTATTAGAGAGAAAAAGAATACAAATAGGGGTTACAATCATACAAAGTCTCACAAATAAAACCCTCAAAAAACTCCCTGTTTTTCTTCTAAAAAAACAGTCGTCAAAAACCCTTTTTTGTCCTCTGCGTTTTTTCTATTCACGCCACACTCTCCTCTGCTATTTTCCCCTGCTTGCACGAAACCCTAGGAAAAAGACGTTTCTATTTATAGCTGACCCGCACGCGTTGAAAAAACACGTTCAATTCAACGCGTCTATTGGAAGACGCGTCGTGGGGTGTTGCTCCCACGAGAAAACGCGTCTCGTGGGGTGTGGCTCCCACGAGAAAACGCGTCTCGTGGGGTGTGGCTCCCACGAGAAAACGCGTCTCGTGGGGTGTGGCCCCACGCCCGCGTTCACATGGGACATATTGATCGATTGATTTTTTATTTTATTTTTTTGCATGGGATTTTTTTGTTGGATGTTTTTTTTTTTTTGGTTTTTTTTTTGGGTTGAACTTGCGTTTAGCCACGATATTATAGAACTTACGAAATCGTATAGAATTCCTTAGACCTCTTAAACAGTTGAGTAGAGACGAACTTGAGTACAACAAACATAGTTGGGTCATAATAGAGAACATGATTTTTTGGATAGATTAAGAATTATAGTCCTAAAATTCAATAGTCAATTCAAAAACCTTCACCAATGATATATATGTCACTAGCTGCAAGAGGTCAGTTCTTTAATTGAGTTAATACTCCAGCTTACTCTAATGCTTACTAAAAACAAATACGCTATACGAGTCTGAATAAATATAAAAAACAAAACTTTGTATTGGAGTATAAGATGCGACCGTCCATTTTCCCTTTCAAAACTATACAAAGGAGAACATAAACACCTTCCTGTTCTTATGATCCACAAACAGATGTGATCAGTTCTTTTAATGAAATCTGGCCCATAACAAATGCAAGAGGACTTTTATGACCTTCTGGGTCTTCTTGGGGTCGGTGGCTCAGTGCTCCATTACTCTGTCTGGTCGCCAATTATGTACAAGGAATGGGAATTTTGCTAAGATGATGGCTGCATTAAAATATATCCAATAATCCCGATCCATTGCATTAATGAGTATTAAGAGAATGCCGATCATTAGAAAATTACTTATGTACTGATCAAACGGTTGACATCTCTATGGTGCATCGTCAACGTAATGGGTGTGGTGTAGGACTGGCAGAACAGTTGGTGGAGCCTGGGGAACGTTTTGGATGGTCGGCGGTCGACTGCGTTCGTGCACGGGGCCTCACCGTGCCTCTGGATCTTTGGCGATCGATCGTGTCGGTCGACCGCGTTTTCTTCTGGAGTTTGGGCCTATTTCTGGAGTTGGTGCGGTCGACCGAGGCAGTCGACCGCGATGCCTGCGCGGTCGACCACCACGGTCGACCGCCGAAGCGGTTTGGGCTGAATCTGGGTTCCAGACCCGTTCCATTTTGGATTGTTATAAATACCTAAGGGGTGTTTCTAGGGTTTGGAGTGCAAGAGTTTTGAGCTGAAATAGAGGGGTTTTGTTGGGCTTCTATTGTAGGAGCATTTGGAGAGATCAAGTGTGATTTGAAGAGGGTTTTTTGTGAGATTTGTAACCCTAGTTGTATCCCTTGATTTTTAATAGTGAAAACTCCCTTTTCCTTACCCCGTGGACGTATGCATCTCGTCGAACTACGTTAAAACTGGTGTTGATTATTTGTGCTAATTGAATTGGTGTGTTTGACTTTCTCTCTCGACGATTTGGTTTTGGATCTCGGCATCGAGGGTTTCCCCCAACAAGTGGTATCAGAGCTCCGGGCAACGCTTGAGCTTTTTGGAGGAGTAGATCAGTTGAGAAGTTCATCTAGAGCTTTGGTTGATGTTAAAGGTGGGATCTTTGTGATAAAAATTTTCTCTTTTTAAGTTGGATCTATTTCTTGTTTGTTCCGCAATTGTTATAGGGTGCTTTGAGATATATGAGACCTTTATCACATGAACTTAAAAAGAGAAACTTTATCACATGAACCACTACACGAGGAATATGAGGCCTTCGTCCTTACTCTTATTAATAGGAATGCATCTCTTTTGTATAGTGAGATCACCGTGGTACTTGTGAATTATCAATTTCGAAAGAAGGAGAAGGAGAC
Source organism: Asparagus kiusianus (assembly GCA_022839385.1). Taxonomy (NCBI): domain Eukaryota; kingdom Viridiplantae; phylum Streptophyta; class Magnoliopsida; order Asparagales; family Asparagaceae; genus Asparagus; species Asparagus kiusianus. Next base: position 25,798 of record BQKN01064116.1, read on the forward strand.
TTTTATTGAGCCGATAGCGGGGGCATTGGTCGCAAGAGCTAAAAGTCCAAACTTTGGTAGGAGGTCACAGTCTAGGGGGTACATCATACAGTTGGTAGGAATCAGTGTGTTTTTTGTAGAGAGGATGGATATTGGAAAGCCAAATACCCAAAATTGCAAGCCGGGAAGAATAAGGGAAAATCTATTCAAGCTTTAGAGTTGAATGTTGCCAAGGCTAGTGGCGACATTTCAGATTCGAATTCTTTAGGCTATTTGTGCCCAACTCTTCCGTTAGTTGGTGTTGCCGACTCCACCGAGTGGATGTTGGATTCGGGTACTACTTACCACATATGCCCTAGGAGAGATTGGTTCTCCAGCTTTCAGGAGTTGGAAAGAGGGGATGTTATGCTAATGTGCAATAATCACAAATACCCTATTGGTGGTATCGATACCGTTCGGATTCGGATGAGTGATGTGATGATTCGGGAGTTGGTTGAAGTGAGCTTTATTCCTCAATTGAAGAAGAACATCATTTCACTTGGGGTATTGGAGGCAACAAGCTATAGGGTGATCTTGGCGGATGTACGTTTGAAGGTCATATTGGGGTCCATGATTGTGATGAAGGGCGTCAGAAAGAGCAACTTGTATTATTTACTTGGAAGCATGATGATTGATAGAGAGCTGACGACTTCTTTGGCTAGACTGTTGCATTATTTGTTGCTGGGATATATGATTGGTTATGTCGTGCATAGATTATTGAGGAGTGCTATGACCTATTGATTGAAGTCCTTTGAGTACGTTAGGATGAGCGAGAAGACCATGGTGGAGTTTGGTACTTCTATTCATCGATCGAGGGGTCTTATTGGAAGTGTTTAGTCAGGCATTAGGGGGCCTTCCAAGGAGGCATCATTGGGATGTAATCGGTATTTTGTTTCATATGTTGGGGATTGTACTAGGTATTTATGGGTTGTAACCAAGTCCTGTTGGTATGAAGCCCTAGTAGTCCGCAACAGTTAGAGGAGGTGTATTGGCAGAAATGTTACCCATCGTACTAGTTCTAGTAGGGGTTCATTTTAAAATTAATGTCGAGCTCATGGCAGTTGGAGACACTTCGTAGGAGAGGAGACATTGGGGGCGACGAGATGAGATGGCGGATTCGGTGAGCTGTTCCTTTCTGGAGAAGGATCGGCGTTGATTGTCGAGCAGTGGATTTGGTATTCAGGCTCAGACATGTTTGGGTCATCTTATGAGGTTGCTGACTGCTGCATTGAGAGTTGTTAGATCTGGTGGAGCTGTTTTAGACTTTGGGTTGTGTCGGATGTTTGGCTACCCAACACTTGGTCACATCGTGGATGTGAGATTGGATCCGATTGTACGATTGGGATTCAGAGGCTCTGTTGGCTATTAATTGAAAGCTTCCGAGTTTGTTCAGAGCAGGTATGTCACATTGGACTCTCGGCAGGTAGAGAGTGTAGATCAGATTAGTAGGATATCACAGCGGGTGGAGGGTGATGGTACTCTATATTGGGTGGATATTACTTCACATACTCCAGGTCATTTTGGGATTCTAGCTGATGTGGCACAGTTTGGGGATCAGATTGTTCAGGATACAGATGATGAGTTGATAGATTCGAGTGCAGCTGGTGGATGTAGCTTGGATATGGCCATTGGGTCACCTCAGGTGGAGGTGTTTGGATCGTGTCAGTTTGGGGTCATTGGTGAAGCTATCAGCCGCAAATTGGGTGTTGATGTTGATGAAAAGTTGAGAACTCTTCTTTTGGATTGAGAGCCTTTGGAGGCCATTGGGTGAACTACGTGAATGCTTAATTCCTTGGACTAGAGGATACGTAGGCAGTCTTTATGATGCAGCCGATTTGGTGAGTAGACACTATTGCTTTGGGTGAGTGTTCGCACTCCCGTATGGGTCTCGACTTGTTGTGGATGGAGTCCGTTGTCATGAGTCCGTTGCCATGACGTACTAAAAGCAACAAGTGAGGTATTTGGTGTGGTCAGTGTCGGCTCAGTTTTGGGAGAACATTCGTCGAGGTGGACATTTGTAGGACTGGCAGAATAGTTGATGGAGCATGGGGAACATTTTGGATGGTAGGTGGTCGACCGTGAGATCGTGACGGTCGACCGCGTTCGTGCACGGGGCTTCACTGTGCCTCTGGATCTTTGGCGGTCGACCGTGGCTGTCGACCGCATTTTCTTCTGGAGTTTGGGCCTGTTTCCGGAGTTTGTGCGGTTGACCGCCACGGTCTACCGCCAAAGCGGTTTGGACTAAATCTGGGTTCTAGACCCATTTCATTTTGGATTGTTATAAATACCTAAGTGGTGTTTCTAGTGTTTGGAGTGCAAGGGTTTTGAGCTGAAATAGAGGGGTTTTGTTGGGCTTCTATTGTAGGAGCATTTGGAGAGATCAAGTGTGATTTGAAGAGGGTTTTTTGCGAGATTTGTAACCCTAGTTGTATCCCCTTGATTTTTAATAGTGAAAATTCTCCTTTCCTTGCACCGTGGACGTAGGCATCTCGCCGAACCACGTTAAAACTGGTGTTGATTATTTGTGGTAATTGAGTTGGTGTGTTTGTCTTTCTCTCTTGGTGATTTGGTTTTGGATCTCGGCATCAGGGGTTTCCCCCAACATGTGGTGTGGGTGGGTGGGTGGGGGGGGTTCTAGATACCTTCTCCACTGGACCACTGTAGCTTGCTGATTTTAAGCAAGGCCAATTGTAAGGAGCAGGCGATATTTTTAAAGGAACTTCCTCTACTGATTTTGATATCTTGTTATCAATCTGTTTCTTTTCCTTTGAAAGCAATATGTTTGCTATAGTGATTAATTGATATGTATAAAGCTGACAATATTAGGAAAAGAAGGCTGCCAAAAATTAGGCTTCATATCAAGAAATGATTGGTGACACTTCAATCCTATAAACAGCATATGATAAAGTCTAAGTGATCCTTACAAAAATGCACGTACTTGATTTTTTTTTATTTTAAATTCAAGTGATCCATACGAAAATGCACCTACTTGATAAGATCAAACGTATTGTGGATGGTCCTGACCTTTAATTAAGACCCTTCATAAATTTTTATCAATACACTTTCAGCCACAAACAACTTCCAAAATCTAATACGACGCTTTTTTCTTTCCCCTTTGGCACATAACACAAGTTGTTGGAACATTTATTACCCGCTTTAAAACCTACTTGTTGGCTTGCACTTTTTCAGTGAAGTTTTTTAATCAAACTTCATGCTCAGATCCCCTTCAAATATATCCCACACAAACTCAAAATAATATGAAGTTCATATGTAAATGGTCATGTCTAAGATAGTAAATTTGGGGACAAATTGAATTCTGAAATAACTGAACTAGGATAGGTATTTATTATTTTGTTTGTATAAAGTTTCCTTTTAGGCTTCAGATGGTTACCCTAGTCATCTTTGAAAATTTTGAACATAGTTCAGGTTTTAGATGGTTCGGATATTTGAGTTACAGTTCAATCTGAATTTTACAGATATAATTAAGAATTTTACATCAAATATCTTGTAATAAGTTGCTCATTTGTGATGATGTTTGTTATCTGTTTTTTAAAACTTTGTTCAAGTGTGAATCGTTTTACTTTCGGGTTTTGTTAGAAACTGTCACGATCATCTCCTTGTGGGGGAATCTATGGATGTGTACAAAGGGGTGTCTTTTTCATGCTCTATAGTTTCTGATAAGGACTGCAATACACACTCTTGGTTGGGGGTGTGTATTTTTATGTAACAATGATTAATTTAGCTGGCTGGATTACCTTTGTGGTAATCCATCCTTTTTCTCAAAAAAAATATCTTGTAATAAGCATAAATCATCATTGTTAAGCACAGCTTTCCTTTCATATAAAATTATTGTCTTAGTATCTTCATCCTTAGGACTTATCATTTATATAACATATAACTGTGTATAATCACGCAGAAAAATTATTCCCAGCTCTTGACAATCACATAACCAAACAACACATTTTGCTGCAACCAACAAAGTTCTCTTTTATGTAAATAGCGTCCTTAATCATAACCACGCTACATAAAATCATAATAATTATCCAACAATATCTCCCTTGAAATAAAATCTCCCCCCATCCCTCCATAAAATCTTACCCTCCAATACATTATGACATATATAATCTTAAAAAGGAATTATAAGTTAATTGTTGCAATTTTGGGCACATGAACAGGGAACTCATCAATAACATCCATCCATGGATATTTCTCCTCAGGCTCGACATCCTTCAGAGCTCTCCAAACCAAGCTGTTGCACTTGAAACCCGACCCGAATCCAATCTGCCAAATTCTATCCCCCTTCTTCACCCTCCTCTTCGCCTCGGTGTATCCCAATTCATACCTGTCAAAAAAAGTTATCTCCTGTTATTCATTCAATCGAAAAAGATAAAAACTACAAGCTAGAGTCAGAGAAATTTTTCACTGAGCTAGGGGGTCTCATCTGGCAGTAAGTTCAAAACAATGGCACTACAGGTAGTCTATCCGCAATTATTATCTAACAGTACCATAGAGAGCTGCTCGACGTGTTGCCAAACCGATACAAAGTCATCCTCGACGGTTCCAGGTGCCATTCATCAAGCCCCAAATTCTTCTCTAACTCATCCAATATCGCTCTTCCACCGGCATGAATGCAGAAGTGCTCGAAAGCTTTATTGAAATCGGGCACGTAAGGTTTACTACCCTTCCTTTTAAGCAGCTTTCGCTCGATCAACGAGAGTAAAAATCTTAACTGTTCTGATATTGGTAGTACTCTAGGCCCTAACGTCGTGATGTTGGCTTTGAGCGCGTCTCCAGCGACGGTCATGAGATCTTTGGAGAGCGAAACGCCAACTTTACCCTCGTCGTCCTCCTCTTGGGTGACGCAACTGTAGGATGCGTCGTCTGAGCCCTTGTGGGTCCGGATTAGGTCGGAGAGGACGTACTTAGCACGGTGGGCGTCGGAGCGGTGGTTGGAGAGGAGGATTGCGGCGCCTCCGATGCGAAAGAGGCAGTTTGTGACGAGCATTGAGCGCTGGTTGCCGTAGTATCCGTTGAGGGTTATGTTCTCTGTGCTCACTATTAATGCGTAGGACTCAGGATGCACCTAAAACATGTACAAGAAAATCCAGGGTTAAAAACTTAAAATGGCGCGATATGTTCTTATCTTTTGTTTTCAACATGAGCATTTTGTTCTCTTTGCTGTAGTTTGTATCCTCACTTTTGTTAGGGTGTGTTTGGATTTCAATATAGGGTTAAGGGAAGTTAAGGGAAATTAGGTGAGAGAAAGAACGAGAAGGGAAGGGAGTTCTCTTCTCCTTGGTTACACCCTAATTTGGGGGGTAACAAATTTTATACTATACCGTTTGGCAAAGGGTTAAGTGAGGGGTTAATGAGATTTAACCCCTTTTTAACCCGCCAAACAGAAAAAATCTATACAATGGTTAAAGTAAGTTAACCCTCCATAATTTGCCAAACATAAAAAATATAAAAGAGTTAAGTTAATCCCTCTAGAATGATTAAAATGAGTTAACCCCTCAAAATGAGGGGTTTACTAATACTTCTATTTAGAAGTATTAAGAGTTAACCATTCTAATTATAAATAAAATAATCAAAATCATTGTTATTCCCAAACACTAAAACTGATCACAAAGACTAAAATAAAACTTATTTAATGAGTTAATAATTTAGTCCTTCAGA